>PVLA01001122.1:0-401242 GCA_004027455.1 Hydrochoerus hydrochaeris
AAATAATGGTTGAATTGTAAGCTCATTTGCTCTGAAATCCAGTAGTTCCCTGAGACTAGTGATTGTTTTGCAAATCAGTCAGTCACCTACTTCTAAAACATGGTCTCTTAAATAGCAAGCACATTCTACTTCAGACTTTATCTCCACATATGAGCATAGCAAACACTGTATTCAAATTCAAAGTCATGCCTTGCATAGATCTTCCAATTCTTTCTTCAAACTGGCTGATGAGAAGTGAACTTTATATCTTATCATATTATTCAATATATCATGTTTGGAATTAATTTAAAGCAATACTTAACATTTTAAAAGTGACACTAGCATGTATTATACTCTTATATGATTATTTTAAATAAGAAAAGTAACATTTTGTACATCATTATACTTACATGTTTTTCCATGAAAAGTTATATAGTATTTATAAAGAAGCTAATTAAATTTCAAAAATATTGCAGAAATAATTTTGTAGAATTAAAAAAAAGTATGCCTTGAAACTATAACAAAGACTAATTTCTGTCCACGGATAACTTCTAAAAAGCTCAAATGTGCAGTGCTAAGTGAATATAAAGCCTAGAATGTGATGACATTGTAAATATCAAAGGTATAAAAACACAAAAGCAAGGCATATAATTTTGGTTAACATACTCATAGCGAATGTAAGGAATTCTTAATGTTGATTTTTACACATGCAGTTTTGCTCTTTGGTTTACTTCTGCCTGTGATCGATTCATAGCCAAAGCCAGGGCTCTTCAGGAGAAGGCTGAGATTAAAACAATATCAGCCTTGCTTTTAGCAAAGTGATGAAGTTATCAATAATGCATTCAAGATCTTGGAAACCTTGGACATACACGCATCACAGCTGCCCCACAGTTACTGCATTTATTGTAGGACCTGCAGGTTTAAGCTGAAATGTCACCACATCTGTATTTGAGTCTGTCATTGATGCAGTTTCAAGAAATCTTGGGGGCAGGGGGGAGCTGTGGAGATTATTTAACTGAAGCAGTGCATTGGAGGAGGTTATTTAGCAGAGCAAATACATCTATGAAATTGCTTTTTTAAAGAAGACTATTCAATACTCCTTTAATAACCTTTTGTTCCCACTGCTCCTTCCTAACAGTTATAAGTTGTGTTGTTTTCCTGACAAGTTTATTCATATCCTAACAGCTTGTCTGGCAGCAGGGTTCATGTTCTGTACTTGGGCTTTCTGGTCACGGTAGTGACTGAGAGTAATGGAGAGGGGGAATAAGTGAGTGTGGAAATGCAAAGCTGTCTCTTGTTACATTTTATTGATCTCATTCTGGTGTCATTCAATTAAGACAGAAATGTGATGGATAGTCTCTGCATAGATTCCTGGGTTGCTCTCCATCCATTGCAGATAAAGCTTTTGTGTTTTGTTTGGGGGAAGGGGAAGGGAAAGGGCATAGGCAAGTGGGAGAAATCAAAGATACTATGTGATCTGAATTGCAAATCAATGTCTCTCTGAGGATACTCCAAAATGTCAAACATGCCATATTTATATTTTTATGTACACAGAAATTTTCTGTTGATGTATGAGATGGTTTATTAGAATTTAAATCTAAGAATTTTTGTTTATGTATTTTCAGACTTGTGAGCTAATATCTTCTTTCTAGCAGCCCAAAATAATTAAGTATGAACTATAGGAAAGTGACTTAAATTAAACTTGTGTCATTTTTGAAGTTTGTGAAAAGGAGAAATTCTCTTCTTATTTTGTCATGGGCATGTGATTCTAGGTTGACCTTTTAGCAAGAAAATTTTAAAGCTCATATGATGAAAACAGTAGGTATTTTAAAAGATATATGAGTGAATAATTTCTATTATTTCCTATACTATCAAGACATATACATTGATGGTTAAACTATTGAAATTTGGGTAGCATCAATTCTAATATTTTCTCCTGATGATATATTTTTTCTTAACTATGTCAATATTTCAATTTGCTGCTAGTTATATAATGAGAGTGAAAAGGAATTCATGGAAGTGAGAAAGTATAAAACTAAAACTCATGTAAGTAAAGCATTTTTAAAAAGACTTTAAAATATTTACTGCAAGTAGATATTACAAAAGAAAATAATGTGAAACAAACTTTGTTGGTTCCTTTAAAAGCTATGCCAGATTCAAATTGAGCATTCATAATTGTCCAATCAAAGTTATGGCTATTGATAATTAGTTGAAAGTAAAAGGTTTTGAGGTGTAAATATAAGAAGAAGTTTTAATATCAGACCAGTATGTTAATGTCCAGGCTCTTCTTTGTTTTTGGTATGAGATTTTGAATAAGTCATACATGTGTCAGATTAAACCTCAAGTCCCTTTTCTGAAAAATTACAGAATTATAGGTCCAAGAATGTGGAAATGTCTGGTGTGTGCTTGTCCTAAGTATCTGACATGTGAAAGACGCCAAATACATTTTGTTTCACCCTGAATCCACCCTTATGGCTCTCATACTGACTAACCTGGTCATATAATAAGCTCATACAGTCACTTGGGAATGTTTATTTCACAAGAGCAAATTTAGCAATCTATGTAAAATCATGCTAAGAAGTTTCTAGTTGTTCATTGTAAGTTTCTTCTAAAATTTCATTTATGGAAGGAACTTTGTGTATTAGATCTTTGTCAGAATTTGGCAAGAAAGCTTTGATCATCATGCCTAAATCCTAAGATTAGAGAACAGCATTTGGTTAAAGCAGTTATTTACTAATCTTATAAATGTTAAAGGACATATGAAAATAAATAATGCAATAATTTAACTGATAACTCATATCATAACCCACTTAAGAAGAGAAACATGAGATTTTCAGTTATACAATCTATACACAGCCTTTCAGGAATTGCTGAAAGTTATATATAAAGGTGATATAGGAGCTGACATTCTTCTTCATGCATTTTTAAATAGGGTGTTAAAGAAGCTCATCTTCATCAGTCAAGGCTTACTTCAAATATACATCAAGGTATAATTGATATTCACTTAAGATATCTACTTAAGAGATCCTACAAGGGACGGGCATTAAGTAGAGTCATTTCCCCTATTATTCAAAACAAGCAGGATATTTCCAGTAAAATAAATATTTTATCTTAAATTTAACATATTTTTCAATGATTAATTTTGTGTATGCTAAGACTACTTAATGTACCCTTGCTAAAAACTAACATTTAGTTGAAAGTATTATAGTGAGTTAATGAATTACTAACTTGTTACACAATTATTATGAACTTAATTAGTATTATTCCTGGGGAATGAATATATTTATAGGAAACTAATACAAATTGTTCCACTTATTTCATTGGAGGTATGGGTAGTACTAGTGATGTCTTACAGTATTGTTGGTCTCTTGCAGTAAGATAGCAATCATGGTGGCACGTTGGGTCATACTGACAGCCTGCAAGCTAGTTCAGCTCTGATTCGGGATGGGGTGCTTTTTTACCCACCAATATCCAAAAAGGTACCGCTGAACATAGCTTTCTAAGATACACTACATTCTACAGCTGACTGACTGGATTGTACATATTCTAGAAAGTATGACTGACAGAATTCTTGGAAGCAGAGATTCTAGTTTGGGATTGGGAATAGGTAACTTTCAGTGTTATAACTTTTAATGTTTCTAGTGTTAGTGTTCATTTCCAAATGTTTGTGGTAATATTTCTTTCCCTTAAATTCTAAAAAGAACTGTTTTCATGACAATTCCAGTATAGTTAAGTACTAGTTACCAGTTGAAATTTCTTGTCTCTAAAAAAAATTTACTACCTTCAGCTAATGTTGAAAACCTTACTGTTGTTCACTTTTCATTTTCTTATACTCTCTCCAATTAGAAAGACAGTGTATTGAAAAGTAAAAAACAATTGCAGATGATCAAAGTTTGTTGAATTAGGTTGATTCAGCACTGTCTTTACAAAGCAGGATGTTGTTCATTCTTCTCTATTCTTCTCTGTTCATCAAAAGGATTAAAGGATGCTGTCATCTTTAGACCTTTGCAATTTCTTTTCTTAAACATTTAAGAAAGTGTGTGTGTGTGTGTGTGTGTGTGTGTGTGTGTGTGTGTGTCTGTGTGTTGTTCTGGTTCTGGTTCTGGTTCTGGCTCTGGCTCTGGTTCTGGTTCAGGCTAGAACCCAGGCTCTCACATGCTCACATGTTAGGCAAGTACTCTATCACTGAGCTTTATTTCAGCCGATCTTTAATGTTTAGGCATCATTTATCAAGCTAACATGATGTTTGAGGTATTCTCTTACATGCAGAGCAGGTAACACTTCAAAATAATAAACTGAATATGTTCTAATATTAATTTTCATAATTACTTGGCATCTATCTTTAGATTTTTCAGGATTCAGATCAATATCTGCCTGCTTTTGTCTCCCTTTCTCTGCAATGTCTCTGGCTCTTAAATGAGAAAAATCCTTTTGTGCATGGCTTTCTGGCTATTACAACATGGTTTGAAGTGCTGGTTCATCAGTTTGCTACCATATATTGCAAATGAATTGTTCATAAACAATGTAAAAGTCTTTGTACTATTTTTGTTAAGGTCCTAGCTTAAGACAACTTCAGTGTGATGTTTTCCCTCCAAGGCTTGATTTGGTCAAATCTCATTCTCTTTTGATCCATATTCTGTCTCTGTCTGTCTCTTTCTCTGCTTCCATCTCCTTTTCTGACACTTTCCTCTCTCCCTCTTTTGTTTCCTTTTTAAAAAATTTTATTTAAAGAGAGGTAAACAATAAAGAAAAACAGAAAAAAGGTAGAAATAATACAGAATTTCAAAAAAATGAACAGTAAGAAATCACTAGTTTATACATTACATATTGTCTTCCTGGATGTAGTTGTTCAAGTTACAAAATCAAAGCATACAAAGTGGACATTCAAACAGTGGGGCTCAAACAGCTCTGTTCTCTGATCCAACAAAAACTTAGCAACATAATTATCATTCCTACACTCTTAAATATACATGCATTTATATCCTTTAGAGCACCTGCTTTTCCTCTTTTTGTTTTTTAAGTCTATTATCTGTTTAGTTATACTGGGCTGGGGATTTAGCTCAGTGGCATAAATGCCAGCCTGACAAGCACAAGTTCCTGAGTTTGATCCCTGGTACTGGAAAAAAAAAAAAAAAGATGGTCTGTTTATTTATATTATGTTTCAGGTTGCTCAGTACCTTGCTGATCTGTTTTGTGGTTGTTATTTACTTTTTCCCCCTTATTTATTATTTATTTATTTATTTATTTATTTTATTTTGAAGGTAGTAAAATACAGCAGAACAAGAGAACAAGACAGGACATAGCCAACTGAGACAGTGCAGTGAAATTGGCACAGAACCTCACAGCAGGCCACCGGGACAACAGCAATAGACACAAAGTACATCTGGTTTTCTTCGCAATAGTTGTTCTTTCAATCAGGCAGAGCAATATTGAAGGAAATACCGAAATTACAAGAGAAGAATATTGAATAGAGCAATACTATTGATCAAACCAGAGCAAAGCAGAGATAAAAACATTTGCCCTCAAAGAGATTGCAGAAGAAAATATCCCTTATTTGCTATATTGCATATGGTCAGACTCGCAAGACATGCTCAGATCTCCTGCTCTCACTTGCTAGGGGTGTGTGTGTATGTGTGTGTGTGTGTGTGAGTGTGTGTGTATGGATGTTTGATTCTTAGCCCACGCCCCGGTAGGCTCACAGCCGCCCACCAGAGGGGTGAACTGGCTGCCTGATTTCCCAGCGCCCCAAGGTCCAATGTGGCGCGTTGCGGATCTCAGGAAATGCTGATATGGTCTTCGCCCTGGGGCAGCTGCAGCTTGCCAAGCCACAGCCACTTACCAGAGCGGCATGCTGGCGGCTGCCTGTTTTCCCAGTGCCCCAAGGTCCAACATGGCCCCTCTTTAGTTTCTATAACTGTACCAACAACTCTTGGGAATCAGAACACTCGTATTTTTCATTTTGTATGCTTAGTAAACATATACTTTATCATCATATATTCATAAAAGATCCTAAGTCCAGAAAAGCTAGAAGCCAACCTCAAAGACAGTTAAGAAAATGCCTTTGCCCTTTGGAAAATTCTACTTTGTGTACAGAGGGTCAACCCTGTCATACTGTCTTGCAGTTTTCATGGTGGTGTTTCTTGTCATTTTCATTCTTCTCCCCCTAATGCCTGTGAGCCTAGAGGAAGACAAGTTGTGTTTGTTGGAACAGTCAGGAAACTGTCATATTTTAAGATGTGTCTAACACAAACTGAGTAAATTTCATCTTTTCAAGCACAGATGTGCAAATTATACCTTATACTGAGCAGGAAGAGGAATCTGAATGTTTTCTAATGATGTCCTGATAATTTTCTCTTCATGAGACTCTGTTGCTTCAGAGGAAGGGAACAGGGGCCTGTTTTTCTCTTTTCCCTCAGAACATTTTAGGTGGTTAGTGTTAACCTTGATACTCTCATGATTTTTATATTGGAACATATATCTAAGCATTTTGCTGGGTAGTATTCTTTTTGAGAATTTTTTGAGGTCTGGTACTTATAGGAATTGGCAATCTGTTTTGAAAGTGGTAGTTTGAGCAATACCTTACTAGGAACGCAAGATATATGCCAGAGTTACATATTTAAAAATATAATTAAAAATATAAATTATTTATATAGATAAACCTCACCATATTTTCACCAAAGTCTCTTGGCTTATCTAACACCAAAATCCAATGTATCTCTAATGAGTGTTTCTCTTTCTTCACTTTGTTGTTTTATTTTCAGCCAGTATTGAATATAATATCAGGTATTTGAATGCCCATTTGAATTGCTTAGTTAAGTATTGACCAAAATTTGTATCTGACCACCAAGCACAGCAAGCATTCTAAACCACTGACTTGTAACAGATTGAATTAAAAGTATGGAAAAAGGAAGTGGAATTATCTAGACATATTGGTCAGTGGAACTGATACAAAACAGAAATGAAATTACTCTGCTTTCAATGGTTACTTGGAAAAATAATCTTAATTTTTATGTCTATAGTTGGACTTATCTTAAAATATAGACATGCAATTCTTGCCTTATTTCCTGCCATGTGAGATTGTCCCTGTTTTTAACAATCAAGAAATTTATAAAGAGAAGAGCTCACTGTTTTAAGCTGATGCACAATAAAGGATCTATATCTCAGTTGGGTGTAAGTGCTCCAGAAGATGGTTGTATTTGTTTAGAAAGATTATTTGATCTTGTACTCAAGGGTGATGGAATCCTAGTGAAGTACTTGTTACAAATTTTAATTGATAGGAGACTCACTAATAGAAAAAAAAAAGAAAAAAAGAAAACTATGATGAATAAATGAACATGTATACTTGTTAACTGGCCACAATATTTTTATTCCAATAGGACAGACAAGTTAGAATTACACTAGCGTTTTTATGCATGTTGCAGGTTATAAAATCATAATAAGTAGTATGCATCCATCCTTATAGTCAGCTCCACGTAATTGTCACCTAAATTTTCAACCAAGTAGGAAAGACCCTTCAGTTTGGTTGGTGGAAATTTCCTTTCAAATGGATTCAATATTATTTTCCTCATTTTTACTATTCATTCATGTTTTCCTTTTTAGATATAAGATAAATAAGAAATGTGTGGTATAGTTAAAAATAACTAAATAAAATTTCAAAACAACAAACCCACTGATAGGTAAAGCACATCACATGTAGACAAAAGGTATGTTCTTAGCCCATTTTCTGTAGCCATGACAAAATATCCAAATCTAGGTAACAAAAACACATCTGTCTGTTAGTTCATAGTTTAGGAGGCTGAAAACCCAAGATTTGGTTGTCTCATTTGTTTAGATTCTGTGAGGGCCTCGGGTTGCATTATAGCATTCAGACAGGTATCGTGGTGGGAACGTGTATAGACACGGTGAGCCATCAACGTGAGAGCTTTGGTTGTCAGACTTCTTCTTTTTGAAACAACTGACACCTTCCAAACTAAGAACCCCAATATCACAATATTGTAGCACTGAAGGCTAAGCTTCCAGCATATGAACTTTTGGAGGACACAGGCTAACCATAACCAAATTATAGAAAATCTATCTTATTTTGTCTGTCCTCATATATTAGTTAGTTTTCTGTCATCATAATAAAATTTCTGAGCTGGGTCTTATAAAGGAAAGAGATTTACTTCACTTGGTTTTAAAGTCCAAAAGTTCAAGATCAGGTGGCTACCTTGTTTGAATCTCTGATGAAAGTGTCATGGCAGATGGCATCATGTTAGGCACATGAATGAAAATAGAGATCTCATGGTGAGACAGGAAGCAGGAGTACAGGGAGGGGCTAATAACCGTCCCTCACTAACCCCCACCTCCTAACACTGCCACACCAAGCACTAAACTCCTGCTATGTGAGTCACTGGAAGATCCAATCAAACCACATCCAAATCACAGCACCTGGCAGAATTTCGAGTGCAAAATGAAGTTGGGTTACATTACCTGTACTATGGCTTATAAGTTTGCAGTTGATAGTGAGTGTTGCTAATACATGATAAAAGTTCCCAAACAACTGTTCTGTGTTATAACCTTTCTGAGTTTTGGAAGGTAGCTTCCCCGTTTGTTTCTTTTTCATCAGCAAAAACTAATCAAAGGCCTGTGATGGGTACGATATATTGAACACAGGGTACTATGAGAGCAAGAAGGACAATTTCTTTTTACCTTAACCGATTTACAATCCTGCCTGGCAGAAATGGCCTTAAAATGAAAATAAAATGAAGATTTTCAGATTATTGCTCAGTGTTTACGGAGTAAATCAATGATGTCCTCTTTAGAACTTCGGTATTTGTACTTTTCCCTCTGTGCGGCCTGTAGCAATCTGAGAACACTTTTGGAGGAAATATGTTTTGAGCATGGTTCTGATAAAAATTTGGAGAAAAATAAACAACAAAGGAAAAAAAAATTCAAAGAACCCTTTATGTCTCTTTCCAACCTCAGGGCTACAGGCAAGTACACTTTATTAGATCAAGAAAATGGATATACTAAGTATTGCCCTTAGATATCATGAAGCAAAAAAAAAGATTAACATTCATTACAAATTTGTTCTCTGGTTTAATTTAATCACTAGTTTAATGATCAAATCAAGCTACATGACCACCAAAATAAATAGGTTTTTAGAATGTGAACCATTAAGAACACCTTAGTATTTTAATGTTGGGCTGGTGCTGACTACATACAGGTCAGGAGAATTTCTTCTAAACTTACACAAATATATGGATAGTATGTTTGTGCCAACACGTTTTAGGTCTTTTTCAATACTGACTGAAATATTACAGTGCTGAAATGTTATAGACTGAAAATAACATAAAAATGCAAACAGAAATAATATGTATGAAAAAGGGATCCTAATTTTCTACTCATCTACTCCAAAACTCCTGCTTCTTTCCAGGTGGCTTTGTCCGTAATGGTGGATGTTAGACAATCACCGTGTATCTCCAGTGTAAAATCTCAGGGTGATCTTGGGCTCCTCTATTCTTTAAACATTTACATTCTAGTCACTAGATCCTCCAAACTTCACCTTCAGCTCTCATCTTATTAACCCTTTCTCATTGCTTCCAAGACTGCCACTGTCCCTTAAGCCACTGTCCCTTAAGCCACTGTCATCCAGAGCAGTAGCTGCAGATATTTCTAACTGATATTTTTGCATCTATTCTTCCTGTGGGTTTTTTTTTTCACAGCAGTCAAGATTATCTTCAAAGATGTGAGACAAAATCCTTCAGTAACTTCTCGTTAGAAGAAAATTTCAACTCCTTGACCCAGCCAAAGTGAACCTGCATTGTGAAGTGTCAGCCTGCTTCTGACTTCACATCCTGTCTGCCACTCTCCTACTTGTATCTCGTATCCTAGTGGGTTCACACTCAAGACTTCCACTAACACGTCATTGTCCTTCTCCCTGGAGCTGAGCGCTTGTTCTATCTTCTTTAAACACTCATTCTTCTTAAGGCTTTTTCCTCATTAAATTCAGGCTACGCTAAAATGTCACTTCTCAGGAAAACTGCTGATTTTTCAACCAGTACTTCCAACTAATTACTCTTCATCTACTTACCCAGATTTGTTTTGAATCACAGTACATATCAATGCCTGGACTTATATGTTTATATACGTGCTTACTGTCTTTTCCTTTGCTTATGTGTTTTATACTGACAAAGATCGTATTTCTCTCATGTGTATTTAGAAGGATGCAGAGCACAGAAGAGACTATATGTTGAATAAATTTACCAAAGTAGTGGAAGAGAGTTTGTGACACAATATATAATGAAGTGGAAATAGTTCTGTGGCCAGGATGACCTGAGGTACAATCTCAGATTGGAGAAACACTTATTCTCTGGTTTGGAAAAATCAGCTAATGCCTGACTTTTTTCATGTGTCATAGATGATAACATTCTTAGGGTAGTTTTTAGAGAGAATTAGAGGTGATAAAATTATGAAATTATGAACATTAAGAAATGTCCACTGAAACTACTACTAGTAATAGTGAACACAAGGACAAACAACCCAATGCCATGAATTTTAGCAAAACTATATCAGGAAAGCAGTATAAAATGAAAGCATCCATCTTTCAACTCATTGTTAGGAATTTCTAGTAGAGTATTGAATATGTATTCTTGAGAAATAGAGTAAGAATCATAGCTTAAATAGTTTGAACTCATATGGGCCAGAGCAATAAAGAATACACCAAAGGGAAAAAACTTACATTGGGAAAGAAATTGATCCAAGAACCTAATGCATCTTTTTATTATTTCTGGGAAGAATGTGCATGTTTCATTCATAGAATTCTTCACTATTTCTAAGCTGAGATGCACTTAAATGACAATTGCACTCCTATCAGCAAAACTGGATTAAAAAACACACCAAGGGTTTCTGTATTGAAAATTTTTTCTATACAATATATTAAAGCTCATTGACTAGATGAATCCCCACTTGCACTTTGTGTGAATTATAAAAAGGGCCCCTTTCTTCATGGCAGGTGATACATGCACCCTTGCAGGTGCAATTGGTCTCATGCTTGTGGCTTGGTAGTCAAAGCCTGAGCTGTAGTTCAGTATCTCTTAGCTCCTGGTTGGCCTCCATTTTACAGGGCATAGTCCAAATAATCACATGCAGTGGCTCTATAAATTAGATAATGAATACAAAATCAAAATTAAGAATCCCGCTAAAGTGAACTAAAGAGTGACAGAGCTCAGCCAGGCTCTTTTTTTCAACTGGTAACTTGGAACAGTTTGCAGAATAAAAGAAACATGATATGTACAACACAGAAACATTTGTAGGGATGACATATTTTAATGTAGATCACTAATTATTATTGACCCACACTCTAAAAAGCATTATCCAATTTGCATATTTATCACTGTATTTATTGTCCTTATACCTATCATGTCTTAGTCCTTTTTACTCTCCTTTCATCTCCCCTTCCTCCTCTTGTCCCTCTACCCCTTGACTCCTTCTCATTTACAAAGGTCGAACTCCCTTTTATTTTGCTCTTCAATGTATTTTTATTTTGGGTTAAAGAATGGCAGCAATATTCAACTGGATTCTGATGATTTTTAACTGAGTATCTACTTCATTGTTGAGCATTTCCAGTGGTAGAAAAATATTGGTGACCAGTTTTACAACTTGTGGGAATAATATCTTGCAGCATACTATTAGAATGTGAGTCATTGTCAGCCAGACTACTGTGAGATAGCTGTCATTATAACAAAGCTAGCAGTCCAAAGGAGTGAAAATTTACACATTGACAAGTGGCACAAGACAGAAGTGAGAGCAGTGAACTATGTCATTGGGAATCTTACAGGACAACTCTACTCTGTCACCTTTATGTAATATTCTGGGTTTCTGGATGAAAACTGGTCTTTTGAATGAATGAGAATCAAAATGTTCTGCTAGAACAACACAGACAAAGGCATTTCTTTAGGAAATGAAAGCAATCACTTGGGTAAGAGTTTAGGGGACATGCAGAGAAAGAAGGGACATGAATTGAGGTTGTCTAGATATTAAAGGGCATGAGGTAGACTAGTCGTTGAGGGACCTACTCTTGTGTCCTTTTTTCTCTTTGTCTTTGCAAAGGTAGTATATACCTTTCTGAAGACTTTCAAACATGAATATTAAATATAATAACGAGTCAGAGAAAGTGAGAAAGGTATTGAAGAAGATGTTTTTACCGAGGGCTTCAAAATATCAAGAAGGATTTTATGTAAGATGAAAGCGAAGATAACAGAGGTGAAGACTTGCCTGGATTTAAAAAAAAACTAATGAAACAGAAGGCAGGAAGGAAGACTTAAAGAAGACTCTGACTTTTTAAAAAGTAACAGAAACATGGTGGTACAACAGATTTGGTAAATGTAAAAGAACTGTTTAGAACTTTGAGCATTCATAAAGTAATTTTTCTTAAGAACTCATGGAAACTGGCTTGTAACATGAACAAATTTCCATTCCTATTTATGGTAGACTCAGCTCCTTTGCAAGTCCTTAAGATATTGTTATTTGTTCATTAAGCTCTAAGGGATTCTATGTACCTCTATCTTTATTCACATATCCCTGCTTTATATTAATCAAGCATGATTTGTAAATATAGATGAACTAACCTATTGAATCAAGAATATATGTGTAACGCTGAGTAATAGCACTTTAATGTTGATATTTGCAAATTTTCTCTTTTAGATACATTGGATATGTATAATATTTTAAAATGTGCTAACAGATTTATGATTGTTTTAAAATATTTATTTCTTATTTATTGATTGTGCTGGGGATCAAATCCAGGACCTCATGCATGATGAACATTCTCGCTACTGAAACAAACATCCAGCTTCTATTTTTTGTGGGGGAGGGCAATTTGAAAGTTAAAGAAAATTTCCAAAAGAATACATAGTGCTTCCATATACCCTTTAACCTACCGTCCTAATGTTAATATTATGATGTAGCCACACTCCTGTTATCAATTCAAGAAATTAAATTTGATACTACTGTTCAATTTTAATGCTGTTAGTCTTCCCAGTGTTTGTATAAAAAACAGAAATATATAGTTTAAAAATTATAACTTACTGTTTATATGCTCAGAATACTATTTTAAACTTTCAGAATGTGAAAAATAATATGATGGATTATACTGTATACTGTTAGCCAATGACCATTAACACAATCTTTTGCAAATAATTGCCTCACTGTATCATGGTCTCATTTTGTGCTGTGTATTTTGGGCTTTACCAATCTCAATGTAGCAGAAATAAATGTTTGCAAATAACAATTTTCAAAGCATACACAAAGAATGACAAAAAAGAGGATTGTGTATAAAATGTCAGGTTCTAATAATACATTCAATGAGATGGCTAAGATGAGAGTGGAAGCAGGTCAGTGGACAAGCAAAGACAGGTAGAAATCCTCTGGCACTATTAAGGAGGACATTAGTCACATCCTTAGAACCTGGAAGGAGTGGTTGACAGTTCTGTAAGGAACAGCAGAGGAGATTTATTAAGGACTTTGACATCTGTTATGGCTTATGTCTAGAAAGCCTCATGCCACCATAGATTTTTTTTTTTTTCAGAAGTGGTTAGATCTAGAGTACATGATGCTGGGATTAAGGGAGTGTGATTATTAAATCAGTCTACTGATCAGTTTGACCCAGTAGCCTAGATAAAATAGACAGAATATAAAAGGGGTGGAAAGAAGTTGCTGAGGTTGCTTGGACTTGCTTGTTTGCTGCTTTGGTTGTTTTCTGTCCACCATCAACTGTTTCTCCTCTGTAATACCCCTTTGCCATGCCACCCTCCAATGGAGCCAGCTGGCTATGGACTGGAACCTCTATGGACTGTAAGCCAAATAAACCTTTCTTCCTTTAACTTTGAGTATCAGGTATTTTATCTCAGCAGCAAGAAAAATAACTAAGACAACAACCATATAATAGATTTCTGAGATGATGAGTTTTTGGTCTGGCCTCAGCTAACCCCACTTGGACATCCAACTCTATTTTACTTATGTTTCTTGGTTAAATACTGGTATCCACACCATCTCTCAAGCCAGAACCTCAGCTATCATCTTTGACCTCTTTATAATTCCTTCCTGAATCATCAGAAAGTGCTGTTGCAGTGTATTTTTAAATGATCACACTCTGCTCATTCTCAACTGCTGTCACCCCAGGTTATGACTCTGTGCTGCCGCAGGAGAGCTCTTCTAGCAGCATTCCAAATATTCTGCTTAGATTTTATCCTACTCCTCTCTAACTTTTTCCCTATAGGGGTATCAGATTTATATATTCTAATTACAACTCTGGTCATGGCTTTTCCTTCTTAAAGCCTTCTAAGGTCTTTTGTCAAATACAGATTAGAAACTCTTTTTAGGAAAAAAAAAAAGACACAAGGCCCTTCATTAATCAGGTATGATCCATTGCTCTTATCTTTCATTTTGCCCAGATGGGATCAGCTGCAAGCAAGATGCCCTTGGCAAGCAGAAGGTGGATCCTCTTTGTCTTCACTTAAGGGCTTGCTTTCCTCCTCTGGCGTCTTCTTTTTTAAAGTTCCTAAACTTTTTTATTTTAAAATTCATTGATTAGTAAATTAGTACACTTGGTACATGCTTGCAGTACCAAATGTTTACATGCATCATGGAGAGCTGGTACATGTATATAACACATCTTAGCTCCTCTTTTTCATTCGCTTTCTCTCCTCTCCTTCCTCCGTCCCTTCATGCAATGATTGCTTTTACTTTTGTAAAAGGCTTGTCTCCTTATTTACTAGTACTGATGTTTTATTTTGTTCTTTTTGCATAACTTTGGTTTCCCATATAAGAGAAACCATGCAATATATGGGTGTCTGCCTTATTTCACTTAGCATACATCTTCAGGTGCACCCATTTTCCTACAAATGATATAAGTTTATCTTTCTTTGAGACTCATACACCATTGTGTAGAAGTACCACATTTTCTTCATCAGTTTGCCTGCTGATGGACAAGTAGGCTGCCTCCAAGTTTTGGCTATTATGAATTATACTGTTATAAACATGCCAATACTTAACACGTCATAGTTTTTAAAAAAATCTCCCTTCTCCCCATTTTCTCCTTCCATCTCTTGGCATTTTCCCTTTTGTAAAAAGTTTACTTACTGTTTCCTCTAGCATCTTCTTAAGGTCGGTTTTTAGTGCAGAAATCCAAGCTGCAGCAAGGAGAGTTAAGAGTATCAGAGTCTTCCATATATTGGTACTGACTTTTGTGTGCCTCCTGATTTTCAGGGTTGGTAGTTATCTGAAACTCTTAAAGTGGTGCCCCTGGAAGCATTCAACTGTACTTCATATATGTTGCATAATAGAGCTCCCTGTCATTGCTGTGTCACCCTCAGTTTGTGTTTTTTGGGATTGCATGCAAACTTGCTCTATCCATGAATTGTCTTGCAAGTGCTTTATTGAGCATCTTCTCTTCCTGTTTGCAACTGTATGGAGCCATAGGCTACACACATATGTTCTTTGCCCCACCAAACTCTGGAAATTTATGTGGATATCATTATCATAGAAAGCTCCTCTTAGATCCAAAACTAAAGTGGCCAGCTCATCCAAGTGTCTTTATACTGTGCAGACAAGATTCAAAACCACCTCTATGGTTTCTCAACTTCAATGCACTAACCAGTCCTACTGATATACCTCTAATTAAAATCTAAAGGCAGGCCAGATACAGTAAACAGATCTTAAAGATCTTTAAGATATAGATACAGTAAAGAGATCTCAAAGATCTTAAAGAGATCTTCCTCACCTAACTCTCTCACATCTTATTTCAAGCCTTTCCTGTTTCAATGTGGTCAGAGCCATTTACCTTGAAATTCTTGTAAAATCTGCCCAGAATTTATTTTGTAATTTAATCTCAATATTGCTATGCCAGTTTAAAACCCATTTAATGTAATAAACTGCTTTATATGCTAGATAGATAAGATCTTATGTAAGGATAATTTTAACTCCCTGATTTTAAGTTATTTTTAACAAATTGACAATAAAAGGGCATTTCAGAATTACAAATTCATATAGATGGCCCATAGTATAAAATCCTCAAGGGGAATCCAAATTACATTATGTATTTACAAAAATGCATTTCCAACACTAAATTAAAAATTCTACACCTGAGTATCACAGCCTTATTTTCATCTTATGCATGGGTAACCATGAATCACCAGGAAGGGGTGTCACTGCACATTATTCTTTCAAACATGGTGGGATGCTCTATATATTTGACAAATATTCACTAAAAAGAACCCCAATTAAAAATTTTAGCTATAGTATTTCCCTGGTAAGGTACACCATGTTTCTATTAATCATGCATTCAAGTATCTAGAATTTACATTACTCTAATGATTTAAGATCTCGAAAAAATACAATGAAACTTGTGATTAAGCGTCTCTGTCAGAAGGAGCACCTTATAATTTAGCTTAACATTGTGTTTACTAACTTCTTGTTCTATTTTATACACAGCCTGCTAACAAGGATTCCAACTACTTATTCAATCATTAGGGATTTTCTCTTTTGCTTTTAATGACCATACTTTAAAATGTGTTCTTAATAATTTTATTTATACTATAATTGAGTATTTGTGGCTTCTCAATAGAAAATAATATCACATTTAACTTTAACATAAAGAAGAAGCCTATACATATGCACTGCTTGAGTCTAAACTCTTGATGTATATTATGTCCTTAAATTTTCAAGTAAGATTATAAACTGGGCAATAGTTCAATAAAATAATGTCATCGGTGAATTATTTTATTGTGTTAGTAGGTAAAATCAGGAGATGCACCCATTCTTGACAGAGAAGTGTCCACATATTTGCTTCCAGAATCACTTGCCTTATTGATAATTAAAGTAACACAAGTTAACATCGACTATTAGGAAGAAGCTTGTTTTGTTTGTCTTTGAGAAGAAAAATCATTAGCTAATGTCTCAAGTATCCAGTTCTAGACCTATGTAATAAAACAAAGTTAGAAATATGAGTTGTTCACCAAATAACTTTATGAGGACTGTTTATTGATAGTATTAATAACTATTATCAGCTGAGTATGAGTATTCCAGGCTGTAATCTCAGCAGAGGCAGGAGGTTTATGAATTCTAGCCCAGCTTGAGCACATTCCTAAGACCTTGATTGAAATTTAAGAATAAAAATAATGTATGGGGATATAACTCAGGGCCTTGGGTTCAATCTCTAGTACCACATGGAGAAAAAGAAGGAAAAATGTACCACTGTCTAATAACTTGGATTGCAACTGATGATCCCTGATTTCTGGAGATCTTGCAAAGAGATTTCACATCACATGCTTCCTTCTAGGCAGACTGTCACTGGGAGTAAAATCCAAACTCCTCATGGCCTGAAAGTCCTTGAGTGGTGAGCTGCTCAACCTCTCTAGTATCTCTGGTTTGCTCCAATCCTGTTGGCCCCCTCTAACTACTTCTAAAATGCCCAGTCCCTTTCTGATTTCCTTGGGACCCTGCACAAGCTGTTTCTTCTAGTGCAGAAGCTCTGACCACTCTTTTTCCCAGGGTGAGGCAGTTTAGATGTCTTAAACTCATTTCATGTCTCACCTTCTAGAGAACTTCTAGCCTTTCCTGACCTTCCTACCTATGTGAAAACTCTTTGTCTTCCTTTTTTACTTGTTATTTACTTGTTAGCATAGTACATAATTGTCTAATAATTTTTGATATCTTTTGATTTCATTTTTAGCACCTGCCCTTGTTATATAGATATATAATAAATACATGTTGAATTAACACATTTTTCTTAAAACCCAAGAAAGCACAAAGGCAATAAAACATGTCAGTTGCATGAGTGAGTGGATTTAAAACTAAACGACTGCTTGATATAAAATGTTGTCAATATCTATTTCACTTTATGAGTCATCTCAGAAATGCTAGATGAGAGCAGGCTTCTATTAAATGATTCATATCCCAAAGGAATGGTTGCCAATTTATTGCAAGTTTTCATATTAGTCTTTCAAAACATACATAAGTTTTTTTTTTAAATGTGGATCTACAGAAGAAATAATATCCTCTATAAAAACCTTCAGATTCCAACTTTTATTCAACTTTTCTTTTAAGTGAAATATGAGGTTAGAAGTATCTGGTTTTTCATTTTCAAAATAATCCGATACAGGTGCTCCTCGAATTAAGATGGGATGATGTCCTGATAAACCCATGATATGTTGAAAGTATCATAAATGGAAAATACATTTAGTCCACATAACCTATTGAATACCATTACTAAACAGCACAATACTGTACAGAGAGCTGGTTGTTCACTCTCACAGTGCGATGTCTAGGGGTGAACCTCAGCTCTCTTCAGCTGCCTATTATGTCCAGATAGTATGACACTGCCTATCATTCACCAACGACAAGATCAAAATTTAAACTTTGATGTAGTTTCTAGAGAGCATATGGGTCTTGCACCATGGTACAGTGAAAAATATTTAACTCAAACCACTGTTAATTGAAGTCATCAGCATAAACAGCTGAAGTGTATTAGTTTTAGGTACCAAAGGTTTTAATAGTATAAATGTCTACTTTGTATTTTGGAATTACTAAATAGAAATTGAGAAGTGGAATCCTGTTTTCTGGGCTTCTAGCAATAGATTTGAACTTGAGAGTTTGCTCTGAGGTATTATGAATTAAGATAGATAATTTTTCCCAAACCACAGTGACACATATTTTCTTTAGTTAGCAAACAGTATAGCTCATAGATAGGATTTCCTTTGGAGTCCAAAGCAACAATGATATGAAATGAAAATTTCATTGCTTACTTATGACATACTGTATTAACATTTTGTATAGGCCTATAGTTTTATGGTGGAGAATTTTTGACACAATACACTTTAAAAATTATTACTTTTAGAAATTTGTTAATTCAGACTCATTACTTTTAACAATATGTAATGTATCCGATGGAAAAGTTATAATAAATTATGCTAGTATAGGTTTTCATAAAAATTTCTTCAAGAGTATTTGATATATGAAAACTGAGCATTCGTGTCCAAATTTAATTTTAAAAAGAAGCAAATCACATTTTATCCCTATTTTTTCAATATTTAAAGGCAAGTACAGTAGCTAACCCTAACCCTAACCTTAGAGTAATTGTACTTGGGAATTTATGATCTTCCTGAAAGAAATCCTAGCATTCCAGAAAAATTTGCATAGAATGTGAAGGAAGAACTCACCTCTGAATTTTTGGAGAGTTTATCTTTCATCAAAAAGGATATATGGAAAAAAATGAATGCAAACTTTAAAGAACATATTACATATCATGTCAATGATAGAAATACGAATTAAGGCCATAATCTTACACCTATTTGGAACATTTAAAAACTGCATGAAAGTGAGAGTAAAAAATAACTAAATAAACATGTGAAAATTAGTATATAAATTCTTTTGATTTGTTTGCCTGTGTGTAAACTTCAAAGTGACACCGATCTCTCCTTTGAGCTTTGGTCCACTTACTTGAAATGACCCTTGTGCTTTTTAAGTGTTTACGTGGTGAATCGACCAAGCCAAGGTTTACTCTAACATGACTTCCTCTATCCTGTCCTGGCCCATTCTTGTGTCATAAGCTGCTACCAAGGTCTTTGCCTATCCGTCTCTGACCTCTTCATACCAAATTTGCTCTGATTAAGTTCGCTGGGGCCTAGAGCACAGTCAGCGCAGGTCAGCTGTGATTGCGGTACCTGCTTAGTCTGGAGAGTGCAGTGTGGTAGGTAGATCAGAGGAAACAGGGATAGACTTTGATGCTCTTTGCAGGGAGCTCTTTGAAAGAGAGACATACCACTGAGCAGCAGCCCTGTTCAAAGCCATACAAGGACGACTCAAATTAAATTCTGTGGGTAGCTTGGAAGAGAATGTCCCCTGGATGTCTTGTAGATAGTTGACAGTCTAGCTGAAAGCTTTGGCTTTGGGTTCATTAGCCATTGCTTGTGTACAAAAGAAATACATTTAAAAAAAGAAAAAAAGACACTTCTTTCTGGTAGGAATCACTGAAGGTGTTACAGAACATAATGGCTACATTGCCAACTCTCAGACTTTATTTACAGATCTTATTTTAAAAAAGCTTAGTTTACTTCTTGTCCCTAGGAAAAAAATTTCCTTAACAATAATTATAATAAAAACATTGCATAATGGAGACAAAAACGTGGCATCATAATGTTTTGTAGAAAGAATGAAATACTGATATGAACATTTTGGAACTGTAGTTTGCTAGGTGGAGAAAACTTTCCCGAACTCTATAATTTCAATGATATATGATTTGCATTAAATGACATAATCTTTTCTGTAAAATGGTGAAATGATTTGTTTTAACTTTACACAAAAGGAACAGACTTCATTTTGGATAATAAATATTTTTTAGTATTGTTGCTGAAACACTAATGAATGATAATCTTCTTGAATGTATCCATTTACTCCATACTGGATTTGAGAAAATAGGGAAGTTATATCAATTGAAATGCTTACAACTGATGTGATAATTGAAAGTATTCTCATTTGTAAAACAAAGCGGGTAAGAAAGGAGAGATGTGGGTCAAAGGGTACAAAGTGTCAGACAGGCTGAGCAAATTCTGGAGGTTAGTTGTTCAGCAAGGTAATAATAGTGTTTTGTACATGTGGAAATTGCAAAGAGAAACCATCTTACAGGTTCATACCATAGAAAAATGATATGTATTCAAAGTAATGGATTTTAGCTTGATTTTATCTTGGCACAATGTATACATATATCATAACACCACCTTGTGCACCATAAATATAAAATTTTTGTTTATGCCTTAGAATGTCTCTGAAAAAATAAAATAAAAGGACTTTGAATTCACTCAAATGAAGACAGTGTTGGTGTAAAGTGATTAATCTTGTGTTTTCAGATAATTTTCAGAGATGAATATTATGTTACACTTGATATTTAAGAATAATTTAAAATTGGTCAGCTGTGTGTAAGTTAAGTATATAACAGATAGGCATCTTTTGTTCACTGAGATATAATTTATGCAAAAAAAAGTCATAGAAGCAAAAGCCTTGGAAATTTCAAGGGAAGATAAGATTAGTCAGAATAAAGTCACTTATTGAGAAATAGGAAGAAGGTGACATTCAAGTAAAGAACTTTATATGCTAATTTTGAGGTAGAAATATTGATGTATATACATTTTTCTTGAAATATTAAAATGATTATAAAATCATACCTTGATCCACTTAGAGTCCATGTAAGGTTTTGATTGTATAAAAAAGATGATTTTTAAAAAATAGCTTTAATGAAGATTATACTGAATTTGGGGTGGATCCTATATGGCAGTACCAGTTTGGGCATGTTTGCTTTGAATGACCACATACACTGATTAGAAAGAAAACAATTTACTGGGAGCTATATCAAGTACAGCCCTGCAAATGGTATGAGCTTTTTCCAAGGATCCATATTGTCCTTGGACTTGGCTGTTGTATTATACTTTAAATGGAATTGATTGTGTGGTTGTAATGAAAGTAACAGATTGATTTCTATCCAGGGTTACAAAGAGTAAATGGAAAAGTGTTCCTGTCTTGACCTGCATTCATAACCAATAGGATTTGCTGGCTTTAGACACTATCTTTAATAAGAGATAAAATGCAAATGTAATAAAACAGGCTTCAAAGTTTAAGGATCTTTTCAGTGCTCATCAAAGATGTTTCTTTTTGCATTGATTAGCTCACAATCACGTAGGCAATGTTATTTTCTTTAAATGTTATTCATAATTTATCATGTAATTATCATTTGTAGAATAGTGCCTTTACACACACTGAGATGATTGGAGTGGGAGTTAGGTAACAATGGTGTATATTTTAATTGTCCTTAAAAGCGAATTGCCTTTTTTAGTGATTTAAGCCAAAAAATATGGCTTAACTTTGGGTTTATTAACATTATTCGATTTCAGCAATTATTTTTGTCTGGGAAGTAAATTTTTTGCATAATAAAATACCAGGAAAGGCATAATATTAGTGTATTTTATTAACATATTATAACAGTATTTTTTCTAAGGGATCAATTCTGCTAAATTCAGAATTGTTACTGTATTGTTTACTAAGATTAAATGTTTATTTTCAATAGTGAATTCCTAGTATTTTTCCTTTATCTCTTCTTAATAATTTCAAAAATAAACACATGGATAGTGTAATTGCATTTGTTATTTTATTAGTCAGGACTTCAATGAAACCTCTTCTTCATTTACTCTTTTATTAACTGAGGCCTACAAAACAAAGGATATAAAATATAAAGTGCAATTGGCGACTTTACTTTGTCATAAATGAATAAATGGCCCCAAAAAAAGGAAGAAAGAAAGAAAGAAAGAAAGAGAAAACAAAATAAAAGAATAACCTAACAATTCACTACAAATCAACAGTTTCTTCTTCACACATTATGCTCCATTTATGTGACATTTTTGGGATTTGTTTTGTTTCGGGTAAAACAGTTTAGTATAATGATGCCTAAATGAGACAAAACAAAACAGAACAAAATAAAAACAAAAAAACTAAAAAAAAACTAACACATTTGACTCGGATGTTTCTCAGCTGTAGCTTCCGATAGAGCTCTCTGTTCTTCCCAGCCCACTGATACCCTTCAGGCTGTGGCAGACAATTCACAGGAAAAGCTTAGACATCCAGCTTGCAGGCTTCTTGACTCCATTTTAAACCTTTTGTTCGCACCAGGGTGGCATTTTTTCACACCGCATGTGGCAATTTTGACTCCTATCCAACTTGTCTTTTAAAACCAAAGTCTGTGATGTTTTTACGTTCACAAGGCAGCTTCCTGAACTGCTCCATTTGAGTTTTTCATAGTGATTGGTGCAGAAGTTTATAGCAAAATGTATGTTAGGGAGGGGAGGGAAGAAGAGAGCAAATATGAAAACTGTTCAGACCTGAAACACAGGACAGACATTTTGGGTAAAACAGAGGTTAACTCTGCAAAGAATGTATGTGGAAATAAAATATACTGGTCTCTTATCTTTATTGTTTTTGTATCACTGTGTTGAATGTTTAAATTTTTGAAAATGATAACATCATTTTCAAGTTTCATAATGTTATTTTTAAAAAGCTGTTATGAAACTTAAAGCAAAATATGATCCTCAGAGTCATGCAATTACTTTCCCAAAATACTTTATAATATTCAATGAGTGTGAATAAATTTTACTTTCTTGGTATGATCATTGAAAATGCTCCATTTGATACTAAATTCAACCATAAAGTGAAATCTATTTTTTTTAGAAAACCACATACTAAAAATTGACACTTTGTAGAACTGAAACAATTTTTATAATTTCATCATTTTTAGTTTTTCTTTTCTTAAACTTAGTTAAAATCAATTTACACAATCATGTTTTCCAGTGAAAAATTACAGGACTATTCCAGAGAAATTTTATAAGCTAATGATTACGAAATAATATCAGAAGCAGAAAATTTTATGAAATATAAAAGTATATGTTAGGCTTGTTTCTATATTAATTAGGAAGAACATCTAGGCTATAAATAAATCTGGTGCAGAAAAACCTATCAATGATTACTATATACAGAGATCTTTTCACTGTCCTATTAAATTTCTATTATATTTTATTTATATTAAGAAATTATAAAATAATATTAAAAATACTTCTTAGACATATTACTTACTAATTCACTATTTTTGTAGGGAGTACAATGAAAGAATGTTATTTAATTGACATACTGATAATGAATATATGATTTCTTATATGTCTTGCAGTTGTAGTATTCATATTTTTATTTTAAAATTATGTGCTAGTTTACAAACAGAAATATTTTAATCACATTAAGAGAAAAATCATTTAATAGAAGCAAATCTTTAATGTTGTAATATTTGTAAACAGTGTTAAATTTTACAAATGAAAGCTTATTGTATATTTTAATAAGCTTTTAGCAATGAATCAAACTTAACTGAAATTCCTTTACAATTATATATCAAAAGAACCATATTATTATTCTTTAAGATAAAATATATGTGACAGAAGTATTTTTGGATTCTAGCTTTTATGCCTTCTTCCAGGGAATACCTAAATAAAATCAGTGCATTTGAATTATTCATTACAATATTTGAAAAGTGGAATGAATTTAATAAATTGTGAGAAACTTCAATTT
The DNA here is from genome assembly GCA_004027455.1 of Hydrochoerus hydrochaeris. Lineage (NCBI taxonomy): Eukaryota > Metazoa > Chordata > Mammalia > Rodentia > Hydrochaeridae > Hydrochoerus > Hydrochoerus hydrochaeris. The sequence continues at coordinate 24,112 of PVLA01001122.1, forward strand.
CAATTTAGGGTTTTTTTGGTAACTTTCAGGAATAACAAAGCATGATTGACAAGAAAATGTTAGCAAAATAGTACTTTGTAAGTTCTGTGATCATAGATGTACTGGCAGACAAAATAACTGCATATTTTTCCTTTTATAGATAGAATATTACTTTAAATATAATTCCTGTGAAGGGTTTGGTATTAAAAATCAAGCCATTTTCATGAATAAGCAAATCCAAATGGTTAACATAAAAATTCACTTAAAACAGATAAACTGCAGTGCATTTTAATGTCTGGGATTATCTTATGCTGCACAGATATTAATAAAATGTTATTTTCCCTCTCCTGTAGTTAATTTTCATTACAAAAAGAAAGGAAAATTCTCTGTGCTTTATTTAAATATAAAACAATACAAAAATAAATATAAAAATATTATAAGGTTCAAAAAGAATTCGTGTAATTAAAAGTGAAACAATTGAAAGCAAGTAAAATACTCAAACAAATACATGTCTATTTAATAAAAGTTTGCTATTAAGTCCTCATCTAAAAGTTAATGGTATCAAAAATATAACACACTACTTTGAATAAGGAATAAGAAAAAACAAATCATTATCTAAAGAAAAGTATGTTTATGAAATAAAGTTTACCTACTTTTGTAGCTCATATATTTGTTGAAAAAGTAGGATTTTTATTTCACATATATGCCAAAAATGTAGAAATATATTTAACTCCTCATGTATCATTCATTAACTAGTTGCGAAAAACCACAACTTCTATTGCTTTAAATTTCTTATTTCCTACTTTCCCCATCCACTCCCTCGGTTTCCTCGGACTCTGCTGGCCAGCAGATCTTCGGTTCTAGGTGGAACACAGTAAGATCCCCAGACACATGAAATAAACACCACACAATTGAAGAGAAGGAGGTTTTCTCTCTTTTTTCTATCCTTGCATGTTAAAAAAAAGAAAAAGAAAAAATCAGCTCCTACATTCTGCCACCAAATTCAGGTTGGACATAATCCTCTGCTTAAGGCTGGATGAACTCATTGTGAATTATGTTTCATCTGTCACAATAGCCTTCTTTATTCTGCGTGGACCTCCCCTCTGCCCATGGCAATTAGAGAAAATAGGTATACCTAAAAGTATGAAATACTGATTTCTTAAAACTAAGCACAACCAAAAAACCTGATGACACAGATCATACTTTCTAAGCAACGTGAAGAAGAGAAGCATATGAGACATTTTGAAGCTATTCTGCTTCTGTAACGACATAGTAAAAGAATACATTTCAGAGTGAGCAGGTGGTTCACTTGCATTGGTTATTAATAACATCAGTTATTGATGACAAGCAGTGAATTTTAATTGTATTATAAAAAGAAATGTGAACATTTTCATATTGTACTTTACAATTAAATCATACCAAAATGTATATACTTTAAATATATAATATTTCTGTAACATACCAAGTCATGGTGAATTCTTGTGCCTTTCATAAACCACCATGAATTTTTGTGCTTCTAAGGATATTTCAAGGCTTGAGAATATCTTCACAGATTTTTAAACAGGGGCAAACAAAGAAAAAAGCCTTTAAACAGAGCTTATCAAACAATTTTGTTTAACTTAAAATCAATGTGATTATTTGATTTACTTACTTTTACAAATCACTGAAATTACCTTGAGGCAGTTCAAGTTCACCTTTCTGGAATTAAGTCTGTTAAATGACAGACATTCTCACATCATCTCCTTGAAAAGAAACCTGAATTTTTTTGGCTTAACAGAGTACAGTAAAACTTACAACAATTACAATTATAAATAAGTAAAGCTAAAAGAGATTTAAAAACTACCAAACTGTTGACAGAAAAGAAAATGCTCCATCTAAACCTGAAAGAAAGTCCCTACTGAGGAAGTCATTGAAACAGTCATGAGAACAGTTGGATAAAGGCATATAAATAATTTAAGCTAACACGAAACTCATAAAGTCTGAAGAAATAAAAAATCTGAAGACTAAAAAGAAAACCTTTTGGCCCACTGCACAGGTTGGGCACAAAAGTGCTTGCTAAGCTATCTATTTCACACATGCAACGACAGAAGGTTCGATATTCATTCGATCGATGAGTGAAAAGGCACAATGGCAAAATCAGACAGACTTCTTTTCAAATACAGATCTCCAATGTCCCCCTACAGTCTGCAGACGCACGGCTGGTGGTGTGGCTCAGACGGAGCAAGGGTTACATCAAGGCTGTTCTCTGGACCGTGCAAACAGTCTAGACCAATGACCTGCAGCATGATGCCCTTTGAAGAAGAGGCAAGTTCGGTCATGATGAAGAAAAATCAAGGCGTACCCCTTTTAACAATAGGGAGCAGCTCGAGGCTGCAAAGAGGTAAGCAGGGTAAGAAGAAAACGGCATCTGCTTCCATGGTTACAGGCCAACTATGAGAACCTTGCTTTTCAAGGGAGGCTGTTCTCAGGCTCCCTCACGGGGTATGTCATGCATTATAAGCAAAGGCAGGTTGAGCTGAAATCCGCATAGTTATTTCAGAGTAAAATGATACGGAGCACATGGCTGGCAGAGAAAAAAAAAGTCACATGACTATTAAGAGCCAGACTTGGGCTATTTCAGAATAGAACTGCTTTCCTTATACAACTTTAGCTAAAAGCAGTAAATTTATATAAAATAAACAAAGATGAAAACAAGATTTTCATTTCTCTGGTTTTATGTGGACAGAGATCAAGGGTCAAGATCTTCTCCTCCCAAAGGCAGGCTCATAGAGTTTATTGTTAATATAGCTTTATTATGAATATCATTTAAAAATATTTCCCTTTTTGCTGAGCTGTAACATAGATATGTGTTCTTATGAATTTTTCCCACTGACCTGATTCTCTTTGATATCTTGCCCAAGATTTTCCCATTTTTATGTTTATTTTTGTGGTAAGATCTCATGAGAAGAGGTAAAAATCTTGGTGTAAAACTTCCTTAGTGTAGTGATAATGTTTTTACAAAGTATAATCTGCACTCATGGAAAATTCAAATCTGTAGCAAAACCAACAGCCTGTAACAGTAGTTCTGTTCCTAATATGCTTTGTATTTTATCCAGTATTTGATACATGAATGAATCTATAAGTACAAATATAAAGTTTTTTTCTTTTTCTATGAGATGTTTCGTTGTTAGTTGTTAATAAAGTTGAATTTTATGACATGATATACAAGTGGCTAATGCTATTTGAATGAAAATTGAGAAATATGAAATGTAGCATATTCTTAATTATTGAGTAAAGATCTATATTAACCACACAAAATGCAGACATATAATTAATAGGTAAAACATTCATCTGACAATGTACCACAGTTTCATGTTAAAAGAGCTCAGATTGGCTTATCTTTCAACTATGTACAATTAACTAAAGATGTTCCATGCGATTTACTCTTTGAGCAGTTTTTGTTTGCAAATAGATTATAAAAATTAGAGAATGAAAAAAAGAAAGAATAATACAAAGGGTACTACACAAAATAACTTTCATTAAATTTGTTTTTCAAAATAAAATATTGAGCATTTAGTAGAAATTGACTGTTTCTTTCCTTGAAAAGATTCTCTATATCTAAGATATTAAATGGCTGGGCAGTATGTACATATGACATATAGTTTTTAATAAAGACTCCATTCATACAACAGGCTATGTGTTTTACTATAAATGAACACCATATGGCCTTGTTGTATGTAGATATTCTTTTCAAATATTTACCTTAAAGGAAAATTTTCTTTTGCCTTTTCAAAAACAGTTAAGTTTTGTGACCATGATGGTGACAATGGTATGCTTTCAATAGAGAAATCAGAATATTTTCTGGTGTGTCCTCTCACAGTTATGCATGGTTTTGATCTAGGGAAACATGGTTTCATGGGTGAACATATGCATATTGCTTTGTTTATTTGAATGTGTTGAGAGACATCAATCTTTCCTTACATGGTGAAAAAACAATATGAAGTAAAAATGAACTATTGAGTTATCATAATTTTAGTACAATTATATCACATACTTTATTATGAGCAATGAGCATATATACTAGATCAATCACATCCGAGTTTCTTTAAATAATTTATAAACTACTAAGATTCAAGATCAGAGTTTCTCTGATATAGCAACAGATTGTACTTTATGCCAAAGGTCAAATGCTAGCTATTTCTTCAGTGCAAAATCTAGCTGTCTGTTCTCTAAAGGCCAACAAAGTGAATACAAAGACACCAAGATTTGCACACTGTGTGATAATTTGTGAGTTGTGACTAGAACAAAAGGAAGCTATGCTATATAATCTACTGCAAAAGAGATAGTTAAAATCTTGTTATTTTTTTCCAAGTAACATTTGTCCTAGCTCTGCTTTGTTTATTTTTCAGAAACATGATCAGGTTTAAGAATACTTATAAGTAAACATAAACTTTACTAACTTGTCAAAAGTAAATGCATGGGAACACTTGGAAACCTTTTTCTGAGAGTCAAACTGATTGTGTTAAAATGTTATTTTTAATATGTTACTATGTAGCTATGAACATCTCAACACTGGATATTTAGGAGAATATGAAAACTTACTTACTTAAAAAGATTTGCTGTTATCTAAGGTATGAGATGACTAATACCTACATACTCTATGTAGTTTGTAACATAATTTTTACTCATATAAGATATGTCACATTCAAACATTCCTTTAAGGTACATTTTAATTTTTGTGTTTTGTCCTTCTACTGCAAAAGTTTTTTGAAAAGGTAGACTAAAACTGGCCTTCCCTAAGAGAACACTTAGCACTGTTAAGTAAAATAGACCTAAAAGTTCCAGTGTCTTAGCATCTAATAATACTTTGAATATAGTATATGTTCAGTAAATGTCTCTGTATTACTTGGGTGCGCCTACATTTACACCAATGAAAAGTTACCTAAGAGTAAACCAATTTCATGAAATATAGAATCTCTATTGTCTGTTTGCACATTTTTTTAAGTTTTTGGTGAACTTTATGTAAACGTAATCTGTGATTACTAAAAGTGTATATAATGTGTCCACTGAGACGAAGTGGGTGACGAGAACCACATTTTCTAAACAGATTCCTGTTGAAAATTATTCTGAAAGGTGTTAAATGTTCTGGGAAAAAATTCTAGAAGTCAAATAAACATAAAAAGGATGTAACTTTACGTATAGGTTTCATATATTAAAATAGATTGATTATCTACAACAGCTTTTACGACATTCTAAGGACCACTGTGCATAGTATATTCTTAAAAAGTGCAAATTGTTCGCAGCATTTCAAAAAGTAGCTAACGAATTAATATGAAAAGTTACTAATATGACCTAATATTTTGAGATGATTATAATTGAATAAACTGAATTTGATTATATCTTCTTAAACTCCACTTTCAATAACATTTTCTTAGCTTGATACCAATTGGGGCAAGAATATTGGCAGCATATAACTAGCAAATGCTACAAATAAGAGTTTTTTTCTTTTCTATTTTTTGAGGCTGGGGTTGAGTTTTTGAACATTTACCAGCACACTGCTGCCTAATTTCCTCTCTGCATCAAACTCTGTAGTAAGTTACACTTTGTAGAAAAGTTATGAGCACTAGGAAAATCCTTAGGAGAACCAGTATGACCACTAAGTCCAGAGTTTTTCTGTTCCTCAAACTGCCTCAACTTCTAATTATAAAACAGACATAAAAGAGGGGCAAGCAAAAAATGACAGTGCTTTCTTTAAGATTGTAGATATTATATCAGAAAATCATGTAGGTTATATTTCCAATTTCTTTAGTTTTCCCGGATAAGCCTGTGTTCATCCCTTTACCCTCTTCTATCAAAACATTTATATACTCTGATATACAATGATGTGATCATATCTAAGTGAGCTCCTGACATCTGGGTTCTATAAATTGGCACCCTTTAAATGGGTCTCTAATTCAGCCTCACTTCATTAACTCTGAGCTTTACAAAGCTAGTGTGAAGAAGTATAACTTTTGTATGGCATGCCATTTTGAGCATTTTTCAGAAGTACTAACCTGCTTGATACCTTGTGTAAGATTATTTAGAGGAAAACTGAAATGGAAAATCTATAAATCAAACCACTGAAATAACATTTTGATAGATAAGCCAGTTGATAACCAACTGTAATTAGGTTAACAGGTAAAATTTCTACACATCATAGATTAAAAATATGGATACTTGTTAAATAATAAATAACTGGGGACTATTCTTTAAGACCTTACAACTTGAATCAATGACCTCTGTGGTAACATGTCAGAAGGGGTCTCTGGAACTGACTTTATCATAACACATAGGATGATTTTTCTTATGACTGACTTTATCACAACACATAGGATGATTTACCTTCCCAAATACATGTACCCCAAACACTACACTCTTCACTTATGTGGCCCACAATTTAGTTAAGTAATTAATTAATAAGTCTAAGTATGTATCTTGGGCTGGGAATTGGAAATTAAGATATAACTAATACATGGCCTTTCCCTTTGTGGAACCTATATTGAATGTGAGAAGAAAGCAGTTTAAATGTGCTGCTATCATGACATAAAATCCTCAGAATATAACACTTCCCACTTTTAATAAACTATCCATCTATATCATGAGTTCTAAGATTCTTCCCAATTTAATCCCAGAGTCTTGTATTCTTTTTGGATTTTAATATTATCACATAAGTAATTTGCTGTATCCCAGCTACTTGCTGTTAATAAATACAGTTATGAACAGGACAGCCAGGATGGAGAGCTTATGGTGATTAACTGAAGAGTAAATGACAGAAACTAAACTGTGTGTAACACAATAAACTCCTTTACACAATGTCAAAATTCTCAAAGGTGCTTCCCAGGTATCATAAGGTAAATATAATCAATTCTAAACACAGTGAAAATTCTCAGGTATTCAACTTCTAGTGTGACTGTGTGAGTCTTTGTGAAATGTGTTTGAATACTCACTGAGTAACTGTCTCTTGTAATTTGAATGATATCACTTGGGTATAACTATCACTAGACTTCTAAAAACTATCAAGCCAATAAAACATGAAAAATTTTACATTGTTACCAATGTAATAGATATATGATAGAAATGCATGCACAACTTTAGCACTGCAAAATACTCTTTTTGATGGCACTTTTTCATTCAAACAGTATTTTCCAAGTTTGAAAACATGTTACTGCCTAATTTTTATACATGAAGTTTCTCAAACAACTTATTTGGTTCCATGGGTCTTATGAAAATACTTTTGAGTCTTGATCATTTAAATTGATCAGCACACTTGCCTTTTGCATAGACATATATAGTCAGTTTAGTTTTTTTTTTAAATGAACCTATCTATTCCTTTGATAGCACTGTTTTCTTTTTTAATTACCTAAAATGTTTGTTTATTTTTTCTGGACCTAAATTAATTATTCTGTTTTTTGTAAATATGTTACCTCTCATTAGAACATCTATGCTTTCTTTTTCTGTTTCTTATTATTGTGTACTTTTGTTTTTCTTCCATTCTGCTTATATTTTTTTGCCAAGGTATGAGTAGATGGCAAAGGGAAAAAGTTTAGGATATATGCCAAAATCTTCGTGCTTGAAAGCAGTAGTAAATGAGTATGAAACTCAGCTCTGAACTTTCAACCACATTTTTTAGTGCTTTATCTGAACTTTTTAAAATGCAAAATAAAAATATTTGATCCTTTTTGAAAATGTGACCTTCCCACTCACATCCTTTCTTTTATCTGTAGAAAAAGCTTTGCATGTAATTATTAGAGGCCATGTTTAGGCTGAATATTGCCTTTCTTTCTAAAAATTAGAGTTTATTATTAATAATGCAAGCTCACTCATAGCAATTTCCCTTAGCATGCCACAAACTTTAGATTTATGTTGAACATCGAATCCTTTCTCCTTTTCTATTGTGTATGTCTGTGTATATATAGATCCCCCTAGTGCTAACAAGTCTCAAAGTAAGAATTTCTTGATACTTCGTTTTACAGATGGATGCTATTATGCTTGCTATATTACTTTGTATTCCCTTTTGTATTCTTTTTCTCAGTGCAATGATTGAACACATTGTCATTAACTCCCATCAGACTATTCCATTTTGCTTTAATTAAAAAGACACTCCTTCTTTTAAAAATTGTTTCTTTAAGGATCATCCACAGACCTGAACTATATTCCTTTGTAATTCATGTTTATCACATATATTTTGCATAAATGATATTATCGTGTAGTATTCCTTATATTGTGTAGTAATATGTAGTATTAATTATATCATAATTACTACATAATATGTAGTATTACTTATATCATAATTACTACATAATATGTAGTATTACTTATTTCATCTATATTTAAGTAATAAGAGATATTTATAATAATATTCAATGTTACAAAATAAGGATAAAATTTCCACATGATGCTTCTTCAATAGCTATAAATATATGTGTCTGGTATGTTATATGTGTATATGTATATGTATATATATATATCTGTATATATGAAAATAAAATAGAATTTTCTCTATTTTTATTTCAGCTAAGTAGTTGACTTTAGACTTCCTTCAAACTACAGGAATGTAGGGATATTTCTAAGATCCAAATTATACTACAACTATCAGGCATGGAGTCTGATAGTCTGCATTTCTAAGAGACTCCAAGGGGGGCAGTTATGTTATCTAGGGATCACAGTTAGCCCATCATGGAGTTTGAGGCCCTATGTTCAAGTTTGGACTTTACCCTTGATTTTGATCTTAACCTACAGACTCAACCTCCCTGATTCTGTTCCTTGTCTGTCAATGAGAGGAGTTATGTTTCTTCTGGCTACTCATAGAATTGTACTATGCTTCAAATTTCATTAATTAGGAGAGAGCTTTGTAACACAAGAACATAAAAAGGGATAATGCAGTCAGATATTTCCTCTCATTCCTCGAATAGCGTATTACATTCCAATAATCCAATTTATATTGGATCCTTCCCATTTGGCTCAAAACAACAGGCTCAGTTTGAAGGTTATTTTCAGTAGTTCATTCTCCTTTTTAAACCTCTTTATGTTCGTTCACTCATTTAGTCATTCAGCATAGGTTTATTGTGTAGCTACTATGCACATGCATTGTTTCAGTCAGTTGACTCCATTTACTTTTACTTTTCTCAATTCTCAGAAATAATTTCCTTTATCAATTTCAATCTCAGCTCTATATCCTCTGTATCTTGTCCTTTTCCCTTTAATATGTTGTTGTAGTATGATGGTTACATTTGTTTTCTGTGAATCACTTGTATTTCATTCCACAAATATTCAGTGATTGCCCACTATGTGGCAGAGTCTCTGCAAAAGTAGTACAGAGCAAAAGAAAGTGAGGAATGAACACTTTTTTAATCAAATAATTTATATTCTTCTGGAGGAATGGGATATTTACCAATTCCTCAAATAATTCTAATACCAGGCAGGATATAGAAAGTGTTACAGGCTTCATGAAAGAAGGAAATTATAATTGGGACTTGCAAGAGACTTCTGAAAAGATGGCTAAATTGTGACAAAATGAGATGGAAAGAAGAAGGTAGACATTCCAGGAGAAATGATATGTTCCTTTGGCTTTGCTCTTATTCCTCTCTTGTGACTGGCGCAAACGGTCTGGTGTGAGCAAAGGTCTTAAAATGGCATAGAGCAAAGCTGAAAACTACGGTGGTCACACTACCATACCTTGCATGTAGTTTTCATTTATTTTAAGGGCATTTAAAGCATCTTTGAAAGTGATTGCCCCTCTTGGCACCCCTCCATACATCTGACTGCTTTTAAGTTGAATCTATGGGGCTGAAAGTTAAGATCATGTGTCCTTGGGGTCTGGTTCATTAGTGACTTCCAGATAACCAGGTCTTGCACAGATTTAAGGCTCTCACCTTGAATTGTTCAAAACACTTCTCTGTTCCTCTTTGGAATGGGTATTAAAAGTTTTTCTCTTCGCCTTCTCCTTCAGATGAAATGTTATCTTTTTACTCCATCTTTTTAAGACTAAGGTGTTAATTTTTTTGAGACTGCATTGAACAATTGATTTGTTTTTGCTCTTTTTTTTGTATTACACAGTTGGGTAGTGCACATATGTTTATAATTGTTATCTCTTCCTGTTGAATTGTTCCTTTAATCAGTACAAAGTGACCTTCTTTGCATCTTCTGCTCAGTTTTGACTCAAAGTCTGCTTTGTTTAAAAATAGAACAGCTACCTCTGATTGTTTTCAGGTTCCTGTTGCATGGAATATTATTTTCTATCTTTTCACTTTTAATGTATGAATTTCTTTTCAGGATAAATGTGTTTCTTGTGCATACTCCATTGCTGGATTTTGTTTCCTAATCCATTTTGGTAATCTGTGTCTTTTGATTGAGAGTTTGAGGCATTCATGTTGAGAGGTATTGATGATAGTTATTGACTTGTTCTTATCATCGCATTATTTTTCTGTTGTCAATTCCCTTTATTTTCCTTCTACTTAAAGCTCACCTTATCTGGTTTATTCCTTGTGTTGACCCTTTTAGCATTCTTAGTTTCATTGTCACTTTTTAGAATATCCTTGAGAATGTTTTGAAGTGCTGGTTTAGTGGCCATGAATTTCTTTTGTTGCCCTTTATCACAAAAATAGCTTATTTCTCTATCAATTTTGAAAGAGATTTTGGAGGTTATATCATGCTGAGTTTCATTTTAGGTCTAGAAACACTTTACTCCTACATCTCCTGGCTCTTAAGATTCGGTGTTGTTAAGTGTGCTGCAGTTCTAATGTGTTTTTCTTTATAAGTGATTCATTGCTTTTCTCTAACTGCTTTTAAGATTCTGTTCCCATGCGGGAACCCTGGATTTTGATTCTGTTATGTTGTGAAGAAGTTCTTTTCTTCTCATGGCTATTTGGGGTCTTACACCTCATTCATCTGTATGTTGAATTTTTTTTTTCATAATCAAATGCATTTTATTGGAAGTTTTCTATTTTTTGTTTGTTTGTTCACTTTTCTGGACTGAGGACCATGGGTTGATTCTAGTGGAAGACTAGAATAGAGGCCTCTTTTGTTAGTCTCTGCCTTTCAGTGGTGCACTCTGGTCAAAGCTAACTGTAAGGCTTTGTCTATGTCCCAGGATCCTACCACTCCGTGTGTTTGGGAGGGGAGACTATTTAGCTCTGTCCCTCTTCCTCTGGAATCGGCCTCAGTATTGTTAATGGCACCAAGACAATTCAGATAGTGGCATACAGAGAAAACCAATTAGAGGAAAACTTCTTTCACCATGGCTATAGTAATATCAGCAACAATAATAGCATCAGAGACAAACTGGATATTGATACACACTCAGAGCCACTAAGGTACCACTCTTTACTATAGAAATGACATCTATAATTATACCTACTAAATGGAACTAAAAATAGAACAGTATTAACACTAATAACATTGAGTTAACTAAAGCTTAATGACTAAATTAGTAAAGTTAGAAGAGGTAGAGAACTAGATCACGAGAAAAGTAAAATTTGGAACAATCAATGGAAGATGAGTGGGGGAGGAAAAGTGAGATAGGGAAACCATTAATAGAAAAAATGATAAAGAAAGAGAAGAAAAACCAACCAAATAAAGAAAAAAGAGCAAAATCAGAAGGGGAAAAAGATAAAAGGATAAAAATGAAAAGAGAAAATGTCTCAACTCCCCACATAATAATGTAAGAAGAAGAGAAAAAAAATAAAGTTAATAAAGAAAATTCCTCTGTGTTTCAGTGTGAGTCTTTTCTTCCTGAGATCTATAGTACAGGAATCTGGCAAGTCACGGTTTCCTCTGCCTCGCTTTCAAGCCTCAGTTTGTGAGACACCTTCTTTGTTACAAGGGCTTCTCTGTCCCTACACACCAAAGTGTGGCAGCTCTTCAGGCTGAGGCCTGTCCTTCCTGATAAGCGTTGATGGGAAAAGCAATCCGTCTTCTCGCTTCTGTGGGATGTAGGTCATGGGGCAAGGTTCCCAGCAGTGTGGCTAGGGCCAGCGCTTTCGGAGAGTGCCTCCTCTGAAAGCCACACTCACCAGCACCGCTTTCTCCAAATCTCAGCCTGTCTGAGATTAAACTATATTTAGCCTCCCACCTTCTCCATGACTCTCTCGCCCAGTGAGTCACTGTGGGGAAGTAACACTGACAAGCCCAAAGTAGGGTTTTTCTGTAGCTGTGCTGTGGCTCAGTCTTGCACAACTCCTTCCGCAAACTGGAGGCAGATTTAACACTCTGGCAACATGGTGGGGGCTGCTCTGGTGTCTTTGCCACCTCTAACCTGTCCGGAGGGCATCGCTTTGGGGGTAAAAGCCCATCCTCTTTTTGTAGTTTAAGTTGCTCTGGGCATTTCTTGGGGCTTGTGCTGTTGACTACGCAGTTTGCCTTTCCTCCCACAGTGCTGGCCTCACCCATGATCGGGTTGGTTGTTTGTCTGGCACCTGTGCTGCCCAGTGCCACAACCTGTATTTGGTTTATGGTACTTTTCAGTATCTGGAATTACTTCCTTCATGTATTTGCTTGTATTATTGTATGTCTCTTTGATCAGCAAGATTTTATCACTGCATTATGTGACTGGCACTGTTAGATCATTGTGAACCATTAGGTGTGAACTATTAGGTGTGAATCATTAGGTGTGCCCTTAAAGAGACAGATACTAAACGAATTGATAAGAATAACGATGTATATACATGCCAGGTAGTGAAATGTGATATGAGAGAAACTAAAGTAAACGGAAGGATTAAAGGCCATTTTGCCGTTTTATGTCAGACATTCAAGTAGGCTTTACTCAGAAGGGCTACTTACAAAACGACCAGGGGATTTCAAAGCACAGCTCCAGTGGAATGTGGTCTGAGCAGGGGGAACTGGTAGCACAAAGGCTCTGAGGTAGGGGCGCATGTTTCAAGACCAGTGAAGTGCCACGAACCAGGCGAGCATGGCAAGTGATGATGAGAACAGAGAATTAGAGAGCAGGAGTTTGGGTACCGTTTGTGCTGGCTTTGAGATTCAAATTAAGTTTTGAGATCTTGGACCAGGGATATAGCTCCGTGGCACAGAACCTGCCTGGCAAGTACAGGGTCCCGAGTTCAATTCTCAGCACCTCTCCCCCACCAAACAGACTTGAGGTTTTAGCTAGGCATGGTGGTGCTGTGCTTTAACCCCAGCAGTCTGGTGGGTGAGCAGGAGGAGGGTGAGTCTGGGCCTAGCCTAGGCCATGTGGTGGCCTAGCAAGTCCCTATCTCAAAAATAAAATAAAATAAAATAAAATAAAATAAAATAAAATAAAAACTTGGTGATGTAATTTAGTTTGAAGGATTCAGTTCTCAGTACTGGAGAAAAAGAGAAAGATTTGGCATTTAACTCTGAGAGAAATGTAGGTCATCTTAGGAGGAGCTGGGCAGAGGAGAACTGTTGTAAAATCAGACATTTGTGGCTGTTGAGTGCATGAGAGAGAAGGACGGAAGAGCCAGTGTGAAGCTGGAGCCTGCCCTTCCCAGCTCACCAGGCACTGTTCTTTTCTTCTTCTCCAGGACTGTGGTGTTTTACCACCAGACATTAGCCACGGGAATTTGCAGAAGCTGTACAATGGGGATTTCTTCTGTGTTTCTTCCCCTTTTCCTTTCTTCTATGTTGCCTTTTCCTCCTCATTCTCACTCCTTTCTTATTGGCTGGTTTTCCTTTTTTCCTTCCTAATTTATCCTTTTCCTGGTTTTCCCCATTCTTCCTTTTTATTGCTTATAACATCATAATATTTAATTTATTGTTTAAAACTGAAGTTTTGAAGAGCATTTACTGCATAGCGTTGAAGAGACCATTAGGAAGTGTTCCTAGTGGCCCTCATGAGAGGTGATGATGGTTAGACGAGGGTGTTGTGAAGCAGATGATGGGAACTGGTCAGATTCTGGTCGGAATCTTCAAAGGAAGCCCAGGCTTTGCTGGGTGATTTAGAAAATAATGTGGAAACATTTCTATTATATATAAACAATAGGGGAAAACATGAATCAAGCATAGTTTCCAAGTTTTGGCTTGAGTAATTAAAGGAGTATTTGTTTTGGTAAAGATTGAGATGATCCCAGAAGGGGTAGTGTAGAGGAAAAATATCAAGAATCTGATTCTGTACAGAAGAAGATTAACCTATCCATGTTCTCTCCAGGTGGAGATACTGAGTAGGAAGTTGGATGGATAAACCTGACACTCGGTAAAGAAGTCTGGATTGGTGCTACCAAATTGGGAGCCATCTAGAAAGACAACGTTATGCCTCTGTTTTCCATTATTAAATGGATTGCATATGAGTAACACATCTGTTTTTCAGGGTTTTTGTGCAGAACAGAGAGGCATGTTGCTGTAATGCTATTCCATCTTTGATAATGCTGAGTGTAATGTCCTTTAGGTGCATTTTAAAGTAGCGTTATTTAAACAACTTGTGCAAACTCTACTGACTGTGAACCTACTTGATCTTCCTCTGGTTAAATTTTATATTGATGGTTCTTGCTTCATAGAGCCGACCAGTCATAGGTTCCAGAATGGTCCTAGGATTCAGGAATTAACTACAACAGAATTAGATGGATACATTTTAAAATGTATGTTATTGCACCCAAGTATCAGATATCAAACATTATAATGTGATTCCAAGGGCCCGGCAATTTTTATTTTAATTCATCATTAAAATGACTTATCATTAATATGTAAATTAAAGCTTTGACCACTTATGTTATAATGTGTAAATATAAAATAGGATATCTTTCTATTCTTTTGTAAGGTTTCCCACTGTAAATATTTTAATTGTTTACATCATTTATACATTTTAATTTGTCTGCTCATATTGTAGGTTCTTTGAATTAGAATACATTTAATTATTCACTTTTGGAAAAATTGTAATTTTAGAAAATAATATAACTTTAGGTTATACTGTTGAAAACATAGATACTAAATTGCTACATCATTTAAACAGCAAGTATGTGTGATTCTTTCCTGTTCTGGACACAATGACACAATTGTACTCTGTTTCTTTAGTCTTCTTCTGATTTAGATGCAGTTAAGAAAGTAGTTTTGACCAGTAAATTTTGAGCTGAGGACAGAGCTTTTGTTGTTGTTGTTGTACTGGGGTCTGAACCCAGGGTCTTTGCACTAAGCTATATCCCTAGCCCGTTTTATTGTTTTATTTTGAAACAGAATCTCATTAAATTGTGCAGGTCAGCTCCCAGAGTGCTAAGATTACAGCACTCAGTCCATCATACCTGGTTAGGACACAGCATTTAACTGACTGGTTTTTTTTTTTTTTTTTAATCTTACTTGCAAGTTTCTTCATTTTTGAGATGGAAATGGTTTACCTGAAGTGCTATGATTAGTACAACTCCTGTGCCATCTGTAACTGACTTTTAGTGTCAGAGAGAATTACTCATTTGCAGTTTTAAGACTGTTGGTTCTTCAGCATAATCTAAAGCATCCCGAGTAGTCATTACCTTTTGTAATGAAACTGAGTAACCTAACCCTGAGTTATCTCCCGATAGACTGATACTGTGAATTTAACTGAGCTATTTTGTCCTTAAACAAATTAGGGACTTTTTTTTTTCTCTATTTTGACTATTGGCATAACACGATGGGTCTCATATAACATTGCCACAAGATTTTTTTTTTTACAGTTTTAAGTGATTTCTGCAAATGTACAAACTTTCACTAATAGGTACAACACCAAACCGTTCTAAATGTTCTCTATCATTTACAGATGTCTGCGTGTTGAAGGAAAGGTTCCTTGTGGAATAGAGCAAACACAATGAATTGTTGATAATAACAAGTGAAGAACCCTCTGGTTCTACTGAGGAAGGAACAAGTCAAATTAATTCTAGGTCTAAGATGACACTGCAAAGATAGAAGGCTCTCAAACTGTACTCTGGGGTTTCTTATACTTTGGTCACACAGTTTGGAAGTGATTGCTCAGTGTTTTTGCTCAATCTTTATTTGTTTAATCCATGAAATTTATTTGTAACCATCTGTAAGTTATCTGGTTCCCTCATCCTTTTGTAAGGCAATATTTGGAAATTTGAAGCAACTGCCACCTTAATTGCCTTTGAAATGTAGACCACTAATTTTAAAAATTATAAATCTTAACAGACATGTGGAGTGGATCTCTAATAAGGTTTCATCAAATCTTGACTAATCTTTCCAGTGTGTAGGTAAAAGTTAAATTAATGTTATGCAGACTCCATTTGGTTGCATATTTAGAAGTTAGTTGCAAGCTACAACAATTAACTAAGAATTTTTGTGTGTTCTTTTGTGTTCCATTAAGGATATAAGACCTATACAATGACCAAAAATTTGTATTATTTTATTTAACAAGAGCAGATGCCTTAGTACTTGATTTTTGACTTTACTGAACGTTATTCTCAACATGTAAGTAGTTTACTTCACTTAAATTAATCAACTAATATTCATTCTTTAAACCAATGTAATACATACAGTGTGTACTACATATAATGTATGGAATTTATTTAAATATTATGTAGGATTTTAAACCACAAATGCATAATATCAGCTCAAAAATGAAAATCTGGAAACTCTGGATTATAATTTTCAATGCTGCTTTCCTCTTTCTGCATATTCATGGTCTGGAATGGAGATGAAGTTTCCTTAATGTTTTAGTTTCCAAATATTTTGCCAACTATGGGATGAACTAGGTCAACAGAGGAAAACATTCTTTCTACTGCCGACATTAATATTCTCATGTTTGAAAAACTGAACTAGCCCATCAATCATTTTGTTAATATTTGCTGCTTCTGACAGAGCTGGAATATGATTTGTAATACCCCATCAATAAGCATATGGTCTTGAAAATCCTCACCTCATTTTATTTAGTTACTGTTATTAATTTCACATGGCTATGACAGAAAATAAGATTGGTTAAGAAATGAATTATTATATATAAAATGATTTATTTTAAAACATTTCTAAAGAACTTAAAATAGTGTCTGATATATAATTGTAGACATTAGATTTCTATGATATATTTAACATTGCATCTAACACAATATTGTGTTTAAAACTTGTATTTCATTAAACTCATGATTACTGAAAAAAGTGCAAATTTATAACTATTAAACAAGTCGACTCATAGTCACTCATAGGATAATATTTTGTCTCTATAATATTATTGATATTTTGCAAACAATAAAAGAAGCAACAGTATAATTTGACTTAATAGAAACTCAAATGTGGCTGTACTTATTTTAATATGTTAAATAATTTTGACTACTATTAATTTTGATGCCTAGAAATTACATATTTCCAAAATTAAAGAGTTATTAATGACCTGCAATAACCTGAATTGATTATCCCTCACAAAATACCATATTGATATTACTGGTATTAAAGGGTAATGTTTTCCAGGAAATCTAAGAGAATGACTACCTTTATAAGGAAAGGTAGTTTTAACTGTGACATTAACAATTTTAAATCCATTAAATGCTTATTTCAATAAGGATGTTTAAGTTTTAATATATATTTTTTGAGAATAAATGTGAACATGTGATATAAGTTTTTTCATGAAAATCTTTAAGGATGATCATTTATTGTTTTATTGGTTCCTTTCAGGATCATTTAGATGAAACTGAAAAGGAAAGAGCCTGCAATAATAGTAAGTCTTATATTATTTCAAAGACATTGCTAGACTATTACAGTATAATATACCATGTTTGCTGACTTTTCCCCCATTCTAACTTCTATGCTAAAATAGGTCACAGAATCTGAGCAGAACCCCTAGACCTCAGAGTACATTTTTATGTGAAGCCAAACTACTTTTAACTATACTTTTCTAGTTAATAATTTTTGAATTTGACAAACTGTAGTTCACTCCTATTTTGAGAAATGTCAACAAAAGTATTTCCTTTCCAATTCAATGTTTTTTTTCAAAGTTTCTTTTTCCCTTTTGGTACAAATGCTCATAAACTCAGTATTAGTTTCACAACATAATATATTCTGTGTCTTCTGTGCCAAAATAACATTTATGCCGGATGTAAACACTCATCAGAGAAGATCTCCTTACTAAGCTGAATGAAGTAGGCATGGTGACAACCCTTCCTTTTTGTATCGGAGTTAAGATGACCCCTGTTAACTCTTAAGACACATCTAATTTTCACATTTCACCGTTGCCATCTCCAAACCATGATCTCTAATGTGTTTATTATTTACAGAAAAATTTAATTGCCTATACATTTTCTTCTGAAATACACACACATCGAGATGAGTAGAAAGTGAACTTTTTCTTGCTCATTAAAATATTTTAAATATGTATTTTGACTAAATTATTAACCAGTAATTTCATAAAGTGCTATTTTATTGAAGCAGATTTATGTTCTCTGCTGATATTAAAATATACCTTATAGCATTTTTTTAGCCTAGTACACCTGACTCAATTGTCTACTTAATAATAGCCTCAAAAGTAAAACAGAAAAACACTTAAATTAATTGGTATCTTTAGATATATTCCTGTGTATACATTACACTCACAGATTACATAGGAATATAATAATATATCATTACATATTTTATAGTTATGTAATTGTAAATTATATAAAAGTATAATTCAGAATACATTTAAATAAATCATTTAAGTATATCTAAGTAAATTACATAAGTATATATAAATATTTACATGTATGTAATTATATAGAATTATAGCTGTGAAAATAGTACTTTACAAAACACAAAACAGAGAAAGTTACTAATCATTTCCTCCTTTGCTCACTCTCCACCCTGAGGCAGCTTCTCTACTTCACTTAAAAAAACTGATCTCAGTGCAAAAACACCGACCCATTTTCATGCATCACTTTTGTCAGAGCAGAGGACATGTTTTTGCTTCTGTGGATGTCATAGATATCCTTTCAGGTTAACATGACACATTAACTTTTAAGTAAAGAACATAATTACTGATAAATATATGTGTAGTCACTGTTTTTCACCCAAAACAGAGGTATTAATATTACCATGAATTAAAAATATTAGTGATATCACAACTACAGATCTGAGAGGCACATGAAAATGACTCTGATATATCTATGGCAAAACAGGAAAGTAGGATTTGTGACTAATTTGTTTATTCGGTGGGCAATATCTTTTTACTGATCTGTGTGTGATTTCATGTTACTCATCTCCACAAATGTCTTTCCTTCGTACTGCAGAATGCACACTGCTCTCATGCAAAACTGCACCCTCAGACACAGTTTACTCTTCATTGGGGAAAATCACATTGTAAAACCATGTATTTTTCTGGAAAGAAATGAGAAAGAAAACAGATTTTGTAAACTTCCACCCAAGATTTCTAAAGTATTCAGGATTTATTGTAGATTAAGTTTGGTTATAATGATGAGACTGAAAATAAATTATGCTGGAGACCTAACTAAATGAACACATCACAAGGAAAATAAAAAGAATTCCTATTTGAGAATAAAGAATATTCTTAATAAAAGCTATCAGTAATTTTGTTTAGAATGGCATCAGTTATCAGGGCCATAGATATGTATCATATAAAATATATTAACACACCTTATATATTACATATTTATAACATACTAATGTGTTGACATTTAGCATGTTATATGCTTAAATATTTTATAAATTATTCTGATGTATTAAACCTATCATCAGGTCCATTTGACCTTTGCCTTCTTAAATTTTATGTAGGAAAAATATGTTTCTTTCCCAAAACTTGAATCTTAGCACAATAGTATGACTAGATTCTGTTACTCAGACACTTTTTAAATTAAAATTTTAAGACTTTATATATGTGAATATATTGTGAGCTAAGTGTGCCTATGCTAGCATTAATCCTAGATACTAAGAAAGAAATATAGATCAGGGAAGACTTAGTCGAACTAACATATGAAGAAAAAGTTGACCTAACTGATCCAACGCAATCCATAAATATTCCTTAAACATTTACTATGCACCATATCTGCTTGTAAGGGCCCGGGTTATACTATTGGACACAGCTCCAGCAAATAAGCCTCTTTCATTGTAGAGCATGGGAAGAGGGTATGAGTTCCACCAAATACCAAAAAAATATTTTTGATAGTGTTGAATAATTTGAAGAAAAATGAAGTTGAATGGGAGGCTACAGGGAGAATGTACTCTATTTTAGGTTGTAGAAGATTTTTTGAGTTGGTAGCATCTGAGAAGAGACCTGACAGAAAGGAAAGGATTTTTGGGAAAGAATGTTCCAAGCAGAGAAAGAGTCAGGGTTTCCAAAAAGAGCAGCATGGCATAGTAGAACAATACTAAAGAGCCAGCGTGATAGGGCAAAGCCTTCTTGGGATATATTAACCATATCAGGAATATTGAATTTATTTTTTAACCCAAATGAGAAGCCAGTGGAGGATTTTGATCAAGAATGTTATCTGGTTTACATTTTTTACCTGTTCGCTATACTATATAGCCCAAGAGCAAGTTGAGAATCTAGTTGAGCAGTTTGTGAAGTCCTTCGGAAGAGTAGACTTGTGTACATTAGGTGCTTTTAAATAAAATGACACGGTGTCTGATTCACAATTTATTTCATTCTCACAACAAAATAGAATCTTTAAAACAGTACTGTCATATGATAAAGTTTTAAGAAATGCTTTTTTTTTCTGTTTTGACAATGGCAATGTTCAAGTTAGGATCTCTGCACACTGAGCTACACACCTGTGCCTTTTTCAATTTATATCATGAGATCGAGTATCCCTAAGACCTTCAGTTGTCCAGCCTGGGCTCAAACTTGTCATCCTCTTGCTTCAGCTTCTCAAAGTGCCCATCTGAGTGCCCACCACACCATGCTTGCAATGCTGGCCATTAACCTGTTCCTGTTTGTCATTATTATGATCATTATCCTGAGCCATAATAGATTCCTTGAAGAAAAATGTACTTTCATAGTGTATTTTTATGCAATGATCTTGAAATTAAATAACTGGTTTTTAGAAAATTAATGTGACAAAGTCCAAATGATTGAGATCTCAGAGAAACAAAAATGTAATGTTTAGGGCTATCTTCCTTTGTCTTGGTACTAATAGACCTTCTCAAAGACGCCACCCCAGAAAGCTGCCAGTTAAGTGTACATAATTCTGCTGCCAGTTAGCTGTACATAACTCCACTGATGACTAGAAGTTGCTAGATTGTGCGAGCAGAGATTGTGCTTTTTTTCTTAAACAGTATAAATTGGTAGGTTTTTTTGATTTTTGCTTTCTTTTAATCCCTAGATCTGGTCCTAGTCTTCTGTACAAACCTGGGGCGGGGGGCAGTTGGAGAGTGAGATAGATTCAAAGAGAAAGAAGTAAAATGGTGGCAAATGACAGTGTTCCCTCTCCAGAGTGAGGGTTTTTTGAGTTCCATCTGGGACAAGAATTAATTTCTGTTCCTGGAAGAATTTAATTGCAGGTTCCTGTTTTGTGCTTCCTGTAAAATCAGTGCTGTTATATAAGTATTCTTCTTTCTACATAGCAGCTGAATATAAACCAACTCCATTCAGGACAGCCGAAATAACCAAATAAAAACTAAAGCTAAACATTTCTCTTTGCTAAATTAACCGAGAAACTCTAAGTTGGTCTTCAAGTTATACCTCTCCAAGTACAACTTTGAATGGTGTTACTGGTTTTCAAGTAGGTGTGAGGTGGTTTAGAATCCGGCTCACTACCCCAGCAAGGTGTAGCTCAATTCTGCTGGGAAGCAGTGCTGCTTCCGCTCTCCTGAGAACTGTCTGATTCCAAGCATAAGACACATAACCACACAAATTGAAAGTAGGAATTTAGAAAATTTTATAAATATTTAACTGCATTGCATTATGTTTGTTGACTCGGATAATAAAGCATAGATGATTTAGTGTTTTTTAAAATTTACTTTCTCTAGTTATTCATTTTTACTGTAAATCTAAAAGTATTAATTCATGACAATTTGGGAAGAACACAGTAGTATTGTTTTTCACCACAGTTTGAGAAACA
Source organism: Hydrochoerus hydrochaeris (assembly GCA_004027455.1). Lineage (NCBI taxonomy): Eukaryota > Metazoa > Chordata > Mammalia > Rodentia > Hydrochaeridae > Hydrochoerus > Hydrochoerus hydrochaeris. Next base: position 46,041 of record PVLA01001122.1, read on the forward strand.
GTGGCTGAGCACTTTCAGTGTTAAATACAGGTAATTGTGATCATTGTGTCAACAGTGGAATGTATTGCTAATCCATTAGAACATCAGAACTACACTGAGATTGTGTAGTTATATCCCCAAAGGAACTTGTATTTTGATTAATAAGCTTCTTTCACTTCCTTTTCTTAAGATAATTTTAAATATTCATGTGAAAACACTCTGAATGCAAAAGTAATATTGAAACACTAAATACAATATCAATAGAACTTCATTTATCTGTGTTAAAATCCTATCATTTTTCTATAAACCCATCCTCTCCTTGCTGTTACTACTTAACTTCTAGAGGATATTTACATATGGTGTTTCTAACATGTTAGAAAAAAGCTGATAACATATGACTTATCAACCTAAGAGGAATTTTTCATGAAAATTATTAATATTTACACATAGAAATGTATATATGTATCTATTTAGTCATATATATATATATATATATATATAATCTTTTGTAGAGATTAAATCGGAAGGTCTTTTGTAAGTTCTGCAATAATGAAATGATTTATGTAGTCATACAAACACCATGTCTTAGAAAAAAGCACCGGCTTATTTTTAAATTTTCAGTTGTGAAAATTATTTGTAATACCTGATTCCTGTAGCTAGGGGTAAGAGACAATGTAAACGAGGCTGCTTTTAATCTTGAAAAGCATGGGAAACAAAATTTAAACATAAACATAAACAGAGGAAAGTGTTCTCTAATTTGTCACTAATTCATTGCTCCCCATATTAAAACCAGCAATTCATGAAACACTCACCCACAAAGAATCATTGTTTTGCTGTTCCTGTGGCAAGCTGGCACTTGCTTTGTATTATTAAACTGCTGTTACTGCCATCTAGTGGCAAAAAATAATCCAAGTCACTGTGTGAGGAATTGTGCCTAGGGCTCTAAATTCCTAGGAGTAAAGAAAGCCACAGTTCTTACGTGCATCATAGAGAGCAAAATAGCAAACCAAAGATACAGTCGTGTGGAGAGACGGAGTCAGAGTGAGTGTCTCCTACGGGAAAAGTTAAAGGGGCGGGTAAGGAGACAAAAAGGGGTGGAAGAGTCGTGTGTCTGTACGGAGAACCAAAATACAAATCAAATATTATTTCTCACTGTTATACTGTAAGATTGCTTGAATTTGGGCTTTTTTATTACTCTTTATTTCCTTTTACCTATTTAAATGTAGGTTAATTGATTTACATATGCTCCTTAAGTATAAAAAATTCCGATAATTTGCATCAGTCATTATCGAAAGTTAAGTTGCAAACAAAATACTGCACTGTGAGTATCTTCCAAAAATGTCGATTTGGTCTCAGTATACCAGATTCTGCAAGTCTGCCAGCTCGTAAATGCTGCCATGCCCCTGTATGTGGCCAGGCCATAATATGAATAGCTGTAACCTTAAGCAGGTTATCAGAGGGAAAGAGTACAGAGGTAGAGCAAACCTCCGCAGAGTACTGCGGTTATAATGAAATGGAATAGTTCACTAAGTGACATGTAAAGTAAAATTGCCATTTATTGGTTTTATGGCTTACTACATCAGCCTGGGCAGGGTATTAAACATATTAGAGCCTTTGTTTTATCATCTGTAAAATAAAATTCCAGTCATATTGATAGCATTTCAGGATTCTTATGAAGAATAAATGATCTAAAAAGTCTCAGGATAAATAATACAGATTTTTCTTTACAGTTTAAACCAAACACCCACAGTTTTATGTAGATAATAGGAATTATTTTAATTCTTTATCATAACATGGAGCACCTACCGACCGACAAATGTTCGCATCACCAAGTGTCATACATATGAGTATATTCACACTTTAGAAATTTCCCTTCAGTGAAGAGAGAATTTTGACATTTCCATAAAAGCAATCTAATACATGAATCCATGAAAGGTGTTACCTTGTGGTTTCACTGAATGATAAAATAAATAAGTCAGTGAATTATTCTGCAATAAAATTCAGTTGAGTGTGGGAAACAGAAAGAATGATATTAAAGAAATGTTGGAATTATTTACTTTTCCCTTTTTGTGTTACCTGGAACCAAGCCTGGAATGGAAGGGAAATGCACCAAATTCATATCATGCATCAGCACATATAAACTATGAGGACATAAAAGGCAAAGTTTCTGTATAAATTTAATAAGGTTTTAAGCCCGTGTGTGGAAATAGGAAATATCTAGTGTTTTCTAAATTATTTGATCAAACTTTATATTTAATATTTTTGAATTCTCTGTGATTCTGTTATATATGCTATAAATATTTTAACATGACTTGTGAGCCATTTTAATGATAAATATTAAATTGTGTGGAATATCATTTATGCTCATAAAAGTTACTTTAAAAGAAAGAACTTTTTAGCACTATGATTGAATGAAAAAATATTCATTTAGATGAAAAAAGTTGTGCTTTTTTTTGAGTAAAATTAGTCATCTGACTTTTATTAGTATTTCCTGGCTTTGATCTTCAGGTTTCAAGCTTTGACTAAGTGTACTAATTTTTATCTTTTTTTTTTCTACAGAGAATCAAGCAACTTATTACAAAAAGCTAAAATTTTAAATTATAGGTTAGAATTAGGATCACTGTTATTAATTAAAATAGATGACTGTCATTATTTGTGAATACCATCAGTTTAGGTATATTTTACTTTTCCATCTGAAAATCTTTCCCTTCTCCAAAATTTGAAATCTTTTTCACCTTTTTATTTATGAAAGATGAAGTATAAACTGGTTTTATAGTGAATGTGTTTTTTATAGTCGTACAGCTTAAATACCTAACTTCTAAGTTGCAAGATTGTGACAGGAAGAATTTAAGCCAGTGCAATTGATTTAACATGATGTATTTAAAAAATAAAATGATTACACTGTTTTTTGGATGATGGAATTCAAGCTGATGTTATATTAAGGGATCAAGGAATTGAATTACTGAATTTTGTCCCTAAAACATGCAATTCCAGAATCCTTTTGTAGCATCCAAAAGCCAACATTCTGGATATATATATACATGAAAAAAATTGAAAATAGGTTACTTATACACTTGTGTTCATTGCAGCATTAGTCACAACAGGCAAATGATGCAAAATCGGCCATATGCTCTCTGGAAAAATGTGGACTAAACATGCACTGTTTTTATGTGGCCTTAAAAAGGAATGAAATTCTATTACACTGTTACTGCATGGATGATCCTTGAGGACATGACACTAAGCAAATTTTGCCAGAAATAGGGGACAGATATTTTAGGATTCTAATTATATGCAATACCTAAAAGAGTCAGATACATAATGACTAAAGTACAACAGTGGTTGTAACAGTGGGTCAACTGAAAAGACAAAAGGATAATTATTGTTTAGTGAGTACAAGTTTCAGTTTGGAATATTGTAAACATACTGGTGAGAAATTGTGATGATGGTTGAAAAACAACAAGAAATGTAGTTAGTTTCACTGCACTATACACTTCAAATTATGAAAATGAGAAAATGATATGTATATCTCACAATAAAAACATTTTTTAAACAGTCTAACACAATCTTAGACATTATACAACATAATTATGTTGTGTCAGTCAGCTTTTTCTTACGGGAATGAAATACATGATACCTGTAACTTAAAGGAAGAGAGGTTTATTTTGGTTCATGTTTCAGCGGTTTCCATCCATGGTTGGCACCATCAGGCAAACTGTCAAGCAGAGTAGCATAACAGCCAAGAAGCAGAGAACAAGAGAGGAACTCAAGATGAAGGAGCTGGGAACCCAAGGTCCTCCCCAAGGTCACAGCCTCCAGAACCACCAGACAAAGCACACCCAGAGTGCTTTACTGATTTCTTAGACATGTCTCTAGTCGATAAGCAAGATTAACCACCACAGAACCCTTTTAGCAATCATACATTAATAGTCACCCACAATCATAGCTGCACACCTAAATTTGACCGGAAATACTTTTTTTTTTTTTAAATGCAGGAAAAGTGATGTGGTGAAGTTCTTTGTCACTCTGTATATAAAATTCAAGGCTCCTCAGTCTGATAGTGCTAAAAAGTAAGAGTGTAAATAAACACAAAAATATCATGGAAAGTGAATCAGGAGAACAGCTGTGTGCATCACCTCAGGCGAAGCTAATTAGTTCTCAATGTCTGTCTCAATCTGTTGAGCTACTGTAACAAAATACCATAAGCTGCCTGGGCTATAGATAAGAGAAATATATTTCTCACATTTCTGGAGGTTAAAATCCAAGACAGAGGAGATGGCAGATTCAGTGCCTGGTGAAGGTTGGCTTCTTAATTAATAGATTGTGTCTTCTTTTGGCGTCATGAGGAGGGAAAGTAGACTTGGTTTTCTTCTGCTACTTCTAAGGGAACTAATACATTTCATGAAGTTTCCATTCTTAAGAACTGGTTGCCTCCCAAAGAGTCACCTCACAGTACCTTCGTCTTGGGGGACTGGTTTCAATGTATGAATTTTGAGGGTGAACACACACATTCAGAGCTTAGCAGGGACTTATCTTCCTCACTATGAAACTGATCATTTTGAAAATTACTGGAGAATTTAATATATCTGTCATCGTTCCACACAATAGCATATTCTCAATAATAGGTGTTGTTATTGTTTCTGGTATTGTTATTGCTTGAGCTTTCAAGGTAAAGAGACAGAAACCTGATCCAAATAATGAATTCAAGTAAACATTGAAGTAAAAAAAACATATATATATATATATATATAATAGTCACAAAATGAATTTTCAGAGCCAAATAAAAACGTGTTAAATTATTTAGACACAAGTGTAAATATTTGATGATTGTTCCTTCTTTTTGCCCTCACTCTTACTAGCAGAGAAATAGAATTAGTAGCACTATCACCAGTAGTCCTACACAAGCATTGTCAGCTTTCTGAACATTTTAATTTGTGATTTTTATTACAACCCTTCTAAAATGTCTATGACCGAATGCAATTTTAAAAAATTCTCACCTACAGCAGTGATTGTGACTAGCAAAATCACAATGCTAACTAATGCCACAGTGAGGGCTGAACACCAAGTCTTGCAACTCAGATCAGACTCTTCCCTCTGCATATAATATAGTAGGTTTGAGCCAAGCTTTGGCATTTCTTCATGTTAGCTTCTAGTCTACAAATTTATTCAATAAAATGTAACAGCAGAGAGTACATTAACCTACTATATATATTTTTTCCTTGAACATAAATGTTCAAATGGATTCTCAGCCAGCTCAGTTTTGACAATCCAAATAGGTAGCCACTTATTCTGCAGATTAGATAGGTGTCTTATCCATAAATTAGAATGTCAGTTAAGAAGCTGATAGCAAGGGTTGAACTGTACACTTCTCAGAATGACACCCCAGAAAGGTGTAACCTTCTTAACACAATTTGCCTTTTCCCTGTGGTGAAAGGATAGAACCCAGAGCCCCACACATGGTAGACAAGCATTTTACCCTTAAACTATGTTCCCAGAACAACCTAATTTTGAATGTCTCATTTAAAATTTTTTGTTTATACATTTTTTTCTTCATCCAAATTTGTTCAGGCAGTGCATTCATGCTTGGCTTCCTATTCCAGTTTGCCAAAACTTCAGTAGGTCTTTTTTGTTTCTGTTCTTCAAGACTTTGCTTTACAAAAGCTCAAACAAGTTTTACCATCAATAGCTTCTCTTAAAATTATTCTTGTTTGGTCAGTGCTCTGGGCTGAAATTCCAACTGTAAGCATTACTTCACTTCAGAAAACAAGCTGGTTTGATTTTATGTGGGAAGACTGTATAACAGAATTACATTACAATGCTAGTGTGCAATGATTTAAAAGCCATATTTACTGTGTAAAAGTTTACAATATTGTTTCATTCTTTATAGCATTAGGTTTTTTTTCTGGCATTATTAGGGGATAGACGATATGTCGTTTGTTTGGTTAATTACTGAAAGTTTATTTTTCCTGCAAAGGAAATCGTAACTTTGTTTTTTAAAAGGACCTATGTGAAAACAAAATTACTGAGCTTGTTTTCAGAGTATTCTATCTTCTGGATAGATGATGGAAAAATAAAGAAAACCCCGGTATTTATAGAGTAAAATGTTTTTTTTTTGGTAATACGTAACTCCAGGGGCAAGCAAATATTAGCTTCCTAGGAAAGATGTAGTATTAATTAAAATGGAAATACTGTCCTTGAAATTTTGAATTCCTTAAAGTAGCCACTGAAATCATCAGTAATTTGCACAGATGTACCCAAAAGAGTCACAGATTACATTGAAAGATGGATGTTAGTTAAGACTTTTAAAAATATATCAAACAGTAAAATTTAGATTTTGAGATTACTGATAACAAAATACTGCCAAGATGTTGCTAACATGGCACTGGTGACAATTGCAAAGATTAATGAGACTGTTATTAAAACAATATTTAAATAATATTTTGTGGTAGAAATGATAAATGTTTATGATAAAACAATGTATGTAATTATTAATAATAACTTTGAATATAAACCACACACATTTTATATACTATTCATATATGCAATACTTTTGCATACATCTGTTTGTCCATATATACATATTACTTTTGATTAACATTTAAAAAATAAAAATTGATGGTAATTTCTACCATACTAGTTTTTGAGGATTTAGAGTTTTTTTTTTTTTTTAATGACAAAACAAAACGCTTCTTTGTAGAAGAGCTCAAGTTCACCCTGTTAATTTACACGTTTTAAAAAAAGTGTATTTGTCAAGTATGGAAACAAGCATTGTTTTCTAGATAATGCCACCCTGGCCGCTACGAGACGGTCAAGGTGCCTTCAGTGTAATCTTCAAGCATGACATCCGTGTTGCAGGCCCTGAAGCCTCAATGAGTTCAGATGGATGAGTTTGTCTGTGTTTGGGAACCGAGGCTATGCCAAGGGCGCTAAGCATGCAGAAGGGCAGGAGTAGACCAGGCACCTAAGCAAACGTGTGTGCAGTGGGCGGGGAAGGAGCACAGTAAAGGGAGGAGGAGTTCAGGCTAAAATATATTTTAAAAAATGAAGCAAGAATTGCCAAAGTGAGCAAACATCTATAGCCATAAAATAACAAAGACCAGGCTCTAAGAGGTTGCAGAATGAATATGGGTCATAGTAATAAATAGAAATATCTTTGATATATATCAATTCTACTAATGTTTGTTGAGCACCAGGTAGTATTATATGCTATTCCTAGATTCAAACTTTTAAAAATCTACACAGTGTGGTAAGACAGAATCTATCAAATGCTATAATAAAAGGCAGCATATAATTCATGTACACATAATACAAGAATAAGTGCTATAGGAAGTGTTAGTAGGAAGTTATTTCTGACTTTTGCAATATAGAAATTAATGATGATAACAGAAATAAACTGACAAGTATTTTTTAGAATTTATTTTTATCTTTATCACAAAACTAGTAGGCAAATATTTCATATGAGGAAGACAGTGTGTATGTTAGTTACAATCTTAGAGCCAGACTGGGTTTGAATACCAGCCTCTTAATTTTATAGATTTTGAGAATTTGTTCAGCTCATTTTCCCCAGTTTTTATCTATAAATAAGAAATAATGATATCATCTATTATCACAGTTGTTGTAATGGTTATCTATGACAATATACATAAAGTACTTAGGATATCTGCAAACCTGAGTTATGATTGTTTTCATTTTTGTTGTGAAGAAATTAACACATGGATAATTACAGTAGTAAGTTTAAATTATGCTGGCCTTATATTAGGTTGGGAATGAAAGGTACCTCTGCTGTTTCCTTAATCTGAGTTCTTGATTTATTTACTTGGATAGAAATGGTGAGTCAAAGATAGTTTGGATTTTGATTATGCATAATGAGAATCCTTCATGGAATAGGAAAGTTTTTTGCTTTTAGGTGCAATTAAAAATATCTGGAATCAGAACAGGTGATGAGGCCTTTAGGTTGAAATATGTAACAGTTGAATGGAACCCTGGACTTGTATTTTGGAGAAAGTTGGAATGAAAATTGAGATTAAAGTGATATCTATGCAGAGTTACCAGTTAAGATCAAGTGAGTAGGTAAAATTATCAGCAAAATTATGTTTTTAAAAGTGAAAATTAAAGAAAAGAAGGCCAACTTTAGAAGTCATTCTTTATTTACCATAGGGAATAGAAACTCCTAAAGGACTCAAGAGTAGAATTGATAATAAGTTCCTCTGGGACCATGACACCCTCTTTGCATAAAAGATGAAGTTCAAAGGTTTCACTTAAGATACAGTAGAAATTGAACTACGGAAGCAGAGAAGAAAGGTATTTCTGTTTGTTGATCATGAACTTGATTGCACAAAACTGGCCTCAGGGCTATAACAATCCTCACTTAGTTTTTTGGGGATTCTAAAGGAAGCATAAGCCTTAAGCCTTTCTGTGTGCCATGATTCCACTACATTTGGTCTATTCCAGGCCCTTAACATATCTGTCTAAGATTATCTTGCGGCACTTCAGGATCAATTTCATTGGTGTTTAAGTTAGAAAAGTATTGTTGTGAGGGCACATTCCCTTTCCATCTGACTATACTCCCTTGAAAATACCAGAGACCTGGAATGAAAGAAATAGACACAGATAGCTTAATAACCCAAACCTCACAATGCTAGTTTCATGTGGCTCTAAAATTTAAACAGATACAATTTAAATCAGACTTTAAATTTAGGTTCCCGATTTTATGCTTTAGATTGAATACGTCGAGTAGTTGCTTGGAGCTTTGAACTATCCTTTGGGGGTTGGAAAATTTTGGAATATTCCTGTCATCCTATAGAATTCTATTGGACAATGTTGTTTTGCCTAACATATGTATTAAAATTTCTGTTTCTATGATTTTTAAACAATACAGCAGTAAGAAGGCTCATATTTGCATTTTTTAGAGATTTTGCAACTCAAATAAAGAACAAGATCAAACCATTAAATAACATTTAATAAATATTTTTCTTCAGTCTTTTTACTAATGGTTCTAAGCATCTATGATTAAAATTAGTTTTACCATACACATTTGTGCATAAAATTTTAACTTTTTTATTTTAAAAAGCAAAACAGGAAAAAAGGATAGAAATGATATAGAGTTTCAAAAAAAAAACAGGAAATTAACACTACTTAATATTTGCATATTGTTATCTCAGACCTAGTTAAAACTTTAACTTTTTAAAAGTAACAGTATTCTTTTTTTGTAACCACAAAGTTATCATCTACTAATAATCTGTGTATTCTATCAGTATTTTGATTGTATTTAAAGGATATTTTATGGTTCAGAAATGAAATGGCTATAGGAGTAAACAATTTTTTCTTTATGTACTACTAATTGAACAAATTTGGATTAATTGCTGATTTTTTATTCTACTTGAAAATGAAATAAAAAAATATCCCATCTGGATATTAGCTAGAAGTTTTATAAGATAAATATACTTTTTTCCATTTGATAAATATTGATGTGCATTGAGGAGGAATAAATTAAGCCTGTCAAAAGGCTTTTTAAAAATGATTCTGATTAATGCTGTGAAAGAGTATCTCACTGTAAATATTAAGGTTCTTACAGCTAACATTGTGTTAAATGCATGTCATCTGTAGATGATTACTGTTTAGGTTTCTAATGTGCATAATTCTTCCAAATTTATTATTCCTTGACATGTGGCTTGATGGCCCCATAATTTTATATGGTTTATTTTATGTGCACTATGAAGACCAATGTTTTTGTATGCAGTTTTAGGAATCAGAAAATTGTGTAGTGTTAAGATGCTTTTTACTCAGATGTGAATATAATTTTTACCCTTCACTATCTCGGAAGGGGAAAAAAAGACTTCAGTGTGTTCACGTTATATGGTGTTTTGCTTTTCTTACCCAAGTATTTCCAAGAATGTGCTATCATCAGTTCTTTTTTATTTGATGTTTCCGTTTACTGAAGAAGCCAAGCAATATATTTCCCAGAAATTTTGACTTTCAGTCTCCTGTGGAATGACTTGGGAAACTGAGTCATCTTTTAGTGTGTATACTGACATCAAGTGCATGGCATATTCTATTTGAGAAAACAGTTTATAATAAATAGACGTAAATAGTGCTCCTAAAAGTTAAGAGTGATGATTAAGTGACAATTTTTTGTTGGTCTTTCTTCAAAGAGTTTGCACAGAAAACTTAAGGAGAATAGTTCAATGAAATTAATTCTACGTTCAACTAAAGTATAGAAAAAAATGAGTGTTTTACATGCTTTCCTAAATAAAGAGTACAGAACCTGAGATAGTTAAGTGATAGCAGTATCGATTTTCTGTGATAAAAGGAGTGTAAGCTACAATTTTTGAGGGAAATAGCAAAATGAGTAGTATAAAAAAAAGAAGCTAAAAATTTATTGAAAGTTTCATTGCAAGAAAATTTCAGTTTCATTCTGTGACGTCAGTGATAAGTTCTCAGCTATTTTTCTATGGATAATGCTTCGAAAATACTTCATCATCGAAATATGTTTCCTAAAAGAGTCTAAGAAATCATATATAGCTGATAGTTTCAGGATGATACCTGGAACGCAGTAATAGCTGAATTTAGGGGCCTGGATCTCAAGGCAGATTTTGGGTCTTCAATATTACAGATGGATTATCTATTTGTGAACTGAAAATTTTACATTTCAAGCTGCAATTCAAATAAGTATCTTTACTGTAGTACATGATCTTCAACTCCTTTATTTATCACTCTCTCACCACCTTAGTCCTTGGTTTCCTCAGTTACATGTCTTCACAAAAAAGTAGTGTGCTGCATGGTTGAAATATTTTTCTAGCTCACTTCTTCCTTCAGTTATCATATGATTATGTGATTAGTGCACATCACCAAGAATCTTAACCTGTTGTGTTTCTCTACTACTGTTTTATCATTATTTTAATATCAGCTATTTTCAATTCTTGTTAAAAACTTTAAATCAAAATCACATGAATTATGCTTAAAGGGACTATTGAATTTTTTAATGAGAGAAACACAAGAAAAGCACTTGGAAATTTTAAATAGTGTTCTGAATGTTGCTGTATTAACCTGGTGGTGGGGTGAAATCTCATGCTGTCTTGCTCCAACTCTTTAGGTTATGAACCATCTCTGTCTAGTATATCCAAGCTGTCCAAACCTCTTTGTACTTAGTAGGTATTTTGGTTACCAAGTTGATCTTCACTGTATTACAATTCTTGTGCTCAAGTAACCGTTGTATTATTAGTATTACTTGACCTTTTTGTATTATTGCATTACTTAAAAGTGGACCCAAAGTAGTGATGCTGGCAATTCGATTTTGCTAGAGAAGCATCAAAATGCTTCTTTTAGATCAGAAGGTGAAAGTTCTTGACTTCCTAGGATAAGAAAATTAATGATATGCTGAGGTTGCTAAGATCTATGGTAAAATGAATAGGAAAAAACATACATGTGTTTCAGTATTATCCTCAGTTTCAAGCATGCGCTAGGGTTTTATTATGCATCTTCCACTGAAAGGGTTATCATTATAATTCATTTTCTTTGATTACCGGTTTCCTCAACTAGGACATAGAAATGCTATATTGCCAGATTGGTGTAACTCTCAAAGAAGAGCTGCTAGAAAAGCTATCATTGCTTATGATAGAAGACAATCATAATAAACAACAGCTGCTTCCTCATGATTATATTCCAAATTGTAGTTTCCTTGTAGTACTATGCTGATTTTTAATAGAAATGGGCACAAATCTTAGCTATCATCCAATTCATCCATAATCATTCTATTGGTTCTTGTACAGTGTATAGCAGATTTGACTTGAAAAGGCTTTAAATATAATTTAGTCAGTACTTTAAAAAGAGACGTGAATTCTTACACATTATATTTGAACATTTCCAATACTGAAAAATTTTACCTTGCATGGCAACCATGCAATTGATCTTAATTGATTTCCCAAAATCAATTTCTGTGGTTATAGTCGAGTTCTTATCTAGAAAGAGCTGTATTGCTATACTATGTTTTTCTTTTTATATGAAGACTTAAACATTTTCCTTAGCTGTGTGTCTTATAGTACATTTTTAAAAAATTTATTTTCATTAGTAAACATTTGCAGCGCATAATGTTTACATTCCTTGTATGGAGTTGGTGTGTGTACATATTGCATCTCAATTCATTTTCTCATCATTTTCTTTCCTCTCCTTCCCTGATTTCTCAATCTTTCGATCCCCTTCTCATTTGAGAAAGTTCTCTCTCTACTTTACATTAGCTATCATTTGTTTTGCTTATTTATAATTTTCAGTTCTCATATATTAAAGACAATGTGTCTGATTTATTTCACATTCATCTTGATGCATCCATTTTTTTATGAATGACTCAAATTTTTCTTTCTTTACAAGAGAATGGTAGCTCCCTGTGTGTAGAAATCACACAATCTTCATGTATTCATGTGTTGATGGACAAATTTTGAGATTAAGCTATTATGAATTGTGATGCTATAAAAATAGATATTCATATATCTCTGTCATATGATATCTTTTAATCCCTTGGGAAGATTTTCAATGAAGTTCCTAAATAAAATAGTTGATTTTTAAAAAAATGTACTCTTTACTTTCCTAAGTCTAATAATGGCACTGGCCTTCTCTTCATATTTAAATGGAGTAGAATTTACCCAGGCCAACCTTTTTTATATTTATCATACAAAATATAAGTGCATTAACTGGAAAAATATACTTTATATTAACAAAAGGAACAGAAAAGAATTTGGAAAATACCCTTCATGGTTTCACAAATCTGTATTATGTATTAGGGTGTAAGTAGATAGATTAAGGCACATTAAAATATTAAAGAACTTACTCAAGCATTCAACAGTTCATGAATCCAACAGCTTCAGAAGAAAGTGGTTCAAGGCTTTGACAGAGAGATGCCGAGAAAGATTTTAATCAGATAAACTTGGAAACAGGACAAAGAATATACTTGATTAGATGAATGAAATGGTAACATTGGATCATTACAGTGAAACAAAACAGAATAAAATATCCAGTTAAGAAATCAGTAAAAAGAAAATAATGCTGTCATATTTTCTCTATTAAAGTGTTTCTCAAACTCCCTGTGGTGAAAGAAATTTCTTTAAAACTTAAAATCTGTACAGAGTAACACTTTTGTAAAATAAAATAAAAATGAATTACTAAAAAAAACTAAACTAAAATATGACAGTTGATATAAGACCAGTTTTTCATTGTTTTAATTGACAGATTACTATTATATCTTATTACAATTTAGAAATATAAACAGTTCCTGAAGTCTTAATTTATCTATTTACCAAAAGAGACGGTGAGGATTCTACTGAGAAGCATCAGCCTCACCTCATATCTGGAGTCGCATTGTCTTACTGGGCATAAAATAACAAGGCACAGCTGGATTAGGAGAAAGGAACTTGTTGCTGTCCCAGATACTTGTAGGTGCTAGACAGACAATAATAAATGTGCCAGGGTTTGTGTTTAGGCTTCTATTTTACTGAGGAAAGATAGCTATTAAACTTAATAAAACATATACTATACTGGACGCCTATAAATTTCATAATGTAAAATAAAGTAAGCAAAAAGTCATGAAAATTATGTTGAGGAGCTTCAAGGAAATAAAGACATTACCTTTGACTACTGATGTAACAGTTTTCTATGAATAAAATGTTTAATCATCCCTCATTCTGGTGATTAGGCTAACACCTATAATTTCCTGAATTATAAGTGATAAGATTAGATTATCTGAAGGGAAACAGGAGTTTCCCAGGGTAATGTTTTATTTTTAATATATTAATTTTGAAGTTTAAAAATATTTCAATATATTTTTAATTTTTACTTTAAAGATACTTTAAAGTTTTTCATTTCTGCTCATGAGTGAGATTATGTTATGGATTTTTTTATTGTACTATTCTTAGTGATCTTACTCCTCAGATTATTTTCATTTTATGATGTAAATTGGATAGTTTTTTTCACTTCCTTTTTTATTTGTGAATAGAGTTGAAAAAATAAAGAAATTTTCCTGTAATACTGGTTGAAATGCTGAGAGATACTGCATCATCCAATTCACTACTTCTGTTTTTAAGCAGATCCTATCTAGATCGTTTTCTGTCTATTGAGGTTTCTATTTTAATGACTATATTATTACTTTTTAAGATTTATGATTGTTTATTTTGCACAACACTTAGTTTTGTTTATATCTGTTATATACCTTTTAGTGGACATTCTTTCATATTAAATTTACTTGTTTTTGTAAAATAAATTTTATTGTAAAGTAAATTGGAGTTCAAATTTTAAGGTTATTGTTGTCATTCTTATTCTGTCTTCTCACTGGGCCATTTGTTTAGATATTTAGGTTTACAGGCTTTTGCTAACTTTCCTTATCCAGCCCATCCTGCACATTTTATTCAGAGATGTGCTAACCCAGTCACTGAGCTATTGGGTGACTTAGTTTAATTTTTCTGTGAAGATACTTGTATTTAAGCCCTAGCCCTTCTGTAAAGCTGGCTCCCTAACAACTTCAACTTTATTTTGTGGTGATGTTTTGTATTTTGTTTACTCAACCTCTCTCTCAGTAAAAAAGCTTTACTCTAATCCCTGGTTTCCAGTAAAAGGCATAGCTGTCCCTGGTCCACCAACTCATGTAGAAGACATTTTATTCACCCTTTTATTAAGAGGGGCTGAGTTTCTGACCATTTTCAAACTAAGGAGTTATGCCTTCAGTGTCACTTGCTGATTTGCATTTCTCTTCTGGTTTCATCCATCATAATCTCATCATGTTTTTGAGTCTTGTGGATTTCTTTAATTCCGACACTTAAGAGTTCTGTATCTTTCAAGTGATAGAAATATCAAATCATTAATGCAAAACTACCTTGACTATAATTGTTGTTTTGTAATAATGAAATATGCATTTTTTAAAGAAAGTACTAATCCCTCCAATGTAGTCTCTTCAAATAAAAATAGACCCTATTTGTACATTTTCTTCACTGTGATACTTAATAAACCAATATTGAAAATCTTAAAATAAATCATACTTGTTTGAAATATTCATGTGTACAGACTTTTTGACTGAAGCAAAAAATATTTAATGAAATCAAACCTTCTAGATTTAAATTGCAATCCAATTCACATGAATAAAAATGAGTTTAAAAATAATATTGCATACATATAAAAAGTCAAATAAGGGAAATATAATCACCAGCTATGCTTGTACCTGTTTAATTTTAAGTCAGGATAAAAGTATTACTCTGGCATGACTCATTAAAATACAGTTAAAAAACAAACAATAATTTTCCCATTTTATATAATATTTTATTCTGCATGATTATATGTCTTCATAAAATAGGTCTCTGCAACTTATATAGATATGAAAGGAGTTATTCTTAAGAGATATTAGCAATAAGGAACTAGCTTAAACAAACTATTTTGGAATTCTAGGGGCATAGATAGAGATCAAATATGTTACCATTTAAATCTATATGACATATGCATTTAATTGAATAGCTTTGTTGTATATGTTCTATTCAGTTGTCTTATATTTTTATTCATTTATTTTTGCTTCCAAACTCTAAATTCAGATGAATTTAATATGATTAGCTATAGTGATATAATTAGAATGTTTTCATGAACTCCATAAAATTACATTGCCAAAGTAAATGATTCAAACAAAAAAAATTAGTCAATCCCGAGTCATTAATATATTATAATAGACTCTGAAGAATTTAGTGATATTTTTACATATTAATTATAAGTATAATGTTTAGAGATAATAACTAAATCATAACATTTAGTAATAATATTCACTTGCTTATTGTATGACTAATTGTTTCTACTATCAAATATCTGCCAACATAAATAAAAGTAAATGTTTCTCAACATGTAAATGTATAAATATCATCTGAGTGTATCAGACAGTAAGAGATGATTTAGTACATGAATGAATATTTGTACTGTGAAGAACTTTCAAATAAATAAGAAGGACTGGGTATAGATGTATAATTTGGACTTTATAGTGAATAATTCTCTAAATCTCATTTGTTTGAATATGGAGAGCATATCAATATTCCGTGATATTAAGCAGTCATCAAGAGAAGTAAAAGGAAGGTATTCAAGAGACAGTATGAATAAATACTCTATGTTTATAATTTTTGAGAGATTTATAACAAACTGCTTTGAGCTTTGTCAATAAGAATGTTTATTGCTAAATTTTCCAAAGTATTAGCAGATTGACATTAATAGGAAAGAATAAATATAATTATTTTCCTGAGATATTAAATACATAACATAAAGTAAAAAATGTGAAATAGTTTTGAAAATTACAGTGATATTTGAGCCTGACTTTATTATCCAGAATTACTTATTTAGTTTATATTAAAATCTGATGCCTGACTTATGAATTAACTCTCTTATCTACTTTTCTGAGATGTTATTGACTGAAGCATGTTGATTAAATTTTGTTGTAACTTAATTACAAGATTCAGAGATGGTATAGCCTTAATATAGCTAATACGTGTATAACATAGACTGACAATTCTCTAGTGCTGTGCAGTTTCCAAAATGCTTTGATAAGTAGTAGCTCTCTCTCTTTTTCTCTCAATTCCTTCAACAATCTTTGCAGTAGAAAAAGATTCTCTTTCTTTAAGAGATGAAAGTTATGTTTTGGAGCAATTGATTCACTTAGCTATTACATGGCTGAATCAGAACTCAGTTCAAAATGAGAGTTTATAGTTAAGGTTAGAAATCTTGACCTTGAAGCCAAAAGATCTGTTCAAGTTGGAAGCTCATTTTTATTGGCTATGGCCTTGTGGAATTATAGTCTCTTTGAGTCTCAGTTTCCTTAATCTGTTAAATGGGAACAATATGTTTCTTATCCGGGTACTGTCATCATCAAATAAGTTGACACCAGAAACTCATTTCCAGGGGCACTCAGAGTGTACCCTGGTATATTTTTAGAGGATACCCAATAAATTCCTGTGGGGGGTTGTTGATAAATACTAACTCAGTCATCAAATTTCAGACTGCAATACATTTGTACAGGTCAAAATTCTCCCAGGTATAGCTTAAGATAGTTTAAGTAAATGGGGTAAATTATTAGTGGCATGCTGAGTTGGTGAAGTTGCTATAGTCATTCATGCATTCAAAGATAAGACTTGAATCTCAGATTGGATGGTATCTAAGAGTCAGTTCTTCCCCAACCTGTGGCTCTGCCATCTGCCTGCTGTCTTCAGGAAAACAGACTTCATCTGCTGCGTTAGCCTCATTCTACTTCTCCATGGATGAGCTTTGCCCATGGTGTCAGTATGTCTCTTTTTTTCTTCTGCTAGCATTGCTAGGGAAAATGGATTATGGGCTGTCATACATTTACCTCTGTATCACAGAGCCTGATTTGTTACCAGAAGCAATGAAATGACCAAGGGTACTTTCTGTAAAAAAAAAATTTATGAACAGAAACAAATGATACAAAAATTCAAACACATTACTATTTGAAAACACTATTAAATACTATTTCAATGATTCCTGAGGCTGAATTCTGCTTTATATGGCTATTAAAATTCTTCCTTTTACTTCAGAGGATGACATCATGAAGGCTAGTCCAAGGCAGAGGTATACAGCCTTATTTGGCATGTAGAAGAAAGTACTTGCTTACATATTTCTGTACCAGCAAACAGGCTGACCATGGTCCTATTTCAAACATAGACCATATGGAATTATAGCTAATTAGTCAGTGAAATATTTGCCAGATATTTATACATAATTTTATAATGGGAGCACAAGTATGACTTTGGCAGTTACACAAAATGTGACTACAAACCTAATTGCAGTATTTACCTTATGTTAATCTGTTGTCCAGGTATACTATATATCACCTTTGAGTGACCATACTGTAAAAAATTTAAAAGGCATTCCAAGTTATAATGTCCAAAGCATGAAATTTAAATAAAATATTCACCCAGCCTATCAGACCTCTCTATAGTCTCTGGACAACACTTTGTATACCTACATAAATACAGAAATGTTTGAATTAAAAATCTGTTCAAGAGTTAACTTGCAACACTTAAAACTTCACTAGAAAAAAAAAGAACTATACGATGTATTTAATAATAGAATTATTGTAAATTAACATGTACTTTGGGATCTTCCTCATTGTATAACTGATTTACAAGCTTAAAATATTTCTTCTCTCACTTGGTATGAATTTTTCTTTTCTTGTATTTTGTAAGTTCTGAAGTGTTCTTCTTGAATTCATAACTTGCTCCCCAAAGTTACCATCTTCATATTGTTTGTAACTCAGTACTTGCCCAACTATGAAGCTGGATGATATCCCCAAACTCTTTTTCTACCTTATAATTTATATTTATTTAAATTGTATCAATGAAATGTTACTCCTAACTCTCAATCCTACTTATTTGTATCAGTATGGTTTTATTGCACTTAGTATGAACCTTAATTTCTTGGCTTGGATTTTGTTCAGGATCTTAAGTCCCATTCAGATTGTGTTAAAATATTGATTAGATTATTTATTTCATTGAACAAGAAATTTGATTAAAGAATATTGTCAGCTCCATGAACTTCTCAACATCAAAATGTATCAACATAAATGAATCTATAAGGGTTAGTGAAACAATTCACTACAGAATGAGGCTACTTTTACATAACTAGATAAATTTATTGATTAATTGATCAATCATTAATTTATTAATTTCTATATCATTATTTGTCTGTTATAAAATAGGAATTTTTCCTTCCTAAAAGAACAAATACTGAATAGGTATCAAATACACAATTAAACAATATGTTCCTTATTCTCACCTCAGAACAATTTATATTTTATTACATTTAATGATTGGCAATGCTATAACTTATGTCTGATGGCATTTTTCTTATTTTAATGTCTAGGATGATTGAGAAATAAATTGCTAAAAAATGAACTTAATGTAGCATAGATATTATATTATTTTTGATCTCATGCAAGGTGAAATGACTTGAGGTTAAGTAAAGTCTATTTTAACTAAATAATTATATGATGAAATATATGGAACAAAAGGAAGGACAACTAGCAAAGAAAATCGACAATGTTGATTTTGTTCTAGGTAAAACTATTTGTGCTACCTTTCCTACTTTAGAAAATATTTCAATAACTGATGGTATTTTCTATGTATGCAACAAAGATAACCAAAATGCAGGGTATTAAGTTATTGTAAACTCTAATTGCTATTAGAAAGTATTTAAAGACATAGAAAATTAAAAATACTTATAATTCTATAGTAATTCTGAATTTTATTCATTCTACATATTGATGTATTATCTTTGTCAGTTTGTCCTGCTAAATCAAATTACCATAGACTGGGTAGCTTAATAAATCTGTATTTTTCCATGTTTTGGAACCTGAGAAATCCAATATTTTGTTTTCGTGAGGGTTGCCTTCTTGGCATGTTCTCACATGGTAGAACACTAAGACAGAAGAAGCAAACACTCTCTTGTCCTTTAAAAAGAATTTTTTTTATTTAGAGAAAAAAATGAAACAGAAAGAGGATAGAAATAATACAAAATTTCAAAAAAACAAAAACCAGTAAGAATCACTAGTTGACAATTACATATTTTCCTCCTGAAGTAGCTGTTCAAGTTACAAAAGTAAAGCATACAAAGTAGTCATTTAAACAGTGAGACTGCAATCAGCTCTGTTCATCTATCCAACAAAAACTTAGTATTATGATCATCAGTCTTACACACTCAAACATACATGCAGTCATATCCTTTAAAATACTTTCCTCTCTTTTTTTATAATAACTATAATCAATTCTCATAAACTGTTTAGAAGTTCTACACATGTATAAGTCTCTACATGCATATCTAGCCTTTCTGTATTAGAGGGAAAAACAAACCCAAACGAGTCAACAATACAAATTCTTAGAGAAACACGAAATGAGAAGGACATATAAAACCACAATACTAGGTGATCGTGGTAGTCACCATGATGTCTCCTCTTATTTTCAATAAAATTGTCTATATCATCAGGCATAGTATAATTAAACTTAGAAGTACCTAGCACTATTAATAAAAACCAAACATTGGAGACATTATAGGACTTCAAAGGCAGTTAATAATCAAACCAGAATGGGTATCCTATTGAATCCTGCCATCCCCAGAGTAGTTACCTCTACTCTGAGACTTGACACCCTCAAGCCTACCAGATTTGAAGAAAATCAGTCAAGACAAAACAATCTTCTCTGCCTCATCTCTGCTATGTTATTTTTCTGTCACTGTTGTTTACTTTTCTCCTTCATTCCACTGTCTGCCCCTTTCATTGAGGCCTTTCTGCCGTTGTTCCTGGAGTCCTGGTGATTTTCTTCTCTCTCTCTAGAATGTCCTTCATTATTCTTTGCAGGGTTGGATTGGTGGTCATGAACTCCCCCAGATCCTCTTTGTCATGAAACTATCTTGTCTCTCCATTAATTTTGAGAGACAGTTTTGCATGGTACATCAATCTGGGATGGAGGCTATTAGGGCTTGGAATATTTCGCTTCAAGCTCTTCTTGATTTGATAATTTGCATTGAGAAGTCTGCTGTGATTTGGATGAATTTTCCTTTATAGGTAATCTGTTTCGTTTCTCTGACTGCTCTTAATATTCTGTTCTTGTGATGGATTTCTGGGATCCTGATTATTATATGTCTGGGTGTAAATCTGTTTTGGTTGTAAGTCCCTCTGTAGCTGGAATTCTGTATGCCTCGATATATCTGAACATCACTTCCTATGCTTGGGAAGTTTTCCTTAATTATTTCTGTGAATAGCCTTTTTATTTCATTTGTATTTGTCCCTACTTCTTCATTCACATTTTTTATTCTTAAGTTATAAATCCTCTTATCATCTTCTAGCCTTTGTATCATTACTTCCTGGTTCCTTGTTATTTTTAAGAGATCCTTCCTTTCACAATCATACATTGCAAACCTATCTTCAAGTTTTAAAAGTCTGTCTTTAGTTTCTGTTTAGAAGTTTTGCCAGCTTTCAATGGAGTTTTCAATTTCCTGCTACTCTCTTTGGATGAGTTTCAATATTATAGATTTTGTTTATATTCTTCATCAAAGGCTTCTCTCCTTTCTCTGGCTTCCTCCATTCTTCCATCTGTGTCTTCTTGAGGAGTACCCAATGTTTCTTTTATTAATCTTCTTATATCTTGCTTCACCTGAGTTAGAATTTCAGATTTAAATTTGTCGATGAGGTCATGGAAGTATTTCTTTATTTCCAATGAGGCCTTGTCTGATATTGCATGTTTGCTGCCCTCAACCTCCTCTGTATTTACCTCTCCTGGGCTTATTTTCCCTGGGTTGGCAGTTAAAGGCTTTTTGTTGTTTCTCTGTCTTGACATGTTTCTGGTTTCTTTCAGACAGCTGAATGGTGGAGATGTCCAGATCTTTAGTTATTGCTTTAAGTCCCTCTGCAGCTTACTGGCTAGGGCAGTGCTGCCCTCACCTGTTTGTTGTTGATCTGTGAGGTGCACACAGGGGCAGCGGTGTGGGCTGGCCCCTCCCCTCTCAACCAGTGAGTGTGTTCAGTACATTTGTCTGTGACCTGTGGATGTCATAGGTTCGGGACAGCCTCATCCTGCTATTGGGCCCTGACCAGGGGCATGCCCCAGCCCAAGCAGATCCCACCAATCCACTTTGGACCAGGAGCCGCCAACTGAAGCCACCTCAGCTGTTGATTCAAGCCTGACTTGCCCAAATCCAATATGTCTTCTAGCCAGTCATCTTGCTCTGGGGAATCCAGTTCCCAGCACTCACCATAGTCCTTGCAGCTCTGCTCGCCATCTCCACTCCCAGTTGCAGCACTTCCTCATGCCAAGGGTCTCGAGCTCAGCAACCATGGCTCTTGGCAGGGCCGTGACCCCACTCAATCATGAGTCACCAGATTCTAAGACGTGCCCAGCACAACTACTGGAGCATGCCCAGCCCCAGCCCTCTGTCCACACTTTTTTTTTTCTTTTTCCTCAGTTTCTTCCTGGGTTGCGAGAATTCCTCTCCTTTCATCTGGTCTTCTCCATGGTATCAGATTCTAGCATTCATGTTGTTTTTCTCAGAGAGGCTCTCTATCATGCTACATTTCAATTGGCCATCTTGGATCTCTCTCTCTTGTCTTTTTATAAATGAACTAATCCTATCTATTGGGCTCCATCTTGATGATCAAATTAGCATTGCTGTGCATTCTATCAAAAACAAATCTTATCTACAATCATTAAATTCAGTTGAACTCTTGATTTTTTATAATTCTGACCAAATTTTTCCAGTGAATAATTTGAGAAAAAAATTATAATTCACCTGAATTGCAATTTGATGGCCAGTAGGAGTAATCAAGTAGGATTTTCCAATATTTAATGTAATGTTAAAAAAACTGATAAACTTGTATTCATGATAATTCTTAGAACTATAGATATATAAATTAGTAGATAGAAATGTAGGGATTCCCTGATACTTATTCATCAGAGTAAATCTGGCATGAAGCATAGCATAATTTAGCAAAACTTTGAGCAAATGAATTCATATCTCTAGGTATCTTCATGTGTAAAATGATAGCATTGAAATTAATGATCATTCATCCTCATTTCAGCTCTTTTATAATCATCTTGGAAAATGATGCTTTTGTTAAAAAACTTTGGCATATATAACAAAGAATTTATAATGTCTTGTACAAATGCTCTCAATTTTTAGTTCAAGCCATAACATAATTTAAAATCAGTGCTAAATCTTGAGACTCAGAACTTTATGTCTCAGAGGTGTTAGAGTCATGATTCAAGAATTGTTAAATTTACAACCAGAGTGATGTTTTGTAACAAGTGGCATTTATAGGAGGGTTCCCCATGGTCTCTGAACATAAGAAGCAATCAAAATGCTGGATACCAATAACTTCCTAGGAGAAAAATCTAAAAGTTTCATAGGCAGTGCTGTTGGTTATGTTTTGTATAATTTTGGAATTAACTAAACTGTTGGGCCTAACTGACAGCTTCTTATTTTTCTTCCTTTATTCCAAGGTTTCAATATAATTCCCCAGAATCTTGCATATACCTCTTTCATGCAGAAAGAGGGATACAGATGTCTTTGCAAGTTTCATACAGAAAAATACAAGAGTTGTGATATTTTTAACTAGTCATAACTAAAGCATTAGAAATTAAGTGAAATTCTCAGACATCAAGCTGAAAGGCCATATGAAAAAATCTGCTGTACTTGTAGATAACCTTATTTAAAGACATACCAATTCAAATCTTTCAGGCAAAAGATTCAGTCAAGGGAGATTCATTGGTAGTTTGAGCTCAAAGTCATTGAGCAAATGGAAATCATTGTAACATCTCTCATTTCCCTCATGAACATTAGAACACTCAAAATATGTCATGTAATTTACAGTCCCTCGATAGTAATTGGAGTGAGCTGGAAGAACACTTATGGAAGATTGAGTTCAAGAGACCTGCTTATGTTATTTTTGGCTCTTCTCTGGGTTTTACTTTTATTTTTTTTTTCTTGAGATTAATTTCAAGTTGGTGGTTCCATTCTACCAAAGCAAAAACTTTTGGAAAATAGAGTAATAGCAGCAACAAGGAATTTGTGATATTTGGTTTCAGGGACATTCAGTTTCATACTAAGACAAAATAATGACAATAAAATCTGTAATGTACTTTAAATAATTCCTTAAACTGCCTAGGTAGTAGAATTGAGCAATAGATTTTTAAAAAAATGATCTTTGAGCTGTTTCCTAAATTTTGAATTGGATTTTCCAACTTTTAATGTGATATTTCTATTTTAAAATTTAATAACTTATTTACTATTTAAGAAAATAATATAATTTTGTAGTTGAGTTTTATATCTGAAAACTATATTTTAATAATGCTTCTAAATTTATTTTGTGCTTCTTTTGTATATAACAATTCTTACACATTGATTATTTTATTGTAATTTTTCTTTAAATGGTTGATTTGGCATAGAACATGGAATTTACCTAGGAAGTGACCTTTATTATTTATGATAACACACATAAAATAGTAAATATTTCATTTTAATGCTGTAATGACTTCTAAATATTCCAACTGTGTATTAGCAAAATGGAACCCAGCAGAAAACTGCCACTTGAAAAACAGTTTGGATTTCTTCCCTCCATCATTTTTTCCCTTCCTTCCTCTCATTCCTTTTCTTCTGTTTTCTAAACTGTCTTTTCTTCTCTTCTTCTTACTTCTTTCTTAGAGAGTTAGTATCTACAGATTTTTCTCATGGATGAAACACTGTATTTTTCTGAACACTACATTTTTCTAAGTTATTTTTTCTCTTTGCTGAGACAAAATACCAAATACCCATAGTACAAGGAGGAAAGTTTGTGGAGGTTTCAGTCTAAGTCAAATGGCTTCAAGAGAAGCATGCCATGCTAGGCAGGAATCACAGAGAAAAAGGAGTTCATAGTAGGCAGAAGGTAATAAAACAAGCCAGGGAACCAACAAATCACCTTAGCAACTTCTTTGGGCACCTTTTTATCTATTCTATCTAAGCCAGTGGGCTTATGTTAGTGCCAAATCATCATTGGACTGATTTAGTAGCCACACGCCCTTAATCCCAGAATAATACATTCTAGATTTAGCTACCACTGAAAAAGCCCCCTCTATAGCAAGATGAAACTTTGGGGGAACATCCAAATGCAAGCTGTAACTTTCATCCCTAGCCCCTAAGACTAATATAGATCTCTTTATGCAAAAGACATTTGATCCATCTCTAAGAGTTGCCAAAGTCTTAATAGTTTCAACATTGCTGAAAAGTTCAAGTTCACAGTCTCCTCTGAGATTTAAGACAAACTCTTAGTTTTCAGAACCTGTACAAATAAAAAGAAAGTTAAACACTTCCAACATACAATGCCACAAGACAGACATTTCTATTCCTGAAGGTAAAATAAGGGGATAGAAAGGAATGGGAACAAAGCAAATCCAAAATCCAACAGGGCAAACATTTAGTCCTGTAGTTCCATGTCCAGGATCCAGTGTAATCTGTGGCAAGATGTGAACTTCAAAGGGCTTGGGTGTTTCTGCCCCTATGGCGTTTTGGTGGTTGTACCTCTCACAGCTTCTCACAGTTCTACCTCCTTGCAGTTTTCCTCAGAGGATCCATGTTCCTGGCTTCTGCAAACTTCTGGGGTCTCTAGTGTACATTCAGCTTCACACAGACACTGCCCTCTCAAGGGCACACTGCCTGGCCTCCCAGGTCTTATTGTGAAATCTTGGTGAAAGCCTTCCTGATCCTACAACTCTTGAATTGTGCTTACACCTAAAACTAGCACCAACTGGATAATGTCAGGGTTTGTTAACATCTGGAATTGTAACTAAGATTCCTTTTTTCTTGGCTGTAGGGTGAAGAGCTTATGAGCCAAATCCCAAGTAACAACTTACCTAAGCTACTGCTATTCTGGATCAAGATGCTCTGAGCTCTATTCTCAAAACAAATTCTTTCACTTCTGCAGCTTTGAGCCTACAAAGAGTGGAGTCCTGTTTATTTGTGTGTGTCCTCAGGCCATCTTTTCTATTGTCCTGTTCTAAAATACTTAGTTTTTTCTTGCTAGTCTTTTCAGCAACCAATTTCTTCTCTGTTCCACCTTTGCAGGCCTCCATTTTAGTAGAGCTTCCTTTCTGATCAAATGTAAAATATTTTAGATCATTCTATTGGGCTATTTGCTCTTGCTTCTCAGCATAGATATGACTATGACTAAAAGCCCCCAACAGTACTAGGTCTCCACCACAACATTGCACATGAATTTAGACATTAAATGTTAGTTTTGAAATTTCTTCAGCCAGATTAAGAAGTCAACTTTCCTTAATCTCAGTCATAAGCAAAGTCTCTGGACAAGAGCAAAATGCTGACAAACTTTCCACTACGGCATAACACACATCATCTGGAGTCAAGAGTCAGTGCCGTCTTTCCCAACAGCAACAAGCTGAGCCTTTTCTTTAACAGCAGAATTTTTATCAGCATTCTGATCTCCTAAAGTCTGACCAGAATCTTCCACCAAGTTCAGCTTAAGTCTTTCCAGGGCTATTTGTACAACCAGCATCTTCAAATCTTTTCAAACTCTTCCAAGCATCCAGTTCCAAGTGTAGTCATAGCAATTACCCTACTTCTCTGGTACCAAATTCTGTTTTACTTTTCTCATTGCTGAGACAAAATAACCAACACCCATAGCTCAAAGAGGAAACGTTTACTTAGTTCACAATTTCTAGAGGTTTCAGTCTATTACTGACTGACGCCAAGGCAGAGTAGCATGGCAGACAGCCATTTTATTGGAGAAACAGTTCTTGGTGGGCAGAAGGTAGCAAACCAAGCCAGCAGAACCAACAGGCGACCGTAACAATTTCTTTCTGCCCTTTTTTGTATTCTATCTATGCTACTAGGCTTAGGGAAGTGCCAAACCAATTATTGGACCAATTTAATAATCACACACCCTTAATTCCAGCATTAAACACTCCAGATTCAGCCATCTGTGAAAAAGCCCCACATATGACAGGATGGAGTTTGTAAGGAACATCTAAATATAAGCCATAGCACTGTTTCTCTGCTTCTCTCTGTGCTTCTCTGTTTTCTCTTTCTCTCTCTATGCTGAAATTAAGGAAAAAATTGTATTACAGTAAAAGAAACATTGACATTTATCCCCTTCGAAATATTTCCTATGTTTTGAACACACTTATCCCATCATTTTGCCACTTTTTGAAACACTTTTAGAAGTCCTCATTCTTGAGAGATGACAAAAAATAAAGTGTATACCACTGCTGAGTGCCATACAATGTAAAGATAGGCTTGAGAAAGGATTATGGTGTGGTCACAGGCACTTTATTGACCAGTTCCAGCCTCGTGTGAGTTCTGGCTCTTCCTCAAAGTTAAAATGACCTGGAAAGTAAATGTTTGGAATGGATTCAGGGCCTCTTGGCTACACAACAATGCAACTAAGACACTCATTAACTGAGACTTGAGAACTGCTTCAAAAAAGGGCAAGAAAAATGAGAAAGATGAGATAAGCACGTTCAAAGTATGGAGGAAGATATTGAGGAGGATTGATGGCAATGTATATTTTATTGTAATACAACTTTTACTTAGAACTTCACCATTTGTTTTCATTACACTTTGCATATATAAAATATATTTACATAAGTAAAATTTTTTTCAGAATATTTCCACTGTTCCCTTGAGTTAAACAGTGTTGTGCTGCAACCAAATTAAATTTTTGTTACTAATTTTCACTTTGGCAAGTTGAATATTATTAAGTCAAACCGATGGATTAATAAGAGATTCACTAGAAAATGTTCATGAAGTGAATATTTTCCCATAGGTGAAAATGTTCTCCAATGAAATATAGTCAAGTGACTAATAATAATACAAATTCATTTGAATGTTCACAAGAATTTCTCTCTTCTGACATATTTCAGGGCTTTGAATTTGCCAATAACACTATATACATAAATACTTTTGAACATTATTCTGCTATATATAATATTTTTGCCTTTGAGGATAAGAATCAAGATTAAAATTTAGAGCAGGGTATGAAGACATATGCCATAATTCCTACTCTCTTAGAGACTGAAGAAAGAGAATTGAAAGGTTTAGTCCTACCTTGTTAGAAACTTAACAAGACCTTTTCTCAGAATAAAAATAAAAAAGGGCAGTGGATGTAGTTCACTGACAAAGACTTGTCCAAGCCAAAACCTGTCCATGGTTTTATATGTGATATACTGCCACATTAAAAAATAAATATACAGTGGTAATATATATGTATATATATTCATTTTCCATAACAAATTGATATTTATGTGGTATGTGGAAGTTACAGCTCATTATATTTACAAGTGCAGATTTTAATGACACACTTGACTTATAATAAAGGTAGTAAGAAAAGAAAAATTCTCAAAAAATATAATATCCTCCTTAATTTCTTTTAAAAAATGAGGCCAAATCTCTTTTTTTTTTGTAATAATATTCATTTTCTTTTGGTGAGTTTTGGTTATCATGTACTGAGTTTTTGAATGCCGAAGTATACATATGAAATGCACAGTATAAATATTAGAAGTAGTCATAATTCTTCCTTTCTCCATCTTTGGATAAACTACACTATCTAATTTACAGAAATATATGTTAAAAATTAAAGATCATATAGCCCTCTAAACTCTATCATTATATTTACCATTACTTAAATCGGCAAGTTTGATTTATTTCATAAAACAATGACTGTAAGCCATATATATATTTATATCCCTCAAAGGAAAAATAATGTTCAAATAAAATACAGATCACAGAATAGAAAAAGAAAAAAACTATGTTTATTTTTAGACAGTGATGTGGTATCTAAAGGCTATTGTCAAGGATTTCATCTTTGTTAAATGGGCAATGTTGAACTGACATACCTTGTTTCTGTCAAATCTTGCTTTCTACCAGGATGTTATGTCACTTTCTGACCTACGATTAGACATGGTGACTTTCAGGAAGAAACTAGGAGAGAGTAGTACCAACACATTGAAATGAAAGATAAGGACAGATTTTCAAACATTTTGTAGAGTAAAACTTTAGTTAATTCATATAGAATCTATTCACAAATCTCAGACACATATGAATGATTTATAACAGATATCTTCTAACATGTCAAAACCATACTTCATATTTTCATGTGCTGTGGATAAAAGAATACTGTGAAAATTGAAGTAAAGTTTAGGAAGGTGAAGGAACTAGAAAATAAATATGAAAATAAATTGTGAAACATAATAGTAGATATTGTTATGGTGACATCTAGTCCTTAAGAAGAAATTAGAGACAACTGTCATCTTTCTGAGAGCATTTGTGATATTGTTCTCTCATTTACCTGGACAATACTTAATAAATTCATGTCACTCTGACTTACAAAGATTAATAGTCACGGCTTCATACTTTTAAGATTATAGCTTTGTTATGGAAAATATGTTTTGAAATAAAAATGAAAAAAATCACCTAGGAGTTAAAATTATTTTTAGTGATTATTGTTTCATAGTACATGCTAAGTGAAAATGACAAGTCTTAGTATCATAAAATGAAATTTGAGTTAAAATTTGTAGTGAGACATTTGATCTAATTAAAAAAAACTGAGATGGAATGCTTCATTCTTATTTTTTTTAATCCATTTAAATATAGCTTTTTTCCTGTGATGGTAGTTCAAAACTTTATGAAACCCAGAAAATGCAATTTTCAGGTTTACTTGGGCATGGTCGTACTGTAGAGAGTTACATTTTAACATTTGTGTAAAGAATTATGATACATGTCAGTAGCTTCTAGATTTTACAATTTCAAAGAAAATTTGGTAGAATCTGGACTCCTTTCATATCTGAGTGTTTGGGAAGGGTGCTAACAAGTATATTTATCAATGTATCCTCATTTAATTCATTCCATCCATGTTATTGCTGATAGGCACGTTTCTTTTCTGGATGCTGAGAATTTCCCTGAGTCACATGAAGGACTGTTAGGGGGCCAGAGAAATTATATGTGGGGTGAGCTGCCTGCTATCCCATGCCTTTCATTCCTATTAGTGTTAGTGATCCTGAAAGCACTGAAGCACATTAAACAAAATACAAGTCCCTGAGGTTGTAAGTGAAGGATATTCGGGTGTGAATAAAGTACAACCATGCACCACTTAGCTGTGCTGTATGTTCTGAGAAATGTGTTCTGCGATTTTGTTATTTTGAATGACACAAAGTAATTCCACAAAGATAGGCACCACGGTGGCGGTACCATGGTAGTGTATGTGTTTGGTTGGTGATTGTGTGCCATCTGACTGTATTAAGTTACAGACAGAGATATCCCTGGAACTTAACACATTTTGAATTCCTGAAGAAAAATCAAATTGTTTGAAGACATTGTGAGTAGCATATACATGTGTGTTCATATGTGCACATGCACATGGATTCACCAAAATATCATAAAGGTATTTGATCTTATAAAAATAGGAACATAATAATACAAATTCAGAAAACTCAAAGCCTCCAGTATTAAATACCTCCAATATTAAACTTCAAATGTTCCAAGTACTGTTGATTAGCTAACTATTTTCATAACAACTCTGTATTAGATAATAGCAAACCTCCATTCTGTAGATGAAACAAAGAGATACCTGTAAGAATAAATAGGTAAGAAAGGAAGATCCAGAATTTGACTTTGAATTATCTTACTTAAATGAAATCCATGTTCTAAATCATCACTCCAAGGTGTCTAACAATTCTACCACATGGTAAAATTCAAGTCTTATAATAAATTGTTGAATAAAATAAGACAAAACTCTATTGAAATCATTTAATATTTGAGTGAAAATTTTAAAGAATACTTTTAATGAACAATTTCTTCATAAATATAAAAACAATATTCAAGATAACAGTCAAAGTAAATAAAATTAAAATTATTATATTTAAGAGAGAAGATTCTAATAAAATTAAGCTAGAATATAGAGAACTAGTTGGCAAATATTTAGCAGAAAAATTCAAGATTCTAAACTTTCGTCAAGGAGACAATTGTCTATCTTATCAACTAATTACAAATTATACCAATACACAGGAAGGACAAATAGTATCACAAGATAATAAATTGGCTACAAGCAAAGATCTGGAAATCAAGTATCAAAGCCACAAGGAATAGAATTAAAGCCAGACCTTAAAGGAAAATGACTCCCAAAAAGTAAAACGAGAAACAAGACACAACGCTAGCTTAGCATGTACGTGCAAGTATGTGCATGAGTCACACACATCAAAACAAGACAAAACCTAAGACAACAACACCACTATATCAAGCTGCTAAAATTACTTGGTAACATATCCTCAATTGTTTACTCCCTGATTTAGAAACTGAACTATTTACAGTGAGTTTACATTGAAATTTACTTCTACTTAGCAAAACTTTGGTCAATATGCTTCACCAAAGTGAAAGTAAAGATTGTAAACTTTCTCTAAGCGTTTTAGGAAATCTATTAAAGAACTAACAGTTAGTATGCAAATTGCAAATTAGGGATCCTGAGTGAACTAATTAATTAACAAATACTCCTTTGTTAAGCTGAAATGAAGTGATATGTTTAATGAAAACCACAGCTCTATAAAAAGGAGAAAACTCTGCATTGGAATCTTTTCATTAAGTCAGACAGATCCTAATCAACAAATATTTCTGACATAACTGCCATACAGTTCTGATGATATGCTTACTATTTTTAAATGCTAAACATTTCATTCTGATCTTATATTTAGCAATTAAACAGTAAGAATGGTCATCATAACTCAAATTTAATTGTCTTTAAATCCTAATTTCTATACAGTCTGCTAAATGGAGTACCACTGATTAAGTGATCTACAGTTAAATCAATGGCATAAAATCAATCGCAGAAATTAAATGTTAAACCAGAAGTTTGCTAACAAGTTTATGTCAAGTGTACTCCTTACAAAATGTGTCCTTACACTTCTATATTGTTCCACAATCTTAAATTTTAAACCTCGAGAATTTATAAGTATTGGGTCTCAGCCCTACCATTTTCCCAGGAGAGTGAGGAAATAAACAGGAACTTAGATAAGTAAATAATAAGATGCTTCAGGTTTGTTTCTCCTCAGTTAACATTTATCTCTTTGGCATCACAAAGGGCAGATCGACACAGATTGTGAAAACAAACACGATTAGCGCTAATGCAGCATATGTTAACACTGCTGCAGCCTAATGATGAATGAGCTGTGAATGATACCAACACCTGTTCTTGATGATGATGCACAACGCCCAACCACAGCGGGGTAATGAGTGCTCAGGCACAATGGTGCAAGTCTCACTGATTATATTAGTTTACGGAGTTCTCATAGCATTCTCATTGTCTCTCTCTCGGTCTCTTCTCTGTGTGTTTCTTCATCCATTTATTCATTCACAACTTCACAATTGGCTTTGAGCTGTGGATATCCAGATGTAAGGGCTGTACGAATTGGCCACATGAGACATATTAGTTTACCCCAAGTCGAGGAAACTGGCATATGTGTTTCCACACCAGAATAATTCCTTCTAAAATACCATTATTTACTTGGCTCTGATGTTGATTGAAATCTGCAGGCATCTGAATTTGATCGACCTTTGGTATGGCTATGCCCAAATGTATTTTGATAATCAAAATACATTTCCATTTTTTAAGAACACTGTATTTCCAATCCTTGCTCCTCTTTTATTTCCTATTTTATATCATTTTTACTTAACTGAGGGGGAGTCAGGGGAATGTCAGCATTTTAGGTTGTCAAATTTTACTCTTGCAAACTTGATGACCATTACGTTTTACTATGTTTCTTTGTAATGTTGCTTAATATTTTTCTACATGACTATGTAGTCATTTCCAAAGGCAAGGACAATGCTTGTTTTATTTTTAAACAGAATTTACAGAGGAGATGGAAAGTAGGTTTTAGAGATACAGGTAGTAGATTTGAAACCTCAATTGCCAGGTATTTTGTTAAGTGACCATAGAGAATTTCTTACCTTCTCTATTCTACTAATCTCATCAAATAATAATATATAGTCCATACAGCTGTTGTGAGGAAAACTAAATTAATATATGGAGAGGGATGTTCAGAGTTTAACATGTGGTAAATATCCAGTATATTTGTAGTACCACCTCTGTAATCCCAGAAATTGGAATACACATTCACAAGAAACGATGGAGTACTGCCTGATATATAGCATATCAATTTTCAGTCAATATTTTATACATTGCTGAATGATTCCTTTAACCCAACTAATATTTTTAGAATATTTGTCTCTTTTGTTTAACACATTAGTAGGGCATCATTTCTCAGAACTCTTTCTTTACTCCTAGAACAGATTTCCATTCCCAACTTCTCTATATTAGTGGAAACACTAAAACACGAATTATATCCTGGGAAAACAGATGAAGCTGTTAATATACTGGTCACTTTTCTGATTTTATTTTCATAACATTAAAAAAATACAATCCATGTAATTTGTCAAATAGTCATTTAAAATATGTCGGAACATGTAATTTTTTTTTCTGTTCCTGTAAATTCCTATCTGACTAGGAAAAAACTCCATGTTTCTTACAGTCTTACTATTTCTCTATTCCCATCTGCAACCATAGGTCCCACCTGGCAAACTACACAAGGTCATAGTGGCCTTCCTTTTCACAGAAGCCAAGCTCATTTCTGCCATTGCTGTGTGACATTCCTACATCTCCTTTTACCTTGGGTTCCCACGTGGCTGATAAACTCATTAATGCTCTTTTGAAATGCACTCCATGAAGGCGATCTTCCTTGATGTACACCCCACCACACACAGACACGCAATCATACATTCCTACTTTTTTTCTTGTTATAATCAAAAGTTATCATCTCAACATATTGAGTGTTTTTTTTTTGCTTATTATCATCTGTCTTTTCCATTGAAAAGCAAGTTCTATGATAATAGAGACCTTGCCTATCTGATTCATTACTTTAGCCCACTGTCTGCTAAATGCTAAGTGCTTATTAATTATCTGTTAAAATGAATTAATGAGGCTAGAGCCAGGAGCCACATCACCAAGACCTTGTATACCAATGCTACACAAATGGAATTATATCTCAGTGGCAACAGAAGTCATCAAAAAATGGTTTTACCTGCATATAACAAAATTTTACAGAGAAAGAATTATTTAAGTTAGCCATTGAAAAACTGAAGAAATTTGGAAGAAAGGGAAAATACATGCCAGGGAGAAGTCTTGAAGTAATTGGATGATTGAGGATATGGCAAGGGTTGATATGTGTTCAAAGCTTCATGAGGCAAAAGTTTTCTTTAGGCTAGTAGTGGTGGAAACATTGAAGTAGTAAAAAAGAATCCCAGTGCAGCCTATCCTTTCCTGGCAACATGATTTGAAGTTGTCTTTTGGCAAATGGAGTTCTTTGAAAAGTTCTGCAACTAGATATCAATGTGATAAAAATTAGAAGAAAAGTCATCTTTGCTCCATCAAGATCCTTTTGGTCCTTTACAGCTGATTTAAGAACTCCATGGTTGCTAAGGCCCTCCCTGATAGTAGGAACAGAAAGCTGTCCCTAGAGAGCCTGGTTCATCTCCTTCATTTTACATGAACTCAGTTCCAAAGAGGCAGGGACATTCTTGAAATTCCAGATAATTAATTTGCAGTTAAAACTTGAATGGATATGTTTAGAGAATTTTCTTAAAATAACTTTTTCCTTACTTAATTTTAAGCAACATTTCAATTATTTTAAAATGATTTAATTACCCACTGAAAGTTCCTTAATAAAAGGTATAGAAGTAGTTTCAAAATTGCTTGAGTGACTTTGACCTGACTGTTTTCCCCTTGATAAATTTAATGGACCTCTTAAGTCATAATGGAGATAGAGGTACTAGCATTCATTCATGTGTATGACCAAACTATTGTTTTTCCTCTTAAAAATCTTTGTTGTAGCTAATGAATACTTTTGATAACAAATTTTAACCATTGGAAGTTGTTAGGGACCACACATACTGTGTAAATAAATGTTGTAAAACTAGCATCAGTGTTTATTTTTGCAATTTTAAGATTTCATTGGAACATCTGTGGAACATAAAATAACAAAAGCTACAAAATAAAACATTCTTCCACTTCATTTGAGGAAAAGAGATACATAAAATCCTTTTCAAGAGCAAAGAAATTCTTGAATATATTTATTATGCGTAAATGGATCTCTTAAAGTCACTGTCCACTTGTCTGCTGACAACCTGTGTCCAACATAATTTTATAGTATTTACAATATTTATACTGCTGCTAGTTAAAATTTTCACATAGAAAAGCTAAATGTGCTGATGAGAGATGATAAAAAATATTTTAACCTTAAAACTAATGGGAATCGCAAATTATTTGAAATCATCCATTTCTACTAACATTTGAAAGATTAAGAAAAACTAAATTCCAGGTTTCCACTGGTGCTGCGATTTGTGACCTGTCATGTCAAAGTTTTCTCAGGAATATATGTTTATAAATTCAATTTTAACTTGAGATTTCTGTGTGTTTTTGCTATATTAATACAGTTTCTGTGATTGTGACAATCAATATATGAAGGTCAGTGTTCTTTGAGGAGATTTAAAATTTCTGTACAAAAATTTGTTTCAGCAAAAAAATTTATTTACAATATTTCGGAATGTAAAGAAACTAAAGATTCAAAATAGGACAAAGTACAGCAAAGAGATTCTATTTCTCAGCCGTAAGGAGCATTCCAGTGTCCTTGTCTTCATCCCGTCCCCAAATAACCTTTGCCTGATAACTGACCAGCTCGCTCACAAAGAGCCGGCTCTGTCAGCCAAGGCAAAAGATATTTCAGTGTAATTTTCTACACTGACCACCTGTCTTTTTCCATATTTAGATATAATTTGTGCTGCTAAATAAGGTTGTCCCCTAGCCATAGAGACTAAACTTTGAATTTCAAACAGATACTTTGTTTATAACTGCCTTAAGTCATTAGTTCTCGGCATGAAAAGCCTGGTTATTTTAAGTACAAAAATTTCGGTAAACAGGCGACAGAAAATTTTTCCCTCTTTATTTAATGCCCATTGGCGAAACCTCAGGATGGTGCCATTTGAATTGCACTGACGACCTGTAACAACCTTCAGCAGCATCGGTTTCTGGGCTCCCTCCTCAAAAAAAACTGACACTCCAACACACTGACCGCGGGACCGTCCAGTGGTGGCCTGCCAGCACCACATCTGAGACTCCCCATGTTTGCAGGACTCCACTGCTTTTTGTGCCTGCTCTTTAGTGGGTTTCCTCCCTCACCACCTCTGAGAAAGCCACAGTGTCGAAAAAGAGGAAGCAGGCCAGAGTCAACAGGCAGGGATGTCCATAGCCTCCCTGATTACTACTGCTCCTCGAGGCGGAGGTCAAGAATACAGAATAAAAGAGCTTCCATCATCCCAAGGTGTTTCTGGCTTTCTCCATGCTGTTAATATTTTGGAGAAAACATTCTCTTGTCTTTTCCCATTTTTCCTTTTTACCAATGTTAGGCATATGAAAATGTCCTTCCAAGTGGTGACCAAATATATATTTGCATATTTGAATATATGTTATATGTATGTAATGAAATACACAAATTCATACATGCATAAGTATGTACATACATATCATTATATATGTAAATAAACACACAAATTTGAATAAAGTTATGTACACACAGGAATATACATAACATATATTCTCAAATACATAGATACTCAACTTCGATTTTGCTAATAAGTGTGTTTAGCATCCTCCTCTGAGTGCTATCTTTTGCTACCATATACCGTGCATTGAAAAATTATAACAACCTCCTCACTTCATTCAATATTGTTCTCATTTTTTATAGATCTGCTCTATTCTGACTTCATTCTAGTGATTCAAAGCTTCAGCGATAACTCTTCTTTGATAACTTTATTATTTTCTTTATTTTGTTTCACTTCAGAATTAGGAAGATGACGGCCTATGGCTAAAAGACAGAAATGAGAATGTGATAAGCATTGTGTGCCTGGATTTGTTAATCTCAGACTAAGGGAAGCTGTTAAATGTGGAACCAGGAAGTGTGTCTGTACCTACCGGCAACAAATTCATGGCCAGAGGGATGAAATTATTTGAGTCTTCAAACTACTAGGAAGGGTTCAGAAATGAAGAACTCTTGAACATGTTTGTGCTTCATAATCCAGATGTAGTCTAAAATAGTTGCAATAAATATGAAAACAAAGAATATAAACCTAAAATACTCAGAATAACTGAATAAAAGCAGATTTTTTTAATAAAAGGAAAAATTTCAGTAAAAATCGTATTATAGTTACTATTATCAAACTCTAGAAATGCTAATATGACTAACATTTTGTTCTAATCACCAAAAGCTCATTTTAACTCGTTAAAAATAAACAAATAATAAATAACAAGCATCTGGGCATATAACCAAAATCTTTGAAAATACTGAATCAGAGCTGTGGATTCTCTTGGGAATGTTATGGGTACTATCTAGAAAGCAGTCCTATTTAACCTCCCTGAGAAATAATGTCTATCGGAAGAAAAGGTGCTAGAGCAGCTCTCCACAGCCCCTTTTCACTGTGGACTCCAGTGTGAGATGTGCATATTAATTAAGGTCCTCTAGAACAACAGAATAAATTCTGCAAGAGGATTTATTGGGTAAGCTTACAGGATCAGAGATGGGAAGTCCTAAGTGGGTATCTGCTCACTAGAGATCCAAAGGATCTAGTGGCTTCTCAGTCCAAGAAGCAAAACAAGAGAGATCAAGGATGCAGGGTCAGTTTAAGACTGAAGACCTGGAAGCTTCCTGCAGAGTTACTGGTAAAAGTCTGCATTGAAAAACTGAAGAAACTGAAGTCTGACATTCATAGTCAGTAGTAGTAGCAAAAGATGGTCACTCAGCTCAAACACAATGGAGCTTTTCAAATGCAGGCTCATGCTCTCCATCCAGTCTACAGGCCTACTGGATTGTGCCACCAGCAACCAGTGTGTGCATTACTAATTCTCCAGGTGCTTCTTAATCCAGTCAAGTTGACATATCATGATTAACAGTCCCAAAATGTCCTTTGACCAGACACTTTTCTTATGAATGCAGCTTAAAGCAGCTATTTCTGTCCCCTTCTCCAACTCCTAACTGCAACTGGTTTCAAATACTTTTCCTGGAACATCACTATTCTCTCAGCAGTCACTGTTCTGGCTTGGCTTCTGTCCCATTTCTGTTTTGTCTACATACTATCAGCGCAAAGTGACAGCTTATCTCATAGTTTATTTTTGCAAAATAGAGATTTTTCTAATTCTGCATGTGTCCTCTACACATTCTTGCTCTTTTCATTTCTAAGGTAATTTTAGCATTTATCAAGTTGTTGACCTGTGAATATTCTGGAGAATATGTACTTTACTGCCAACACCATTAATAAAAACTACTTTTGATGACATTGTTTGATGAAGATCATAAAGACATGCTTTTTTGAGGCATTGTTGAAGTAGAAGTTATGGTGAACATGTGGCTTATGACTTTGGTTGTTGGTTCCATCAACATGGGTAAGAGCATTGTTTATTGTTTTGTTTGAACATCCTGTACCAGGTACAGAAAATGTCACTGAGGTGAGGCCTTGCAAAAGCAACAGAACAGATGAATTGAATTATTTATTCTGGTAAACATGCATGAAAATTTTAATAGATTATTTTAAAACTACATATACACTGTGTGGTCCTTACATTTACTATTCATTCTTCTATCTAAGATACTGATGAAACATTAGACAAGGGCTACTAAGAAGCAAAACAAAGAAATTATTTAGTATTTCTATATGAAGCCTGTTTCATGGACTTCAGAGTCTCCAAATGGTTTTCTCACTATACCCAATGCCATAGTGATCTCCTGGAACACTTTACTTTACTTACAAAGAAGTGGGTATATTAATTGCGGAAAATTCCCTATGACTAAAGTTTTGTTCTAATCCACCCCAAAAGCTCATTTTAATTTGTGAGAAACAAATAACTAGTAAACAACTAGAATGTGGACATACATCCAAAATCTTTAAAAATACTGAAAGCATATTAAATGTATTTTTGTTTGGTGTATTTCATGTCTATTAACTAGTGGGGAAAATCTAATTTAAACAACACTGCCTCTTTTTCAGAGTTTTCTAACTACAGTGGCAGTTAGAGGCATGGAACAGACTGATGATGAAAATGACAGAAGGAATATTTATAAGTTGCCTTGAAAACTGGAGGGGAATAATTTGATCTTTTAATTGAAAAGTCTTCCTAGATCTTTTAGGACATAGCCAGAGAATAAATCACTTTTATCTGGATGGTCCATATCTATGTTAATCCATTTTTAACTACTTACGTTACTGAAACTCTAATGATTATAGATTTTATCCTTTCTGTTTTATAATTTTATTAGGTTAACCTCAATCTGATATCACTTATCATAAAACAATATAGAAGTTCTCTGGTGTATGATTTTACTTAGGATTTTTCAGCTTTTGGTGGTGCAAACACAGTACATGTTCAGTAGAAATTATACTATGAATTTGACATTTTCAGGCTCGCTGATACATAGTTTGCTCATCTCTCATGGTGCTGGGCAGTGACGTCAAGACTGAGTTCTCATTCATTCACTCAAGCACAAGGATAAATTTGTACTTTCCCATT
Source organism: Hydrochoerus hydrochaeris (assembly GCA_004027455.1). Taxonomy (NCBI): domain Eukaryota; kingdom Metazoa; phylum Chordata; class Mammalia; order Rodentia; family Hydrochaeridae; genus Hydrochoerus; species Hydrochoerus hydrochaeris. Next base: position 85,168 of record PVLA01001122.1, read on the forward strand.
TATACATCATACTGTTTTGCTAAGTTGTGATATTCAGATGCATTTTCAACTTAATGAGATTTTCAATTTATGAAGGGGTTATTGGCATGTAACTCCATTATATATTGAGGAACATCTGCAACAATAAAGATCAAATTTAACACAGGTCAGATGCTGTTGTAAATATTTTACATTTAACAACATAGTAAAGAGCCCAGATAATATTTGGCAACTTACACTGAGTATATTGTCCTGTAATGAGACAAGAGCTTTGAGATAAAATATTATTTTAAATAAAGTTCTTAACTTATGATGACATTTTGTATTATTGTTGAATAGTCTTTTCTTGAGGAGTAGCTACTGATTAAAAATTATTTCAGTTATAACTTCTAGTTTCTAAGCTAAAATCCTTATCAGTTTAGTGGACCTGTTTGCTCTTTGCAGTTGAGCTTTTCTGCTCCTCAAGATGGTACTCATTTACAATAAGGACTCTTCTCTTTAAAAAAAATCACTACAAGATTCTGCATTTAGTGGGGAGTGTACTATGGAGCCTCATACTCACTGAACTAGCAATATTAAGAGAAATAAATACCAGGTAGTCTCATGGGGATGTTTTGATTTAAGCCTTTGAAATCTAGGCATCTAGTGTGACAACAAGCCGCTTTGCTTTGATGTTGTTTCAATGTGAATCTGCAATTTTATTGTTTGCAAATGCTACTCTTTTTGTCAAATACTCATTTTCCCTTAGTATAAAGAATTCTTCTACACAGAAATTACTGTATTAAAATACATACTGGAAATTACAATTGATCGTGTTTTTAAGCATGTATCTTTGAAGAGTTTTGCAACGCAGAAAATTTAAAAGGCCCTTTCTATTTTTTTCTCTAAATCAAGACATTGGTTATCTAGAATTTAAAATAATTGGTTGTGGGAAAGTTGTTGATGGTGATGTGTACTCATATTTTGCTCATAAAGTATTTTTTATGATTAATTGATAACATTTAATAAGTGTATTTAAGACTATTTCAGCAAGGGTTTTAATGCTAGTTTCTAGAAATATGTTTATGCCAACTATAGATTGTACTGTATTTTTACTGATCTATATTAAAATAACTTCATTTTAGTGGCTATTAAATAATTCAAAAATTATATATTATATGTTGGAAACTAGTGATAGTATGAAACAAAAATAAATTGCAAGTAAATTTAGGAATTTATTCTATTGGAAGAAGTATATAGCTACTAACACTTTTCCAAAAAGAATCACAATTCTTCAAGTAAAATATTTCTTTTCCATCATGAAAAAGATGCCAAGTAGTAAAAAATTTGGTTTTTAGATATCTGTACCCTTCCTTCTTTCAAAAGATAAATATAAGATATATAGAAGAAAATTATCTCCTGTGATATCCAGCTGCCACGTGGCATGTTGCTAAAAGTTGTTTTCATTGAATTTTAAAATGTGAGATTATAAGGGATACTTTAGGATTGGGAGAAAACAAAACTTGAGATGTCAAAATCAATTTCTCTGAATTATTTTGCCTAGAAATAGAATATATTTATCTAGGTCAGATTTACTACTGTTTCTGAAATAGAAACAAAAGTGTGATCTAAATCTAACATCACACCTTCTAACTTTCCTTTCCTTTCCCACGATACTCACTCCTTTTCTGCACAGAGTAGTTTGCAGATGATTACCTATAAAGATTGCTGCAAAAATTTTCTGAATTTACTTCATTTTTAGACACACTAACATTTTTGCTCATTGATTTTGAAATTGATTATTGAAAGTTGACCCAAATGTAATCTATTAAAATATAAAATTAATTACATGCCATACCATGTCTTTGTAGATTGGAAAATCATACATTAATTTGTTATCTGAATATAATCTATCGATCTTGTGTTATTCTGTTTTCTGTTAATGTAGCAAATGCTTAGTATAATCAACTTCTAAAGAGAAGAGCTTTATTATGGGTCATTATTTAAACTTCCCAGTCCATGATTAGGAAGACTCACTGTTTTGGTCTTTGGTGAGGGTGTTGGATGGCAATAGTGGGGAGCATCATGTGACACAGAAAAACTGTTCACCTCACGGAGAGCAAGTGAAACGCATGCACGCACGCGCACACACACACACGCACACACTCGCATATATGCAACCAGGGTTCCTCTTTCAATGGCATTCTGGAAATAACCTAGAACTTCCTGCTAGGTTCCACCTCTCAATCTCACCATTTTCCAGAAGTACTAAGGGCAGGGGACCTCCAGGAATGCTTATCTCAGCCATAGTAAATCTCAAAGTGATATTTTTATGTAGTTTAGTAAACTGCTAGAAAAATTTTAAAATTATATATATATATATATATATACACATATATATAATCAATTTTACATGAAATAAAGTTATATGTGCGAATGTTATATTTTTAAATGGTTTAACAATATAGCACCACTCATTTTATAATTAGGTTTTGAAAATTCACTCTTTTATGAAACAAAAACATTTTCAGTGTAGCAACAAAAATGTTGAACATCTAAAAGTATTCAGATGTCTAAATTCTTGGCACTTAAATATTGCTTGACTAACTAACATTCAAGATGACTTACATATTTTAAATAGTCACAAATCTTTTCAACTTAGTCATGGCTTAAATATAACCTTTATACTAGTTTCTTTTTTCTGTTTTGTTATGTGAATTTCATTATTAATAAGTGTCCCTACCACTTTAGCTTGATTTCTCTCTTTGGTTGTCAAAATACTGCAGCCCTAAACAATGCTGAAATTATTCACAAAAACTTTTAATAATAATCTTAATATTTTTAAAGTAAACTTATTTTTTCAACAGAAAAACATTAACAAAGGAATCTGCCTTTGTTAATGGTTTCTTTGTTAGAAAAATATGTCACATTTCATGTGTTTTATTTACTGTGGGATTTTTATTCTGTTAAAAAAAATCAGAATAGCCTAGCATTCTAACATAATTCCATATATAACTATACCATATATCTACTAAGTGTGACTCATCAACCTTCTGAAAGAAATGGAAGGAACTCAATAAAAGTGTAAGAAAAAAATAATGAATAAATACACAAGCTTAATATTATCCCGAACATCTCTTCAACAATCTAATCTTAATCTATACATTTAATTTTCAAATTTTGATCATGTTCAAAGGAAAGTTTGATACAATCAGGGTAAACTAATTTTCTCTTTTTTTCTAGTTTTATTGTAAGTACAAAAACTCTGAAAGGTTTTTACACTACCATTCTGCAGAAATTTAGCTTAATGTATAATACAGAATGATAGTGTGAAAACCCACAGTGGAAAAGAAGATAAAAAATATCAAGAGGAGTATAAAAATTATAAACGGGGCAGTCAGTGAAACGCTTATTGAGGAGGTAAATCATAAGTAATAACTCAGAAGAGTTGGTGGCTGGTCTTATCTATATCTAGCAGAAAAGCATTCCAGGCAGAGGCACAGAGATTGTTTCTTTCTTGAGAGGAAACTGTTCAGAGAGGCTGGCAATTCCCTCTCAAGGTAAGGGATGTGGAACAAGAAGGAAACACACAATGCTGCCAAAAAATAATAATCCTAAATTTGCTTTAGTAAACCCATTGTGTCTGAAATCAAAATAATATTATTTATGAGAATTCTAATACTTTGAATTCATGTACTGTTCTATCATGATCATCAAACTTTACTGAAAACACTTTCTAAATATTGTGACAAACAGCAGTTCCTCCTCACATGTTTTGTTACCATAATGGAGAACAAAGATTAATAAAATGGTGAAAAAATGTAACAGTATTCTTTGGAGGACTGGAGTAACATTAGATTATTAGGAGCAGGAGAAGTAAGACTTACATATTCTTAAAGTGTTTCACTTTCTAGATAGAGTTTGATATCACAGTTAACCCTTATTTTTATTGGAGGATCTTCCTATGGAAATCTGTTAGAAAAAGGGTATCAGGAAAGGATGCTGAAAAATCCATCAACATAAATTTAGTAAAACATATGTTTTGATTTCTTTGGAAGAATATACGGAATCTGCCACATGCCAAGAAATTCTGATCATTATTTTCAGAAAGTATAACTTTACTGTGTGTTAATTGAGATGGCTATAGACCAAAAATAATTATGATTTTGTAAATAACAAGATGAAAGTACTAACATTTCCTTAGTTAGCATATGCTTAAGAAATATGACAGCAAATATGATTAGCAGCTTTAATTCTGATATCTCTTTTATAATCACACAATATAAACTACTCAGTAAAATAATCTGATGACTTTATGTTGAGGTCTTGAAGTAAAATTTCATGTATTAGTATGTTTGAGAACAGTATCTTTCTACTGACTCTACTACTGAATGTTACATAGCTTTCACTTCTCAAACTACAGAATCATAGTATGTTTGGAACAAAAATCTAGAATGTTTAAAAGTACTATTACCTGAAATCATGAGCCAGTTTCAAAGTGTTGACATTCCAGTTATGTTTTATGGAGCTACATGTCATATGGTTCTGAAACACAATGCCCAGACTTGTGAAGTCCATGAACATTCTCTGAACCTCTGCACCACTTTATAATATTTTTTGACAGTTTATCTAGTACTTTACTTTCCTGGTGTTCTATCGCAATGGTTTTATTTTAATATCAGCATCAATTGAATATTGCAAATGATCATACTATATCATTAGGTGAGTAAAGCTGAGGTTTCCAGTCGAAAAACTATTTTTGTCTCCAGAGAAATTGGAAACAAAAGACATATCTTTTAATGACTTTTTGATTTTGGCAATTGTCACTGTAAGAGACATTTTCGTAAGTAGAGAAAATTATCCAGTAGATGGTTTTCATTTAAAAAGTTGAAATTGCGATAAGATTGTTTTGGAGAAATTGCCTTTTTCCTCATAGACTTTTGTTTAAGCTGTTCCTTGGAGTGTCTGATATATAGTACTTAAAATTTGGCCCAGAAGATAGATTTGTTTGCTGCTCTCTAATGTGTGCTCTCTGAAATACTCGTATGACTAAATCTCTTCTGGATTCATGTGTAGTGCATCTCACCTCCCTTCCCACTAAATGCCATATTGCTCATTAGTGTCTCAGAGTTCTGATACCCTCTACAATCTACAGCAAAGTAATCTGAATCTTTCTTAGCCTAGTGTTTTCCAAATCTATTTAGTGAAAGAATACTTTTTTTCATCAGACAAGTTAAAACACTCTGGGACTCTTATTTCATAGGCAAGAGCAGCTAAAATACCTTAGCTGCCATGAAATTCTTATCCAATTAACAAAGAGATTTTTCCTTTTATAAATTCGCAGTTGACAGCTTGATGTTTTTTCTAGCATCCTAAATTATTCACCTCTTAGAAGTGGACAGGTGAACGACAACTGGCTACACATGAAGCAATGCATTTTAGAACATAATTTTAAGAGCCAGCTTTTTGGGAATTTGCCAGTACCACTTTGGAGGTGGAAAATAAAACATGCATTTCACGCTTGGAGTTCTATGGATATTCACTGAAGTCGGGGCTGGCAATGTATTGTGCAGCATTTAATAAAACTGTCCATGTGCGAGAGACTACCAGTTACTTGCAACACATAATTTTCTGGGTTCCACGGCTCTTCAAATGCTGAACTATCTTCCACTCAGTGAAACTTGTACCTTGGAGCTCTTCTACTTCCATTTTCTCATAATCAAAACAGGTCTGTCATTTTCTATCTTCATGCCTCTGCCTAAGCTTTTCCCTCTCCCTTTAATGTCCATTTCTTTTATGTCTCAGGCACCACATATCAAAATCCTACCCTACCTTCAAATGACCTTGACTCCCTCCTACCCTTACTCATTTTCTCCATGGTGACAGCTATCTTCCAGCCTTCTGCAAAAATTCTGCCTTTCTCTTATGTTTGGTCTGGTCTTGGTTTGCCTGTTTGTCATTATACATTCTATGAATTACCGTTATTTGGGAAGATGGATAATATTCCAGCAACGTTTTCATAATCAGAGTCCACAATTTGCCTGTAGTTAATAATGTCATGTTAGGCGACACACAAAATTCAATGCAGCAACTTAAAAACTGGCCTAGACAATTGTTTTCATATTAGAAGAGAAGCACAGGAAATTATATTCTGGGTTTTTCTTCATTAGCTTATTTACTTAATAAAATAACTTATACACAGTCTACTTTACGTGTAAGTGGGGATCTCTTATCTTGCTTTCCTCCCTCCAATCCATCTACTTTTTCCTTTCCCTCTTTCTCCCTCCATGTTTTTTCTTTTTTCTGTACTATGAATTTAATTTAGTGCCATCAGTTGGACCTACATCCCAACACTCTCCTCCCAATTTTGTTATGCATTAATTTATTTCTCTATTTATTTTTGAAATAAGTCACTAAATTGCTCAGGTTGGATTTATCTTGAGATCCTTTTGCCTCTCAGCCTTCCAGAGTGCCACCAAACTGGGATGGAATTTCTTTCTTTCAGGACGTGGACATTTTTGATGTTTTCTTATTGTTTCTTGGTTCTAATTTTTTTTTTTGTACTGGGGATCAAACACAGGACTTTATACTTGCCAGGCAGGTATAGGCATTATTTTGGTTGATTAATTTTAAAAAAATAAAGGCCTTGCAATTACATATTCATTCTCTTATTCCCTATGGATATGCTATTTTGATAAAATTCTGTATTAGATATCTTTTTGTAAACCTCTTTACTTAAATAATTCAGGCCACAAAAATATTTCAAAAATGGTGAAGAATCTTTCTTTATAGCTTTCAGCTACTTTTCACAAGTGTTAATTTTATACACTAAAGTACTATGATAGAAAGTAGGAGATTGAATTGATTTTACTAAGACAAATCTATAAACCTCTTCAAGTTTCTTCAGTTGCCTCAGTAAAATCTTTCATTTTTATGTTCATAATCCAATCCAGGATCCAAAAGTGCAGTCACTTTAGTGTTCTCCAGTGTGACATTACCTCATCCTTTCTTTCTACATCATGAACTTGGTACTCTAGAGTCCTAGCTAATAATTTTGTGGAATATCAGTTTTAGGTTGTCTGATGTGTAAATCATTATTAGATTCTTTGAGAAATATACTCATGATCTTAGGAATATTTGTGAGAATTGCTTGTGTAAAAATTTATTTTTCCAAATACTTTGTTGAATCATATCATTACACTCACGTAGTAATAATGCATATTTTAGACTTTTTTAAAAAGGAAGAAAATATGCTATTTTTCTATTTAGTGTTTTCTCCTATAATATTTTTGGAATATTTATGATAAGACTTTCTTTCAAAGCTGAGTAAGCTACTTGCACTATGAGAATAAATATTTTACAAAATACATTTTGAAATGTGAGGTATATTTCTAAAATCACAAACTGTATTTTTTTCCCTTTCTTAGTACTCAGTAGGTAGGCAGGTAGCATAAGACTTGATATAACATTTAATTTTAAAATTATCTCTTAATTGCCCTAACTAGAAAATCTCAAGCTTGATTGGTATTTCTTTTCAATAAATATCACAGAGAAACCAAATTAAAATATGCTACTTTTAGATCGATATGTTAAACGTTCTTTGATAATTTTCCTTCCTACTGTCCACTTTGTAATATGCCTTCCTCTCTGGAAAGCTTCCCTCAGCTTGCTGATTTTTTTCCCCCTCAGGAGTAGGTATAGATCCCAGGGCTTGATGCATGCTACTAAATGCTGCACTACTGATGTTGCTTTTTTACAAGTTTCCTCATTCACTTTGACCATTTTCTGGCTTGAATAGTTTACCCTAACCAATCTATAATCTAGTTTTTCTACCCATCACCTCATCTATTTTGTTCCTTCAAATATAGCACTTGACTTGCTACTAGCTAATCCTACTAATTATATACCACATTAGAAATCGTTGGCCACTCTTCTCGTGATGGAAAGTTTTCTCTTCATATTTGAATTTCACTTTCTAGGTTCTCTGCTGCTTCCTTTAGTATTTCTTCTCGTTGTCATCATTTCTAACACATCATACATTTTGGTATGTCCCATCTCAGGCATCCCAAAGCTTCAGTTTATCACCTTCATGCAGGGGCCTCAAGCTTACCTTCTGATTTTGGTGTCCATTCCAAATTTCCGTTGTGTATTAAGCCGCCAAACTAAAGCCAGTTGCTTCACTTGTAAACAGGAGATTGTTATTACTCCTACTCCCATTTCTTTATTTGGGACTGAGGTTTCAGCCCTTGAGGAGGCTCTGTCTTACTGTCTTGTCTTCTCCCAGCAAACCCATGCTCTTTTCTTTTTCTGGGTTCTTCTGTTTCTCCACATATGAACATGTTGTCTCTTCATTTATGTATGAGTCATTTCTAATTTAGTAATATCTACCCTGTTCAACTCAAAAACAATAAAAATATTCTGTTTGTGATTAGTATCAGTTGTAGATATATCTGTGTTGCTTTCCTAATTAGTTTGCAAATAATTCAAATAATTTTCATGGTTCTCATCCACTAGTCCAGTATCTGATTCTATACCGATATGTGAATTACCTGGAAGTGAATAACCCCTTGATCATTGTTGTTATATTTTGTTTATTCTCTCCTGAAAGCAACATACACCTCCCAAGGGTGATGATCCCACACTGTAACACAGAAATCAATGGCATTCTTTCCTCAATTCATTCACTTATAAAATATGAGTAGGAAAAAAACCAGAATGAACCCATGCATTTGTCAGTCTCTCAAAGCAATAAGTAGGGCAGTAACTTGAACAAAATTGTTTTATCATATCAAAGACACTGAGGCAGGAAAAAAAACTACTTATACATGTTTGTGATTTTCCAGTTTCCCTATTAATAATTAGTAGATCATGTATCTGTTCTGATATTTTAATTTTGAAACAGCAATGTTCATTAAATTTACCTAATTAAGACCTCATTGCACCCCAAATAGGTTTTTTAAAAATTTTATTTAAAGAGAAAAAAAAGCAAAAAAGACAAAAAAGGGAAGAAACAGTACAGAATTTCAAAGAAAAAGAAAAAAAAATAAAACAGTAAGAAATCGCTAGTTGATAAATTACATACTGTCTTCTCAGATATAGTTGTTCAAGTTACAAAATTAAAGCATACAAAGTGGACATTCAAACAGTGAGGCTGCAAATAGTTCTGTTCAGTGATCCAACAAAAACTTAGCAACATGATTATCAATCTACACACTTAAACATACATGCAGTTATATCCTTTAGAGCACTTTATTTTCCTCCTTTTGCTTTTTAAGTCCATTATCTACTTAGTTATATTGTGTTTCAGCTTGCTCAGTACCTTACTGATTTGTTTTGTTGTTATTTAATTTTTATTTATTTATTTTAATTTTTATTGTTTTGAAGGTAGTAAAATACAACAGAACTAGATGGAACAAAGCCAACTAAGACAGTGCAGTGAAATTGGTACAGAAACCCTCAACAGGTTACTAGCATAACAGTAATAGGTTCCATAGTATATCCTGTTATCTTCACAACAGTTGTTTTTTCAACCAGGTATAGCCAAAGCAAAGGAAATACAGGACATTCTAGAACTTATCAAAACAGAACACTGAATAGTACAATACCATTAATCAGAACAAACCAAAAACAGTAATATCAATATATGCCTTCAAAGAGATGGTAGAAGGAAATCCCCCCTATTTGCTACATTGCATATGGTCAACCTCTCAAGAGAAGTCTAGATCTCTGGCTCCCACATGCTAACGGGGGGGGGAGGAGAGGGAGGGATGTTTGATTCTCAGCCCATACACTGGTAGGCTCATGGGAGCTGCTGAGTGATTCTTCTGTCTCATGCCAGGGGCACTTACCAAGAGGGCGGGCAACTTGCCTTTGTGTTCTGCACCCTGAGTCCCTCCATGGTCGGATCTCCCAAATAGGTTTTTAAAAAAAGTCAACAGTACCACCTCCCAGGTATTATCCCCAACAACAAAAGACTAAATACAAATTTAAAACTTTTCAAAAGTTAATGTGTACATTTTGATTCTTTGATAGTATTCAATAATAAGTCACTTAGAGACAATCTATTAACTTGCTGTTTGTCTATCTAAATCTCCTAATAAGTGTTGGAAAAAGCTAAGGCATTGATCATTTTCTGGGGGAAACACTGTATAACATAATTACATAATTTATGTAAAACATAAATGTAGTCTCTGACAGTCTAAAATACTTTCAGGAACTCCTTCTGAGATAAAGAAAGCTCCCAATGTGGAGATTTGAACAAAGAACAGAATGAAATGTATATGGTAAGTACCTTGCTAATAATCCAGTGTGACAAAGTTTCTAGTGTTCTATTGTGTAATTATCATTTATAAGTCACATACATATGAAATTACATACATAGAAAATGCACACTCACGGTAATCACTGATGCTAGAATTTTTGAACCAAAAGCGATTGAATCAAAGCATATTTATTCCTGTAAACTTATTTTGATATATTTAATGCAAAAGACTAGCTTTCACCCATGGCAGATGCTTTTTATGCTGATTTTTAATTAGGAGAAATTCAAGTTAGCTTACATGATTAGTGTATATGCATTTGTGCTCCTACAAATATGGAGTTTATTAAGATGATATTTAGCCTTATAATTCTGGCTTTAAAATCAGGCTAAGATTTTATATAGTCTCTTAAAATTTAGTTATTACTTTAGTCTATTTAAATTCCTTGACAGACATATGCAACAGTTCAGAAAATATAACTGGATGTTAAAAGGTCTTTTAAATTGTTTACAAAAGCAGGTTAAATTTTACATAGACTGTTAAGGGTCATTAATGCTCTGAGTCATTTTCTTTTCTTTCTGTGTTTACTACAGTGAATATGAGAACTACATATATTAAGTAAGATAGTCTTTTACTTTTCACTCCAACTCAGAGAACCTTCTGTAGAATTTCCCACAGAATGAGTGATAAGGGATGGAGAAAGCAAAAAAAAAAAAAAAAAGTAAGGACAGGCAAACACAGTCACCTCTGGTGCCATGAATAATGACACATTATATTCTTCCTTTGCCCACTAAGTTCAAATCCTATCAAGTGTTAAGAAAAATGCTGCATGTCATGGTGACAAAAGCTGTTTTTTCTCTATTAGTCAAATTTCAGAAACTATTATTAGGTCCCACATTGTTAGGACTTCAGGCTGGAAGCTCTTATGCTAAGGTCAGAGTATAAACTTTGTATGCAGTAATCAGTAATCTCTTTGGAATATATGCAGCATAGATTGTGTGGATATTGTTTTTCTTCTTGGCATAATATAGTCAATGGGTCTTATCAGTTTTTCAACACAAATTTTCAAGTTTAGAACTGATATGATTATGAAGATTTTGAAGGAATTGTGAAGTTTCACTATATTTGTCTTCATTGATATTTCAGGTGGTGTCAGATGTAAAATCTGCATTTTATGATCCCTTTTAAACTTAAAATGTTGTACAGAAGAATACAATCTATTCAAAACAATTTTATTGGTACTTTCCCTTTGATCATTTACTAAATCTTAAACTGAATTAGAATAGTAATTCTTGCCAATAAAAATATTTATAAAAGTCAATTTACATTAGTTTTATCGTCATTTTATACACTGTTAAAATGAATTATTGTTCTTGAACTAAATGTGTATTTTTAAATATTTGACTAATATCAACTATTTGTTTTGTGAATATAGAACTCTTTTGATACTCTCCAAGGATTTGTTTTTGTTTGCTTTTGGTCAAAGTTATCAGTAGATGAAACAGTTCTCATGCCATGCTCATGAAAGGTAGCCATGCTCTTTTTTTGCTGTTGTTAACTAGCGGTTGCTCTGCAAATTTCTTTTTCTGCATCCTGCATAATATCCCCATCCTTTCTCATGTGGATACATTGCTTCTCACTTATGAAGATGTTTAATCTTTGTTTCCCAATCTTTTTTTTCACTTTAACAAAGGTTCTCATTATGCCCTGTCTATAGCAACTGATAAATAATTTTGTCTTTTTCACTAATATACCAGCTATAGAGAAGTAGCCTGGTTATTTTGGCAATTCATTTGGCTGGCAGAGGAGAATATGATGCTGGTTTTTGATAAACCAAAGGCAACTTCCATCTCAGCCCACATTTCCATTTGATGGTGAGTGTGTTCCCCACCTAAAAGATAGGATCCATTAGCTTTATTTGTGGCACTAGAAGTATTTTTTATAACTTTTTTTTCTCTTCTAGGGACTCACTTTTCCAAAAGAAACAGTTCAAATTTAGTAAGATGAACATAGAAGGCCAAAAGCTGTGCTGAGCTGTAGTGTTACTTCTCAGCCAGATGCTTGTTTTTCTCTCCAGCTGCAAACTTTCTCTGTACACAGGGGTCTCTTTAGTGCCAAGGTGGATAAGCAGAAAGAGATAGAAATATAGTTGCTGTTGCACGGTTGACCCCTCTCACTCAGACTCCAGCAAGTTTTGTTTTTCTTTAAAATCCTCAGAGGAAAGCTTTGCCTAACCATCCATCCCACTGCCTAGAATTTACTTTTAACATGTTCAGTTAATATTTCTTGAACATAAACTTTTGGCTGGAGTAACTGAAAATTTAAGTTTGTTAAACTTTTACATACTTAACTATAGTCCACAGGGTATTTTAAAGTCAGCCATTTGGCTTCAGATCTAATTTCATACCCCCTAAAATATACAATATGAAATGTATGAGAAGTAATGGATAAAGTCCCTTTCCAAGCACTTAAAGTCTTATTTATGCCAGGTAATCGAGAACAAATACACAATATTTCCATCATTAAACATGCTAGACGTATAGACATAGCATGAGTTTCTAAAAAATTTAGAGTTGTAGTAATAGGCAAGAATTTAGGTCTCTAATTACATTGTGTGTGTGTGTGTGTGTGTGTGTGTGAGAAAGTGTAGGCTGTAGAAAAGATAAGGCAATATGGAAAAGGTAAATGGCTTAGGTAACACCATCTTCTGTGGAATACTATGGAATGTTAGTTCAGTAATTTTAAAAGATTATGAAATGGCCATCTGTTCTAACTTGGAAACTGATGTTAATATATGTTTTTTTTAAAATAAATCAAGTAAACCAAGTTATAGCATGATGTGTACACTAAGATACCTTCTTAGTACAAGCAATAAACCAGGAAAAGTATCAAGGGACAGGTGGCTTGGGAAGGAAGGAAGGAAAAAGTGATTAAAAAAAGGAATTAAGATATATACACATACAAACTTCCACAAAACATGTAAATATTATTTACTGTACACATTTACTAATAAACTAAGAAACATGTAAGTTTTCATGTTTCTGTATGGATATACATACATGATGTATAGCTTTACATGTAATAGTATGTATACATACATATATATGTGCATGTATAGGTGTATAGTACACTGCATGAGTACAAAGAAAGCAAATTTCTCATCATCACTGAGTAGAAATGAAATAGGAAGTTAAAGTGGAGGCTGCTGGTCAGAGGCTACATTCAGAGGTGTCACCTGGTCTGAAGGTCAGTCACTGGGGATGTGAGTTGGAAGGGTGCATGTTCTTTCTTGGCTCTTCTTTTCCCTCTCTCCTTTCTGGTTGCTATGGGTGAACACCTTTTCTTCTACCGCATTTCTCTTGTTTCTGCCTTCCAGTCAACTGACCATGGACTGAAACTGTGAGCCAAAATAAATTTCTACTCCTTTACAGAGAAAAAGAACTGTGCCAATCAATTTAAAGCCACATATACATGTATCTATAGAAATATAATTTAGTGTGTTTGTGTCAAAAGCAGTACAATTAAGTATGTATTTGTTCATGCAGAGACAGTTTCTTGCAAACACATTCAGATTATTGGTGATATCAGATGAAAAGAATAATAGTGGAGAGGGTCTTTGAATTTGGGGGGCTTGATGTTTTTCAATTCTTTATATGTTCTGGACACAAGTCCTTTGTCTGAGGGGTTGCTGACTAAAATTCTTTCCCCCTCTGTGGATTACTTTATGTATTTCTGTCTTCAGGAAGATGTCACTTTTTAAAACACTATATTGCAGTATTTATTGAACAAGTGTTCAAATGTTTCCCCTGCATGGTCTGGTACTTCATGGTATTCCGCTCAACAGTATTTATTGGAATGTCCTCAACAATTTATTCAATAAAAGGTGACATAATATTGGCTACACTTTTAGATCAAGTAAAGCTATATTTTGATAAGAAACTATGTTATATTTTTAATCTCATTATTTTTCCTTCTCACTTGCTGTCAGCATGCCTGGACACAGTGTACCCCATCAGTTTTTATCTGGTCTGTTCGCCTTTTTCCAGTAGGGATGCCATGGATGGGACTGGCAGAGTTTGACAGTGATCCCCATGTTTCTGTTATAGGCCATGTCTTGGACAAAACAACCTGGAATTAGCTCTACTTTTTCTAGTTTCTCCCATATACAATACTCCACTCAGCAGCCTTTTTCCAGGTTGATCCAAGATACCTTTAGCATGTTTTTCATGTAAGAACATCTTGCAACATTAGACAATTCCCTCCTACTCATCCCAAACCTTCCCCAGGACTCAGCTTGACAGCATCAGTAGCCATATGTTGCACAGCCAGAGCATAAACGTTCTTTTATATGCTCATCATGTAACCTTTAAACACAATTTATATGTGATCCCAGGCAAGTTTCTTAAATTCTGACAGCCTTAATTTCCAAATGCATTTAAAGCCTGATATCTTCAGGGGTTTGATTCTAGGACCCCTTTCAGATGAGAAATGCCATATATGCTCAATTCCTTCATGTGAGATGGAGCCTACAAATCATCTCTAGAATGCTTATATTACCTAATGAGATATAAGTGCTGTGTAAACAGTTGTTATGCTGTATTGCTTAGGGAATAATGACAAGAAAAATGACTGTACGTGTTCAGTATGTATAGTAATATGTATGGCATATAGCAGCACAATTTATAATAGCTAAATCTCAAAAACAGCATATGTGTTCATCGACAGAGGAATGAGTAAGAAAATTGTGATATTTACACAAATTCGCATACTTCTCTGCCATAAAGAAAGATAAATTTGAAGCAGTGATATGAGGCAGTAAATGAATGCAAATTGAGAACATAATGGTAAATGAAATAAATCACAAGATTAAATGCTGCATGTTTTCTCTTATATGAGAATTTCTCTCCTAATGTGTCAATAAAGTGTTTAATTTAATCATATTTCATTTGTTGTTTTTACAAGTGTTTATTATATATGTTAGTGAACTTTAAATTTTAGTCGTTATATATACACAATTATTACAAATGGTTACAGTATAAAATCATTATAGTACCAGAGTTCTTGTATATTCCACGCTTAGTTTCTCATCACATTATCATATCTGTCACAACGAATGAAATAAGCAATACATTAATACAAATTAAAGTCTATATTTTATTAAGATTTTTCTCAATGCCATTTTCTTGTTCCAGGATCCCACTTGGGACACCTCATTCCAGTTAATAGTCATGTCTTCTTAGCCTATTATTTGTTATGACAATTTTTCAGACTTTATTTCTAATGACCTTAACTTACTTGAAATATACTGAGCAGTTGTTTTATAAAATAGCTCTCAATTGAATCATCTCTGATGTTTTTATCATACTTACACTGAACTTTTGCAATTTTGGAAGAAAGACTGCTATTAATTTATTCATTTTTTTCTCTCCTTGTTTTAATACTGTTCCCTTTGAAAGAAAGTCGCTATGCTTAGCCCACACCTGAAGAATGAGATGTGTTCCCCTCCCTCCTTAGGAATGTTATGTGTTTATAGAATATTCTAAATAATTATGCATGTGCTAATTATTTATTCTGTATGTTACTTATTTGTCTAATCATTTGTTTACATCAGAGATGACACACAGACATTTATTTTGTTCTATATCATAATTGAGTACTACTTTATTTTGTTCAAATGTATTTATGTTGCTCAGATCTAGCCAGTGGGACCTATTTGAATTACCATCTATAATCATGTGATACTTCCTACCAATTTATCTTCTTTTGTATTTAGGCACTTACTTTTTGTGCTATAAGATACCTCAAACTGTTCTTGAGTATTTTTATTGAGTGCTGTAATCAAGCATTTCTCTAAGGAGCCTCGGGTTTGTTGTTGTTTTGCTGTTACTGTAGAAGACTGGCATTGGAACTAAGAGCTGGGTGCTAGGTGTGCTCATTGAGAATGTGGTGTCTTTTCTTCTAGGCTGACTTAAATGATAGAAGAAAATATATTTATTTTTTCTTGATTTTTAAAAACTGACATACTGGGTATTGAACAAAGGGCCTCTTGCATACTTGCTAAGAACTCAAGAACTACTACATCACCAGCTGTTAACTATTATTTTTGTTGTTGTTGTTATTAGCTTGAGGTAGTGCATCACTAAGATATCTAAGCTGTGCTCAAACTTGTGATCCTCATGCCTCAGCCTTCCAGGGTTATAGGTATGCATCACTTTGCTGGAACTTCCTTGATTTTTTAAATCAGTGTTTTGTAGTTTTCAATACGTACATGATATATGTATTCTATTTATACTTAAATATTTATTTTTAGTGTTGTAAAAGATTTTTAAAATGTCAAGATTCAAGTGCTAGTTGCACTTAATGAAGAAAACAATTGACTTTTAAATATTGACCTCATATCTCAGAACTCTGCTAAACCTGCTTTTATTTGATAATTTTTGGTATTTTCTATATGGACAATCATACTATGAAGAGAAACATATTCCTTTCTAATATTTATGTTTTAGTTACTTTTCTTGTCTTATTGCACTAGCTACATGATGCTGAGTGAAGATTAGTTACAGGGAGCATCCTTGCCTTATTCTTGATCATGTCAGGAAAGCCTCTATTTTTCTAGCCATTAGCTATGATATCAGCTAAAAGGAGTTTTTGTTTTTGGAGTTTTCTTTATTAATATGAAGAAGGGAACCTCTATCTTTGGTTGCTTAGAGTTTTTATCATAATTGAAAGTTGGGCTCTGGGATTTAGCTCAGCGGGATAAGCACCTGCCTGGCAAGTGCGAGGTTATGAGTTTGATCCCCAACACAAAACAAAACAAAACAGAAAGTTGGATTTTGTCAAACACTGTACTTTCGGCATCAAATGTTATGATCAAGTGATTTTTCCTTTGTGTGTTATGGTGGATTATATTGATTTTTCAAATATATATATATATATATATATATATATATATATATATATATATATGTGTGTGTGTGTGTATGTATGTATATATATATACACACACATATATATGTTGTGAATATCACTTAGTCTTATTGTATAATTGTTTTATATATTGTTGCATTTTGCTTGCAAATGTTTCATTGAGATTTTTGGGTGTTTTCAAGAAATACTGGTCTACCAATTTTGTTTCTTGTAATACCCTTTTCTAGATTTGGCATTAACTAATGCTGGGTTTGTAGAACAAGGAATTATATTTCTGCTTTTATTTTCTTGGACAGAAATGTAGACAGCAGATATGAATTTTTTTACACCTGTGAAGCCTTTGAGACTGGTTATTTCTCTTGGGGAAGATTATTAATAATTAATTCTACTAATTTATAGACATAGATATGTATATGATGTATTTCTCCTAGGTATGTTTAAATTGTTAGTTTTTATCAAATTATAAAATATATTTTATTAAATATATAGTTGTCTTCAGGAATTACTTTAAAAATCAGATTTATAGATCTAGAGAATGGAGTAACAAAAGAAATGGTTAAAACATGATCATATTAGGAATAGAATCTTTTGAATATTTTAGTCTGAGCTAATAGGCATAAATACCCTCTTTCTATTAGTCAATGTTTGTTGAAAAAAAGTTGTTGTATACACCTATATGCTATCTCAGGTAAAAAAGGGAAAATATTCTTTTTTGACAGTTGTATGCTATACTTTAATTGTCTGCATAAAATCTTTGTAAAAATATTTCTTTAGTCACTAACGATTATTTTTCTTATAGTAATTTGAACTGTCTATTAATCATATTCAGTTTATACTTAACATTTATTTGAAATCATTTCTCAGTTTTTTGTGTGTATCTCACTAAAAAGGTATTTAAAATACCTCACTAATTAACAAGTGTTCAAATTATTTTTATTATTAGCATTATTATTAGCATATATTTCTTTAAAGAAAGAAGCTACTGTAATATATTTAGGAGTAATATGCAAGATAGTGCTTTAGATTTTATTTTAAAATCTTATAATTTCAAGATATGGTGATCTTTTGGTATAAACTAGTATGAGTAAAAATACAAATATTAAAAGAAGCTAAAAATCATAATTTTACACAATTACATATGAAAAATATAGCATTTTCATGATAGTACCTTTTTATAGTAATGTATTTATTGTCAGTATTTGAGGTGTGTGATGCTTATCAACATTGTCCTACAGTTCCAACACATTCACCAAATCACTGGACATTCATGTCTCAGTATTCTGAAATACCCAACAAACACCATTTGTTCTATTTAGAACTGGTTATTTTTCTCAATTTGTCCTCTAGTTTATCAAAAAGAGAGCAATAGGAGATTAAGAAAAATATCACAGCAATCTTTAATTCAGTGCCCTTCCCAAGTTAACGTTAAATGAATCGAGGAAATGGGTAAATCAAAGAGGAATGAATAAATGCTCAGGTGCACACATCAGTTAGTGGGAATTGTTGCAAGGTAAAATACCTTCTACATTGATAATTTCAGTCAACTTTTCTTCATTTCTTCAGGAGAGTTGTATTTGTTTGCTATTGGACTAGTTTATTCTTTCTCACTGTATTAACTTTACATGTAGATGCCACTGACTCTTACAAAAAAGAAATATTCTATGTCATCATATTCATAGGTTTTATTCTTAGTTTTAGACAGAATGCAAGTATATACCAGTGAGTGAGAATCCTGAGTATCATCATAGGATTCTAGGTATTCTTACTAGCTAGTTAGATATTCTTACTGAAGTATTCCCATCTCTGTCTAATTGCTCCTGCTCTTACAAAATGGAGTATTTACTACTACAGCTCTCGTTAGAGACACTAAGGAGAGCCTCTGGTTAATCTTCTAAAGTGTTTTATCTTTTATCACCATGTATCTTTACATTTACTTTTATTCAGGTGCAAGGCAACTGCACTTCTTTCCTTCTAACTTTATGGATGGTTGGTCTCTTCCCTTCCCATAGGTAATAGGAACCTAGACTTATAAAGACTAATGCTGTTGTTGGTAACTCTTTATGTAAAGATATTATCTTGCACTACATCTGGTTTGTAAAATGTGCATACATCAAAACTATCATGAAAAATAAAACTTTTCTACCATTTTGGCTACCTTAAATAAAAAGCTAATTTCATAATTATTTCAAAGTATATTCATAGAAACTTCAGACATCTTAAGCACAATATTCCTGTTTAGAATATGAAAATGGGTAGCATTATGGAAGAATGGTAACTGTGTGATATTTTCCTTTATTCTTAATATAACATTGTGTCCTTTATTTAACAGAATAAATTGCATTTCCTCCATAAGTTATATGTGTTCTTGGATAAAATCAAATATTTGAGTATAAAAATAGTTGAGTATAGAAATGAATTCTATTCTAATAGGACAACCTCTTACCTCTTTTAATTTAGCCATCGTATTGGTTTATTACTGTGTTATAGTTGTCATAGTCCTATTGCTGGGACAAAATACCTAATACAATTTAAAGAAAGAAACTTATTTTGCCCCACATTTTTAGGGTGTTCAGTCAGTCTATGCTTGACTAGGTCCATGGCAGAAGTAGCAGAAAGGTCATGGGAGCATGTTTTGGGGACTATGTCTGGTCCCTGGCCTCTTCTGGAGCTCTTCCCTTGCTCTCTGCTTCTTGGTTCTGGAAAGTGGGCTACTTTGCTCCTCTATTCTCCTGCAATGGTTTTTCTACTTTGGAGCCGGCTAACAAGCAGAAAGGCAGAGTGCACAAAAGCTGCTCAATCCTGACAACCAGAAGGTAGAGGAAGAAAGGAAGAACTGGGGCCAAGAACATAGCCTTCACTCACACCCCTAAAGGACCCACCTCTTCCAATCAGGCTTCAGCACCTTTACTTAGGGACTCATCAATGCGTTAACTTAGTCCCTGCAATCCAGTCACCCTCCAAAAGCCCCATCTGAACACATGAGACTTTGAGGAAACATTTTATATTTACTCTGTAGCAATTATACATGTCAAACCTTGTGGAATAGGTGGTTTAAACAGAAACTTATTTTCTTATAATTCTGGTGGCTTGAAGTCCAGGATGAAGATGTTTTCAGAGATGGCTTCTTCTGAACCCTCTCCATACTTTACAGGCGGATATTTGTTCCATCTTGTCACATGGTCTTTCTTCCGTGTGTTTTCCTTGTCTCCCTATTTTATAGCAACACCAGTCATATTGGATTTTAACTTACTTTCCTCTTTATATATACCCTATCTCCATATATAATCACATTAATAGATCCTGAGAGAGAGAACTTCAACATTTGAATTTTGGAGAAGACACAGTTTGGCCTGGGATCACATCAACCAGCTGGGATTTTTCATGATAAGATAGGAAAACAGTATAAGGGAATTACATTCGCTTTCTGTGGCTACCGTGAAATACTTGACATGTTCACCTTAACAGAGGAGAAGTTTATTTTGCGTTACACTTTCAGAGGAGTCTGTCCACTGATGCCTGACCCCAAGGTAGAAATGTCCTATTAGAAAGGCATGAAGGATCAAAGAAGTTTACATTATGGCAGCCAGGAAGCAGAGAGCAGGGAAAGAATGACAAAGAGAAACATATTTTTTCAGGAACCAGATACAGTCTCCAAAGCCATGCTCCCATGACTTGCTCCTCCAACTAAGCCTATTAAGTCTCCTAAGACCTACTAAGTCTCCATTATTTCCTAATAATTCAAATTATGGTCTCATCAGTAGATGAATCTGTGAATGAATATCCATGGATGAGGTCAGAGCCTTTAAAATCCAATCATCTCTAGAAAAGCCCACAAACACACCCATAAGCGTGCCTTACTAATTTTCATAGGTGTTTCTCAATCCGATTAAGTTGACAGCCAACTTAATCATCATAGGAAATAATGACTACAATGAACAAAAGTTATTACAGGACTGTTATTCTAGAGCTAAGCTAATGCAAATAGTTGTAGCAATAGCGGGTAACAGTGGATGATTATTTAGGATATTATAATAGAGGGTATAGAGGGTATAGAGAAACCAGCTGAATATTTTCTTGAAGTGGAATAAACGTGAACAAAAGAAATCTCTTCTCAGTATTTTATATGATTTTATATGAGATCTGAACATCAAGCCACATATTGCTCTCTATGAAGGTAAATTCAGTAGGAATAAATTATATTTTATTATAAATTGCAATTGATGTAATTTAGACCTCTAAGATTAAAAGACAATACAACATATGCCTCATTTGGGCCTACAGTGAAAACCAAATAAACTACTCAAAGTGGAAGAGAAAACTTTCTGTATGGCTGAGCTTTTAGAGTATTTTAATAACGCTTAAGTTTTGCTTCTCAAAGCCAGATTTAATTTAGCTTTGCAAAAATTTAAGTCTCTGCCTGGTGCAACAACAGAAATTTAAATTTCCCAAAAAAAAGGTGGTGGCTTTCTTTGCCATCATTTTCCAACAAATAGAGTTTATAGTCCAAGTCGTTATACTTCTCACTTACCGTCTCCTCTTACCACTTGTTGCAGGAAGCAGCATTTGGCTTTTATCTCTTTTGCAATAAGATCCTAATTATCAGATCTTTTCCTTCTACTACAATTAGGTAATTTTAATTTTCACCTCGGCTGTAAGTCCTTTTTAGTTTCTCTTATGCTTTATACTATTAGTGGCCATGTTTTAATATTTTACGGTTCAAATATGATTTCTACACTCGGCCTAATAACTGAGTAAACTTCACACTAAGCAAGGTCCATTGGGTTTCTTGGTGTCTTTTCATCTTGGGAAAACAGTGTTCTTGTGTACTTTGGTGTTTCTTCTGGAGAAATTTTCCAGAACACTAGGGTGTCTGCACTAACTTCTAAAATGATGGGATGTCAGCTTTCCATTTTCAGTTTTGGGATGTCAATTTTGCAACTTACTCTGGTGGAAAATGTTGAATTAGAGTGAATGGATATCATCTTTGTTCCTAGTGTTGCATTAGAAGCCTTGTTTTTCCTACACACAGGCTATTTTAATGTTAATCTAAACACATCAGAAGAGTTTAGGATAGAACATCTAATTCTGAATCTTCTCCATGATAAAGTATAACCGTGTTGGTAATTTCTTTTGCTGTGAAAAAATTGGTAATAAGATGATATCCCAGTTGTTGATTCTTGGAAGTATTTCTCCTGCAGTCTGGGTTTTGAACTCTCTACCTTCACCTGTGTCTTCAAAAATTGCTACCTACTTTCTCTTCCAGTAGATTTAGTGTTTGTGTTTTAATATTTAGATCTTTGATCCATTTTAAATTTAGTTTAGTGCATGGTAATAGATGTGCATCTAATTTTAGTCAGCAGCATGTAGAGAGTCAGTTTTTCCTGCATTTATTAAAGAGGTTGTCTTTCTTCCAGTGAACTGGTTTGGCCCCTTTGTCAAAGATGGAAGTGACTGAGTGTATTTGTAGTTGTGACTACACTGTCTAATCTGTTCCACTGGTTTTCAAGTCTGTTTTATTTTACCAGTACTGTGCTGATTTTATCACAGTAGCTTTAAAACCCACTGAGTGAGGAAAAAAAATTATCCAATTGTCTCTCAGACAAAGGACTTCTATCTAGAACATATAAAGAGTTAAAAAAAATCAGATTCCCAAACTCAAAGACCCAATCCAAAAATGGGCATCTGAGGTAAATGTACACTTCTCAGATGAGGAAATATAAATGGCAAATAAATACATGAAAAAAATCATTGGTCATTCAAGAAGTGCAAATTAAAACAACATTGAAATTCCATCTCACCCCCACCAAAATTGGCTATCATCAAGAAATCAACCAATAACAAATGCTGGCGAGGCTGTGGGGAAAAAGGCTATGGTGGGAGTATTGAATGGTAAAACCACTGTGGAAATCAGTGTGGAGATTCTTCAAAATCTAGGATTAGAGGTCCTATTCCAACCAACTATTCTCCTTCTCAGCATATAAAAATATTATACCCCTGTATAGCAGCACAAGTTGTAATAGTTAAATCTTGGAAGCAACTCCATTGCCCTTCAACCGAGGGATGAATTAAAAGATTGTGATATTTTTATATAGTGGAGTACTACTTGGTAATAAGGAAGGATAACCTTGAGAATTTTTCAGGTAAATGGATACAAGTTTAGACTATACTCACAGTGAAATAAATCAGACTCACATGTGTAAAAATCTTATTGTCTCCCTGGTGTAAGAAACTGAGAGAGTAAATACGTTCTAAAATGTACAATAGATATTGTGAAATGGGAAGAGATTGTTCAAAAGGAAAAAGGAAGTAGGGTAGATAAAAGCGGAAAGGACAGTAGGGAAAAGGGGAAAAAAACAAGTCAGTTGTACTATTAGTGTCTCTTAGATCATTAAAAAAGGAAAGTTTTGTACTATTATCATTTGGAATAATTTTTATGCCCATATCTTGTACCCTGGGCAACTACTTTAAATATAATAACATGTAATGTATTAGCTATTGTTATCATCCTATTAATTTTTATGAGATTGTGTTTTACCTTTTTCCATAAAATTTAAAAAAAATCATTCTTCTTTTAAATGACTATAAAATTACCCTCCAGTGACCCTATCTAAAAGTTAAACAGTAAATCAGACCCTCTTTATCATAAAGAATAGGGTTAAAATTCTGTTTCCAGTGACAACTCTCACCCCAGAACAGATTCCAGCCAGGCGGTTAGCAAAGCTGGTGGGTGAACTACACAGGCCGTGGTGGGTGCAGAGCTCAGAGCCGGAAAGCAAACAGCTGCTATAGCCTGATTTGAGTTAAAATAGTGTGAGTGTTTAGTCTGGCGCAGGGCTTCAGGGGAGATTGGCAGCTGGGTCAAACAAAGTCCTTCCATTGGCTCCCTTCCCAGGCAGCTTCTGCTAGTATTTAGTAGGTACTAGTGCAGTGTAGGGCCCTTTTCTCAGGCAAAACCTAACATCTGACCGCACCCTCTCTGTATTTCAAGAGAGAGAGAGAGAGAGTGAGAGAGAAAGCTTCTTTTTTCCTTCTTTTCGTTATAAATTCTCTACTAGACAACCTCTCCCCCTAATTGTGTATTAGCAATGTATTTTATCTTGAGAGCTGACGCACTGGGCTCTCGATGTGGTGTGGAAAGCAGCCTGTTACAGTGCTGAATTCATAAAAGGACTTCATGGGTTGTGAAAGAATATCTGTGTGCTTAGGCAGGAAACTTTTTGATCTACAAAAAAAGCCAGAAGACATCTAGGTAAGGTTGTGTATCAAATCTACTTTGGGGGGAGAAAGTTGGGCAGTGGGACAGGTTAATCGCAGCGGGTCTGAGTGTAGAAGGTGCGAGTTCACTTCTGTACAAGTTTAAAATGTACTGACTATTGTTTGCTTATTTTTTGTTTGTCTAATTCTTAAAGGAATTCTGTAGTCTGCATCTTTACGATTTTGCTTCCTGCTGTCGAGCCGAATACAGTGCATATAGTTTTATTATACAGTGAAATCTTTGTAAACTGCCACAGAAAGAAAGTGTTATTTAGAAGGGAAATTGACAAGTTTTAAAGAGTAATTGTACAATCCTTTGAGGACAGAGGAACACTGCATTAGACTAACAAGGGTTTAATTACCAAAAAGAAAAAAAGTTTAATGTTGCTTTGGAAGGAATATTAAGTAAGTTGTCTTTGTCTCTTACTTTTTAATTTTAGTCGCTGATTTAGCCTGTTGGGTCACATTTTTTGTTAGTGCAGAAGGCTGCCATGAATCCGTAATGAGGCCCCTTTGCACACGATTTTGGCTCTTGGCCAAAATCAACTTCCCAGCGGCAAGCTTTCTCTAAAGAACCTGGAGCAATTTTTTTTCTCTCTCTCTCTCAATTAGGAATCATGTCTGAAAGCTGCCACAACCAGTTGTGTAGGCATGTCAAAATGACTTTATACAGCAAATATGAAACAGGTATCTAAAAATGTTTTCTCATGTTTTTCTTTTATAATTGAGTTCATTGCCTATTGCCACCTACAATACGTTAGGACGAGCAATCACAGAAGATTTACAGATTTTTTGTTTTTCTTAGCAAATCAGAGTAGGGGTGATCACCTCATTGAGAAGTATACAGTGCGAAAAGCTTTTTCAAAAACACTTTGGGATAAATAACAGATGAATTCTTAAAACTTAATCTCTGTAAGTGATACTCAGTCAACAGTAAGTAATGAAGTTTTTTAGAAGTTTCATCATGGGCACAACTAAGCTTAACATTTTCTTAAGTGGAATTTTTGTGTATATAAAATATCCTGGTGCTTGGGGCTTTTAAAAAGTGTTAACGTTTGTTACATAATTTAAAAAAATATTTAACACCTCAGTATTCTCAAAAATATTTTAATAGAAATGTTTGGTATAAAAACATCACTGATAACTTTAAATAATTGAATTTAATTGCTATCTTGCAATGAAAAAGATGACTTTTCATGAAAGAAATTTTGATTGACACTGTCAAAGCAATGCACAACTAATTTTTGTGAGTATTATTAAATTTGATATTACTACATGTGAATTTTATCCTGTAAGCTAATAAGTTATTTTAAACTCTATCACTTTAAGAGTTAAATTTACTACTTCAAATGAATTCTGTAGCAATCAGACATGAACAACTTTAGATATCATATAGCTGTTTTCAACAATACCTTTTAGCATTAAAAATAGGCACGCTGCAGAATAAGAGTGGAAAAATAGAATCTTAGTTTCAGTTCTCTTATCAGAAATGTTTTTGTTACTCTCCTAAATATTTTTTGCTTTATATGTTAGTCAACAGCAGACTAATGTACAATTTTATCTTTTATTAAAAATAGTTATATTTCTTTTTTAAAATACTGATGAAAACAAATGTATTATCTCTTAAGAGAAACCTGATTTAGATTTGTCTTAATAGGTATTTAGCAGATAGTATCTGTCACTGTTTATCCTCCCTTCTTTCAATGTACAACGTTGCTCAGTGGCATCACAGCAGAAGAATAAAAATGAAATATAAAGACTAGAAAGAAAATTCATCTTGATTTCCTTCCAGTCACTTTACGTATAATATATATTTATTTAATATTGCAGTGAATTGAGTTATAATACCTTATTGCTACCTGAACTGAACCATGGAATATTTCAGATTGCCATATAAGTCAATATTAAAATCTATAAAAGTTATAAAGAACAATTTACAAAAATTTGCCTGAATAAGTTCTCTGTGAGTTCAGAATTGAATTCTCATTTAATGAGTTTGTGTTACTCAATGAAAAAAGAAGTTGACAGGCGTAGCTATTTCTAAAATTTGTATAAAAGTAGAATATTTTACTTTATTATTATCAAACAGATGAAGAAAAAATCAGACCACTTACCTTGTTTAGCATGATTCTTACCTTAAAAATGATTTCAAATTTCAGTTCCTTTTAAATTTTTGCTCTCATTCTTTTTTTTAAAAATTATGAAACAATTTTTAGATAGCAACTGATCAGTAAAATGTTTCTCTAAAATTTACCAAGATATATTTTGTCTGCAAATTCTATGAATTTTTGTTGTTGTTGTTAATTAGAAGTGATGTCAAAGTAAAGTACATCAAATAGAACTTTTAGCATACACACATATATTAGTTGGTAACTTTGAAAAGACCTAATTTCATTATTGACAAGTATTTTTGAGTTGATGTAGAAATAAGTATTAAGAACAATTTAAATAATATGTTTTACTGAAATAATTAAAAATTTACTTTAAATTGCTATGGCAATGAATTATAATTATTTCCATAGAGTAGGCCCTTTGGCAGAATTATTAGCTAATTTTCATTGGAACATAAATGCAAGATACCTACTATACTTCCTATGCTGGGTTAACTTTAAGAACAAACAATATTCAGAAAAAAATTACTTTTAAGAAGATAAATATTTCAGTATTTTTGTTGAGTTTATTTCATTTTTGAAAAATAGATTCGATAATCTTTTATTCATTTTTTATCATTATTTTTGAAAATATTCAAACTGATTAATTCCATTTCACAATGTGGAAACTACTTCACTCTCTAGAAAAAAAATTGAAATTCATTTGTAGTTGACAATTTAACTTATGGTCCTCTACTATTTTAAGTGTTAAGGATTTTTTTGTTTGTTTCAAGTGTGCAATAGGCACATAAAACATCTTTCCAGATTAAAAGAGACATTAAATAATTATTGATATTGTTCTATACTTATAAGTGAGCTGTAACACTGTAGTATTTTATTTATAATTTTTAGGGTGAGGAATGTTTACATAGGGCATTTTAGGTGAATGTTTCATCATTTCAGTGTAGTACTTTGCTCTATATGGGCTACATTCCAGCAGTGAGAAAAATGCATGACTACATTAGATTGAAC
This sequence comes from Hydrochoerus hydrochaeris, assembly GCA_004027455.1. Classification (NCBI taxonomy): domain Eukaryota; kingdom Metazoa; phylum Chordata; class Mammalia; order Rodentia; family Hydrochaeridae; genus Hydrochoerus; species Hydrochoerus hydrochaeris. Next base: position 112,688 of record PVLA01001122.1, read on the forward strand.
ATCGTTATTGAATTTTGGCACAACTTTAGTGACCTCATCCATAAAAGGTTAGTATAGGCAAGATGATCTTGGATTTGCAGTAACAAGAGAAGTGTAAACACATACATTTGTTTTGGAAAAAGTATGTGCTAAAGTAAAAGATAGTAAATTTCATATAAATTACTAATAGCAATATTTTGTTAATTAATAATAAATTTTGAGACATTAAAATTTAGTTATAATTGGTATTAGATTTGTTAGACTTATCTGCAGAATTAACTGGTATTTTATTAGCTGATATTTAATTATTTTATAAGGTGAACAACTATCATGATTCCAAGCTTCAATCTATAATTACAGATAAAAAGCCAAATAAATTTTTAAATATGCTTTGGTCTAAATACAATTAACATTGAATACAAAGAATAATGTTTTGTGATTTTAAGTTTCTTTCAAATAAAATGACCATTACTCTCTTGTTGAGATTTTTACTTTATATTTGTTCTGTTTTTAAATTATCATAAGTTAAATATTGAGATTTGATATCATTTTTAAATATGATGATAGGGTTTATTCTACAAGTAACTTAGCCCATTGTGTACTTAAACCATGACAATTTTATCTAAATGTATATTCTCTCAAAGTCAAGGTCTGGATCAATAAAAGGTCCTCTTTTATGAAACTCAATTTTTTTCTTCAGAATACATTATGAACCATTTTATTTTTTTCTTCTTTGTGGGTTCAGGTGTGTTTGTCAACCTGAGCTCCTGCCTCTATCCTTAGAATCTTTTATACATTAATTTGGAAAGTCTGGTGGCTTGCTCAAATTATTCCATATTAACTTGGCAAAAAAATTTACAATTGCTTATTGAGAGTTAGTGAATACATGAATCAGTGTAAAAGATCATACCGAATTTGATGACTTGAACAAGTTAAGATTTCTAACTATTCAGTATAAATTAGTGTTCTTTAACTGAAGTGACTCTGAATATGTGACTATTGTTAGTTTTAAAGATTTACTAATTTATAGAATAACTGGAATGTAGTCATTATTTTAAAAACCAGTATTTCCTAAGTTTATCATTGTCTCCACTTTGCTATTACTGAAATGTTGTATAACATTCCTTTTTTGAAATACCATGAGTCTTAGTAGTCACAGTACCTTATGTTCCGTTCCTCTGGCTGACAAGAAGCTAATACCCACATGGGGAATGCCTGAAAATATTTCCAAATTTTGTTTCCTGTGACTATCAGCTGCTTCACTATTTGCAGAAATTTTTGAAAGGAGCGATTGTATTCTTTGAATATTTACATAAGTGTGAGGAATATACAGGCTTTCTTTGTACTTCAGTTAAAAAGCTAAAATAGAAAATAAGAGTGAGATTAATGACATGGTATATTTTTATAGTAGCGATTGTAACTTACTATTCCTACATAAACGACAAGTGGAAAAAATATACAGTAGGCTCTGAGATAGGTCTTCTTTTCTGTTCAGTAAAGAACTACAGAGCAAACGGTAGCACAGAAGTGACGTTGGTCCAGTCTGTAGAATCATGGCATTTTAGGCCTCTGTAGTCATTTCCCTTTTTAAAATCTCTATTCTTCCTTAAAAGCTCAAATTCACTAATTCCAGATATTTTTACAGAGAAATACAACTTATAGTAGAACACATTCATTCTTATTCCCTGGAGAGTCTGTAATGAAGTTTCTTTGGTGAAATAATATTCTTCTATTAATAATGACTTTTTAAAAAGTTTAGATAAGTCAATTCGTTCAGTTGCACAGATCAACATAGTAATCAAGCTAATTCAAGCCTTAGCAAACATAATTAGTTTTTAGTTTGGACCTAAACTGGGAACTTTCACGAAGAATGAACAGTTGTTTATGAAAAGTCACATTGCTATAAGTTGTAGAACATATCTGTTATACTTATGAGTTTATAAAGAATATTTTATTTAAATACCATGTCAATATACATTGTTTGTTAGAAGTGTTTAAATCTTGATAAACAGTTGGTCTGAAATTTAACTTGTGATATTAGCTTTATACTAACTCTACTTGAGATGTAATCTAGAAAACGTTTTTTAAAAAGCATTTCTTTTTTTATTTTTAGTGCTAAGAATCAAACCCAGGGCTCATGCATGCTAGGCAAGTGCTCTACTACTGAGGTACATCCCTGATCCTAAAGACATTAATTTAAAAGTTTTCTTTCACAATCCTTATACAGCACAGTGAGATATAGATGTGAATTTTTTGTTAATATAGCAGTTTTATGGAAAAATATACATTTTCATTGCTTATTTGTGGAATCCTAACCCAATCACATGTGTTTATCCTTTCCATTCTTAAGATATTCACAAATATTTTCTAAAGAGCTTTGTTAAAAATCAATAGCAAATTTTAGATATGATCAGGTAGCTTTACATTTGAAAAACTTGTTGCATAGAAAGTTCTCATAGATGTGTATTAGCTATTTTTAAAATAACTTCAGTTGTCAGAAGATGTATCAATGATAACAGAGGGCTAAAGAATGATCTATAATTTTTGCAGATAAAGTAGCTATAATTAGTTCAGAATACTCACAAAATAGTATTTTTCTATTGATATATTTTTGTACAAAAATGTAATTTACAAACTGTATTTGTTGTAGAATGCAGTAGTCAGCTTTAGTAATTAGTGATTAAAAGCACCTACTTCTACATCCAACAGCTGATTTATTGAGTAAATAGGTCTTAAGTAGAATGTATGCTACTGGACCACCTCATATCTTGAATTTGTTTTAACTTTTGCTATCAAAATAATTAAATAAGAGTAAATAGTATTTGCATAATTTAAACTTTCTCATTAGCTATGTCTGCCTATGAAATTTATTCTCTGCTCTTAGATGAGTAATCAAATCGTTTACAATTTCCGTTTACTATTTTTGAAACCTACTCAAGTTCAAACTTTCAGAAGTTGAAAACCACATAAAAGTCTGAATTCCTAGATAAGATAATGTAACTTTTAATGAAATTGTGTGTAAAGTGAAGGTGTGTACTAACATTTGTGTGGTTTAGGTATACAAACAGCACTGTGTATAGAGGCTCTCCTTTCTCACTTACTTGAGAAAACTGCAATTCAAAGCAATTTCTGGATGCCCAAATGACAGTTGCATTCTTCTAAACTAAATTTTGCACAAATGAGCTAAATTATAATGAGCTTAAAGTCAGTACATTTTAATGGTTTTTAAATTGGATTGGAAGCATTATTAGTAAGTTTACTAGTTGAAAGGAATGGACACTTTTGTATAACATGAACAATTTCCATGTTAGTGGCAATAGAGTCATTAAAGTGTTGGAAATTACATCCAACCAATATTTACAGCAGGTTTATAAAAGCTGATTATTTTGACTTTAAATTTACTCTGTTACTTTAGGAGTTTTGTATTATGGACACCTTGACAGCACACAAAGTTATTCAGATGTAGCCAGAATATTGTGTGAACATTGTGTGTTCACAAAATGATGTGCAACCATGTTCATTCGTGTGTGTGTGTCTAACAGAGAAAGAGAGACAGAGACACAGAGAGAAACAGAGAGAGAGCTTTTTAATCTGCCTAATGTTAAGGGAAATATCATTAGTAAGATGTAAATAAATTATTAAAAATATGAAAAACTGGTAAACTGTTTCTCAGGTCAGCTCTTAAGTAATGACCACTGTTAGTCAGCATTCTGTCATGACAATGAGGTAGCTAATGTAATTAAATTACAAAGAATAAATACTTATTTTAGTTCTTGGTTTTGGAGGTTGCAGTTCATGATCAATTGTCTATTTTGCTTTGGACCTATGGCGAGGCTGCATGTCAGGACTGGAGTGTGTGGTGGAGCAGACTCACTCATCTCAGGACCAGAAAGCAAATGCAAAGAAAGAAGGCACCAGGATCTCACAATCCTTCAGATTCTCAGTGCCTTTAGGTCTGTCTGTCAGGGGCTGTCTCTTGAAGGTGCTGTATCCTCCCAGTTGTGTCACCCTGGGGATTAAGTCTTAAGACATGGACCTTAGGGGAACACTTATCCAAACCATGGTTTCTATGAATATATATTTCTGGAAAATCAACATATTTCTAGATGCATACATTTGACTTGTGTTATTAATGCACTCAGTAGGAATTAGCTATTGTCCATTACATTATTCCATTAGATAAAGACCTGTTGAATAAATTTCTGTGAGTGTGAAGTAACATTCTACTTTTTGCCGCAAAGAATAGTCATGATTTCTAAAACTCATCTGGGAATGTATGAGAAAGGAAGAAGTGGAGTGGAAAGAGAAAAATTGTATGGAACCAAGCAACTAAAGAAACTTTAGTTTCTATAAACCCAGTGATTTATCATAATCAAGCCATTAATATTTAAAAAAAATTTTATGAGTATTTCTGAAGGTATTTCAAAAACTTGACTTGAGAAGTAATTAGAAATCTGTAATTAGAAACTGATTGTGAATATGGTGATGGAATTCTTTACTCTATGACATTGTTACAAGTGATTGACCTCTGCCCTTGAAAATATAATACATGACCAGTTATTGATGTACTGGTTCACACTGTCTTAATATTGCTTCATATATCTCAATTCACTTAACTCTAAATAACCATGAGAGTGATGCAAATGCTTTTGGTGCCTCATTGTACAGATGGAAACCCGGAGCGTTTAATCAATATTCCCGAAGTCCAGCACTAGTAACTGTTGATGTCGAGATTTGAGCTTCCTAGCCCATCCTATCATCTATTGCATTGCATGTCTAATGATCCTGGACCTTTGGAGTATGAGGAAATATTAAATATACTACTCTGATATTGATGTTTCCCTGTCTGTGCTTCTCTCTTTTTCTATGCCATTTGAAAAAATGGAGTTCTGAAAAAACTTCAGTCAGCCAGAGACAGAAAGTAGTGATACAGGAACTTTATGTAGTAGGTTTCCTGAAGTATTTTTGGTTTAGTTCTAAGTTAAGCAATTGCCAGTCACCAACAAAAGAATTCTGGTCCCAGGCAATTTTCCTCCAGCAGGGGCAAATAGCATGATAATATCAATGGGCAAGGACTGTGTTTCTAATGTGCGGTTCCTCGCACATCAGTGGTTTAAAATAATAAGTGCTATGGACTAGCATGATGGGGAGGAACATCTCTCCGTCAGGAAACTGCACTAATTTGTTTTGTCAACAGATGCACTATTATAACTGAAGAAAGACAAGAGTTGGGGAGACACAGTGAGTTTTCACTGTGACCACTTATGCCATGCCGTGTCTTGCCCTATTATGGAATCTCACAGAAGGGAATCCTCAGATTTCTGCCCAAAGTACTTATCTGCTCTAAAACTTTCCTACCAGGCCACAAGTTCTGTTTACTTTAAAATTCAGAATCTGTGCATATCACATGCTTATAGAATCTGAAACTTGCACTGTTATAGACCAGTTGTTAGCAAATATTTTGAATTTTAGATTTTCAACTTCCATTGATAGAACTAAAATGTAACTGAAAATATGGACATAAAACACATTTTAAAATTACTTATTTTATTTTTATTTTTCATATATGCTGGTTATTATGATTCAGAACAACTTGATGGACAGCGAATAGCTTGTTTCAAAAGCATTTTTCCAGCACTCACATATTTGAGTCACTTATCATAAAGTTATGATAAGCAAACGTTATTTCTCTAACTTCTTTATTTTATGGAAGAGAAAATGATGACTAACAAGAAAGAGTGTCTTTCTGCTCATTTTAATAAAAATACCGTTATTAGACAAAATTGCTTAATACTTGGCTTTGATCATAGATCTTTTTCATTTCATCTTCTCTTTTCTCCTTAAGACTCTTTACCCCTTAAATCCATTTGCATTTAGGTAGAAAATATTTTTCTTTTTTTTTAACTTAGCAGTATAGAAATAGAAATAGAAATAGAAATAGAATTTTGGTTAATGGATATATGAAAAACTAATTAAAAGGGTATATAACTGAATTATTTTTTCTCTAAAGTTACTCTGTCATAAGTTTCTGCTTCATAATTTCATCTTTGATTTCTATATCCTTGGATACTCTGATCCTTTAATAAGTCTTGTTGAAATATTCATTTTGAAAAATTAAATATGATTTTTGGATGATCCATGGGATTTTTTGAAATTGAAAAAAATTAAATAGTTACATTTAATATACATGATTAGTATTTTTATTTGTGTGTGTGTGTGTGTGTGTGGTGGAGATTGAAGAACCAGGATTTTAACATTGATCAGTATATCCAGCCTTTCTAAATTTTTATTTTGAGACAGAGTCTAAGTTTCCAAGGTTGGACTCCAAATTTCAATTTTCCTGACACTGCCTCTCAGAATGCTGAGGTTACAAGTGAATATACATAATTCTTAAGAATACAGCAGAATGAATGTTTAACAAATGCACATACACATACTTATGCATACATGAATGTTATCATCTCCATTATCAGATTATAAAAATTTCCAGCTCGCCAGGGATTTAATTCAATGACATAAGCACCTGCCTTGCAAACATGAGGTTGTGAGTTTGATCCCCGGTACCGAAAAAAAAAAATTTTTTCCAGCATCCCAGAGGACACTTCCCTGTCCCTCTGATATCCATCTTCCTATGTTAGCTTGGCAGTTTTTGACATCATATAAATACAATCACACAGTATTGTATGTATGTATTTTTCTCTGACTTGTGTTATTCAATATTTTGTCTGTGTGACTTCTTTATGTTGTATATATCACTAGATTGTTCTTTTTTTTTACTATGTCACTACACTGTTACTGTTGTTCCTAATTTTTTTTTACATAGATTTAAGAAAGTAGTTCTGATACCAAAAATGTAGCCACTAGATGAAATATGAACATATGATTGTTTTAATTGAAGTCCTATTAGCAGTGTTTGCTTTGCATCCCTGCCCTGAACAAATTCCATGCATACTTGAATCATGCAGCATGAAGGCTCAGTATTTGTGAGTTATTAATAGAAATATTTTCTGCAAGAGAAAACTAATATATGTTATTCTAAGTAGATAATGAATAAATTTTCTTGAAATAGTTAAACTTTTCTTAACATTTATTTGTCTTATAGTTTGATCAAAATTTCCATTTTTTGATTTGATGATTAATTTCTTGTTTTTAAAAAATCATTTGGATTCCTGAAATTTCCTAATGTAAAACAAAATCACTAAGCTTTTGTCTTTGATATGAAATAGTTTGAAATGATTCTTAAGATCTGTAACTTTATAATAGCATACATGGTTATGAGCAATATTCAAGGTCCAATATTTTGACAGTAGGGGTAAAGATTTGTATAAAAATAATCAAAATTTGAGAACTTCATAGTTCATGTGACTATGTTCAAATATAAGTTGGTTGTTCTAAGAAAGCAGAAACTAATAAATTTTCAGTCTTTTACAGTAGAAAAATAAGATTAAATTATTTAGAAGTCTGTATACGACTTGCCTATCGAATTTATTCACTTGTCTCTATTGAGTGAATTCCCCAAGTGCTAATTAACATGCTTATTATATTGACATTATTGATAAACAATCAGGAGTTTTCTCCCGGGTATTAGTTACACTTAATAATAGGCGACTGTTTTAAATAAATTAAATAATGTTAAAGTGCCATATTAAAATGTAGTTTACAAAGACTTTCCTTATAATATACAGATTAATTCTGGGAAGAAGGCATCACACGTCCCCATCCCAAACAATGAAATAATTGGTGTCCTAAAGCTAGTAAAGACTGAACCATGCTCTGCATAATTTTCTACTCTAAATCTTTTGTCTTGTATTATCACAGATTATATCTTCTTAAATAAGGTAATCCATATAAGAGGTCTAGTGTGAACCCAGCAGTTTAAAAACAATTCTCAAAAGCTATTTTAAAGAACACTGATTTTACTTTCATCTATGATACTAAAAATTCCAACATAATATGGAGATTTGTCATCAGAAAATGGAAAGTAAATTGATTATGTAGTTTTGGCAGGGACTTAACATTTTAAAGATTTCATGTCTTTAAACCACTTTCAAGTATTTTTGTTTTTAAATAATCAACTTGAATCTGACCCAGGCCAATGATGCTTAAGCCTTGCTAATATTTTTGACAACTTTATAATGCCTGATAATGATTCCATTTCTGACACCAGCTGGCAGGAAGTGTGCCTTTCAGATGACTGCATAGATACCCTGCTCATGATTACAAACATGCAATGGGCACTACAAGATTCCACTGCTGTGTTTCTGCCTAATTAAATGTATTTGCATCTAGTAGGAAGAAGAAAACCACTTTCTGCCATGCATTTTTCCCCTGTAATTTTATCTTAGCTATTAAAGATACTTTTTAACATGCGTAATGCCTGTAGATTTCTTAATAAGCAAACTTAATGTGAACATTAAAAATAAACTAATTTGTCATGCTACCATCCTCTATATTTTTGGCTTTGTAAAGATAATGTTGGCTTCAAAGTATTGTCCTCTTTAACTCTCGATGTCATCTTGCATGAATTGGTCTTTACTGATCCATGAAAATGGTTAGAGTTAGTTTGATCTCACAGTGTGTAGAAAGGTCAGGTTCACAGCTTGGATCCAAAAACAGCAGAAAGAGTCATCTTAGAGGAAGAAGCTGATTTTTTTTTAAAAGAAAATGCTTATTTACATTGAGCTCATCAGAAGTAGGTAGAGATCAGGAAGGAAACCACTGTAGAACTACATTAGGATATTTCTGAAGTATATCCATTTAGGTGTCTCTGACATATGACAATTTCATATCCATTTCCTCCTGAAGAAAATGTTCAACTTTTACTCTCTAGCTACTGTTTACTTTTTACTCCTTAGTTGTTACATACCTCTTTTTCTTTCTGTAATACTTAAGCTTTTTATGTTGAAGTTGTCTTATTAGTTATTAAGTCTCCATTTTGTTCACTTTTAGTTCTGTATTAAATACAATATAATGAAAAGAAACCACAATTTTTAAGAAATAAGAGTAATTCACAAAACTAGAATCCTTGCATAGATACAAGTAAAAATATCATTTTATATATATTTACTGAGGTAAATTAATTTCAGAATATTATTTTTGCATAGGAATGTTTATATACAATAGTTTAAATCTCAGTGATTTTGGTGAATATATAAAAGTTTCTGGCTTAAATTAATAATAGTATATTTGAAGGACCGGGCTCAGTGACACAAGAACCTACCTGGCAAGCACGAGGTCCTGAGTTTGAGTTTCTGCGCACACACACACACACACACACACACACACACACACACAAAATTGACTTTTCTTACTGATTTATTTGGAAACATTGATACTTAAATTATCAAAACACTTTTTTCATTCATTTTTTTAATATAGAACCAAAAGCATTACATCACTGGGTAATGATTTCTTCCTGTTTATTTTCTTTAGGTAGTAAAATGAATTTATATTTAACTGCAATAGACAGCCAAGTATGAAATATATCTTTTCTTTTCATCTATATGTATAATGATAACATTTAAAATCTCCAAGTAGCTATAGAAATATAAAGATGTTGAACTTTCTGTCCATAATAACTGTCCTGCTATAAAAATAGTAATCAGTATAATTTAGTGATTATTTTCAAGAGAAAAGATACATTTGATATAGATTTGGTTTTCCTTGTCTTTTTGAAAGAAAGCCTACTTTGTAGAAAGCTAAAGGAAATTCTCACTAATATGGATATAACAATTCTTAAACTCCACTAAGAGAATTAATGAACATGGAAGATTTTACTGCTCTTTAGAGATATTTATTCTCACTTGATCTTAGCCAAAAGGCCGAGAAACGATGGAGGTATTTATTCAATATAGACCCTGATCTTCACTGATACAAAGATAATAACCCATTCTTATGCATGAAAAGCTTACATTGTGTAAAAGGAATTAATTAATGTAAAACCTTGTATTTCATCTTTCATAGTTTGAATTTTATTTTTCTTACAAATTAAACTTCTTAAGAACAAAAGTAACAAAATTATCATATTTCGTTTTTTACTTTCTAATGGGCATGAAATAGTTACTAGACAAATGATACGAGGAAAAATAAAGTCATGGAATAGCCATATACAATAGCAATACCTACATCTTCCTTAAAACAATTAGAATCCAGGGATAATCAGAGCTGTTAGGCAGCTTTCAACCATCTCTCTTGTAGTGTACACACATTTCCATGCCCTTGTTAAAAGCTCCTACGTGAGTGTTATTATCCCTACGAAGATTATAACTTTGTGAAAAATCTTAAACAGAAATTAATCAGCATGAGAAAACATTTAAAAGTATGTGAAATCAAGTTAGCCAAACAAATGTTTTAAAATATCCCAAATTCCATTTCATAGGAAAAAAAAAGGCAGCACAACTGTCTTTGGGCTACTTAATGAAAAATACTCTTTAATTATCATATAAGCCTCTGGGAAAAAGACAACTAAATTCAACAAAAGCATTCACTGATATTGTTTGAAACTTATACTGATCGTGCATCTGACATCCTATTCTTACTTCTGTTGTATGTATCATATGGCATATGATAGGTGCTCAACAAATATATTTGGAATGAAAACATATTAATGTATTATTTCAATAATCTTAGTAAAATGAATATTTTTATTTCTGACTGAGTTTGCCCATGTTAATGTGGCTCATTTCTGTGGGCACTAAAAGATTCTTAAAGAATTCGTAAAAGATTTTTTTTAAAAAAAGCCTCTGCATTTCTAATCTTTAAATGGCTCAGTTGCTATCATATAATTGCCCAAAACTACCATATCTTGTAATCTAAGGAATTACATTGAGTCTTATTTGGTAATACTATCAGTTAATAAAAATGATGATTTCTGAGGATCAGTGTAAGTGGTAGCATCATTGTGGTTTTATCTGGTCCATTAAACTTTAAAAACTGCAATAAGAGATTAACAATTAAGATTATATGATTTAAAAATCAGTTACTATATGATGCATCAAAACCAATGCAAATGTATACTTTTGACTCTTTGTGTTGTATCAGAGTCTAAGCTTTTTTAAAAAAAAGCTATTATGTTTGTCTTTAGTTATGTCTTTGGTCATTTAAAGAATGATACATACAAACCATAGCTTCAAAAAAATGAGAAGTTTTACTTTTGTCATTTGTGAAGTCAAATGAACACACAATGTTTTCTTAATGTTATTATAAAACTTGAAAATTTAATAAAGATGAACACAGAACTATTATTCATAATAATGGATCATGCCACATCTAGGATGAAACACATTTTAATTAGTATAGTAAAATGGAATGGAATATACTCATGAAAGTACTTTTCCCCTATTTAATTTTATAACTTTCTTGTTCATATTATCATGATCTTAGAATTCATAGATAATACCTTTGACTTTCTATGGGACAACATATGACCAGGACATTTCTTAGCTAATCATTTGAAAGTTTAAATCAAAATCACTTTAATTAATCACATATATATGGTTAAGGGTATGAGAGATGCTAAGTATAAATGATAGGATTTTATTTCATTATATATTAACACAGATATGAACCCCATGATCTGGTCTCACCCTCACTGAACAAGAAATAAATAAAAAATAATTAAATTGGGCAAATGGAAACAATAACTTTTAATGACAACAATACATTTTAAGAATAATACTAGACGCTACTACTGTCTTTTGGAGAATATACTGAATTCTCCTGCAACAAACAAAAGATGAACTTTGGAGTTAGATTAACAAAAGTCAGATTCTATTTCAACTAGTTCAAGATCTCAAATCTTGAATAATTACTTTTCTGACCATATTTTCTTATTAGTAAATTTTTAATAATAACTCATTTACTAGCATTTGTTAAATAAATTGGAAACAACAAGGAGATAAAAATGTAGGTATACGAGTGATTTTTACATGACAAAGGCCGTAGATTCGCTTGTGATATTACTCTGTGTTTTGGAATGTTATTAAACTAAGCTTCAAAATATACAACATCTCACCATCATGAAGGTCAAAACAGAATATTCTAAGACTATTGAGAAACAGGGCTTCATATTTCATTTTTTTAACCAATGTTAACTGAAGTGTTCATCAGTCTTGTCTTCCATTTATATTTTCTTTGAAATATTTCTTTAAGGAACCATTAGTACATTAATTAAACCAGGGTAAAACTGAACAATCTTCTTAACCTCTCAATGCACAACAAAAAGCAAATAATTAAAACCCAAGTTTCATATAATCCCAGCTTTCCAGCTGGGAGAAGATGAAATCTACATTTTCAAGTCTCTCTAACGTCAATCAGCTTATTCTCTCAGTGTTCTTTACTGGAAATAATGTTTTATTGTTTGTTTGTTTTATTTAACCATCAAAAGGCTGACTGGTGTTCCAAATCTTTCTTCTTCCAATGACAATGTTGTCAGTCAGTACATTAAGAGGAAGGAGCCCCACTGAAATCTTGTATGATTTTTAATGTTTGGAAATCAAATCAATATTTAGCTTAATCATTGTCCTTTATATATTAGTCTAAATACTTGCATTTTGGAACAATCCTTGAGCTTAATTCAGCTGTTTAGACATGAAATAAACTTCCAAAGTCAAGTTACGAAATTCTTTATTAAGATGAATTAGTGTCAGTGTGTATTGCCTTGCTTAAATTTTTCTTTTAATGTTGTACTAATGTTTTAATTTAAAAGATGTGTCCAGTATAGAAGCATTTATTGTCTTTAATACAATCTTTGTAGAATGGATCTATTTTTAAAACAGGATAGACCCTCTCAAGATGAGTATTTGTTAGCAAAAACAATATCCAACCTATGCTATTGTAAATTAAAATTTTTCTAAATCTCAGATCTCTTGGCTTACAGAGATACTGAAAGAATCAATGTTTCCATTTTCTCAAGTTATGAAAGTGTTAACACCATTGTGATATTTTTCCTCTTGCCTTCAAGATCTAACCAGGCATAAATTATCTGTAGCAGGAAACAAATTATCTGAAAGAAAAATTCAATGTGTTAAGAAATAATCTGTTTCAAGAGGACATGATTGGGTGGTACAGTGGTAGATAAAGTTGATGCAGTAAGTTCAGAAATAGAGACCTGAACTAAAACTAAGGATGCTCAGAATTCTTAGCTGTAGCAAAACAAATAATAAATCATAGTGTCTTGCATAGAGTGTGGGTATTTCTTGACTTTTTTTTAAAGGAGGATAAATATCCTTCCATTAATCTAACAATTTCTAAGAACATCTGTACACCATTCACCCCATATAAAAATGAATTCAGATTATTTGGTCACTACTTACTACAACTCCATTGTCATATTAATATCCCATCCCATGTCTCATCAGATAAATTTGTATTCTTAAATTTAGGATGACTTCCTGGACAGACCTCCATTGTTTATCCTGCATACTTTAAAGTCTTACAACTAGAATATTAAAGTAATTTTCCAAAAGATTTGTTTATCTTTCAGTTATACTATGTATTTTCCTCTTTTGAGTGACTTTCTTCAAAATTAAGGTCATATTTTTGCTTTTTTAAGAGTTTTTTATGACCTTGTGTCCTGACTAATTATGCCCCAATTGTACAGTGAAAGGATTGGCAAATCTCATCTCTAGTATCTTTTCTTTTCATGGCTATTTGTATGGTTGCAGATGCAGGAAGCTACTTGTTACCTCCACACATCTGATCAATACCTATCTCTTTTGGTTCACACTTTTTTGTGTTCTAAAAACTATTATTTTCCCTTTTATCTATCTCTATTTTTTAAAAATCTGGCTGCTTGCAAAAGTTACTGAATTGCTTTGTGTCTCAGCATGAAATTTTTAGAGATCCAGATGTATTTTTTTTCCACTCAAGTTCTCTTTTTTTTTTAATTTTAAAGAGAAAAAGACAAAAATCAAGAAACCAACAATTAAAAAACAACATCAATTAAAAACAACGACAAATGCAAGATGATGACAAAAAAGGCAGTATGGGATTTTAAAACAAGATGATAGGAATTTAACAATGGTTCTTATATTGCATATTGTTATCCTCAGAGTCATCACTCAAGCTACCAGATGCGGCATGCCAGATTGATCAGATAATAAAGTCTCCCCTTGAACAGTTTCTTACCCTTTTACTGTATTGATTGTAACTTTTGGATCTTATTTACTCTTTCAGTTTTTACACTAGCAAGACAATATGGTGTTTACATATGCAGGTTTGATTTATTTCACTTGTGAGTATGATTTCTAATTGCATCCATTTACCTCAAGCTTATCATTCTTTATGGCTAAGAAGTATTCCATTATATAAAAATAACCACTTTTTATCCATCCTTGAGTTGATGGGCATTTGGATTGTTTTCAAGATTTAATATTACAAATTGTGTTGCTATGGGTGCACATATATCACTGTGGTATGATGTCTTCAGTTCTTCTGGGAAAATACCCAAAAGGGAAATAACTGAGTCAGATGTTACCTCTAGTCCTAGTTTCTTGAGGAATCGCCATACTGATTTCCACAGTGGTTGTACCAGTCTACACTCCCACTGACAGTGGCGAAGGGTTCCTTTTCCCCCATAACTCCACCAGCATTTGTTATTGGTACATTACTTGATGTTAGCCATTCAGGAGTAAGATATCTCAGTGTAGTTTTAATTTGCATTTCTTAAATGACCAATGATGTTGAATATATTTTTCCTACGTTTATTTGCCATTTGTGTTTCTTCATCTGAGAATTGTGTTTTCATCTCTGATGCCCATTTTTGGGTTGAGTCTTCAAATTTGAGGGGCCTGATTTTTTTTCAATTCTTTATATCTTCTAGATAGAAGTCCTTCACCTGAGGTACAGTTGGCAAAAGTCTTTTCTCAACCTGTGCGTTTTCTTTTCACTCTGTGGGTGGTTTCTTTCAATGTACAAAAACTTCTTAATGAGATGCAAGTTGTTGATTCTTTGAAGTGCTTTCCATGCAGTTTGGTTTTTGTTATGCTCTCTCTCGCTCTACCCCTATGTCCTCAAGATTTCTACATATTTTGTCTTCCAGTAGGTTTAGTGTTTCTGTCTTAATATTTAGTTATTTGATCCATTTTGACTTTAATTAATGCATGGTGATAGGCATGGGTCTAGTTTAAGTCTTTGGCATGTAAAAGCCAGTTTTTCCAATGCCACTTATTATAGAGGCTGTTTTTCCTCCCGTGAACTTGTTTGTCCCTTTGAAAGAGATGAGTTGGCTAAATGTGTTTGTTGTTGTGTCTGTATCTTCTTATCTTCTGTTCTGTTCCATCGATACTCAAGTCTGGTTTTATTTGTTGTTTGTTTTTGGTTTGTTTTTTGGCCAGTACCATGCTGATTTTATTATAGCAGCTTTATAGTATAATTGCAAGTCTGGGATTGTTATCCCTCCTGACTTGCCTTTGTTGCCCAGGATTGCCTTTGTTGTTCTAAGTCTCTTATGGTTCCATATGAATTTTAGGAATGTTTTCTCTAGATTTGTGAGATATGCTGATGGTATTTTGAGCAGGATTGCATTAAATCTGAGAGATATATCTCACTCATGAACAGGAAGAACTAACATGGTGAACGTGGCCATACTCCCAAACTGTTACACAGAGTTAATGCAATCCTGATCAGATGTATTTTAGAATTTAGAATTATTGGACTTTCTGGAAAGCAATTGACTGACTATGCCAATATATTATGTAACATTCCTAGATGCATTTATGGTGGCAACTTGTACTGAAAGATATTTAATATTTCTCATTTGATATATGTAAATATTAACATCACAATGTGTAAATATTTTTATCAAATTAATTGGTCTCAAACTTCAACAGTTTTATTTCTTGAAATTGAATTTCCCATTGCAGATTCCAAAAGGAATTAAAACTTTATTTTGCTAATCACATACACTTCTAATAAAGATTAATTCAGATGGCACATTTATATAAATTGCAGCACTGCTTCACATATGACAAATGTTCGTGAATCTGTAGCTGTTATTATTGTTTATCTGTTCCTTAAGATTCTAGATATACTTTGTCACCTGCCACAAACTAAAATATTTAATGGTAAAATTTTTTTTGGTAAAGGTGTTTTATAAGTATCCACACCATGTTTCTAGGTTCTGAACATTTCTTTCCTTCACTTGTCTGTGAGTTATTTTATCCCTTTTGAGGAAAAAAAAAACAGTAAGTCTAGCTTTGTAGAAAAAATTCTTTCTTTCTTTTCAGAGAAATTATGACTTCCTCCATTTTGCACCCTAGAGACAGGAACTTGTTAAGAATATGTGGAGGCAAAGATTCTTTTTGGAACAGGATCTCTGCTTCTGGTTGATAAGCAAGTTACTGCTAGAATGAAAATTCCTTTAAGCTAGATTTGAGTGACTTAAGTTTTAACATTTAACATAGAGGTTTCTTTTCTTTAAAGAAATTAAATAATATTTTTGAAAAAAACTATCATAGAAATTTAAAAATCATTTTAGATTGGTTTTCCTAGAGAAATTGGTTTTAGTAAAATTTTCAGCTGAGATTATAAAATATGACATTTCTCATAATAAATAATATGAATTTACACTATGAGACTTCCAGATTCTAAATAATGTTTGTTTTTGCCAATTACCTAAAATACTCTGACTTGATTTTACAATTTGATGTAAACAATCCACATGTGTCTATACTTCAAATTCTTTGAAATTGTTGTTTAGGAATGTAAAAAATGTTTTTCAAGAAAGTAAGTAGATTCAAAACATAGTAAATGCTAAAGCTGAATTAAGATGAGTACCTTAATGATAAAAATTAGTTTGCTGGATTCATAAGAAAGAAGAGAAAATTAAAAAGCAATTTTGAGTGTTTTGAGATAGGAAGAAAGGTATTTATAAGAAAGATAAAAATATAGTTCAATTGATATTAGGAATGTATCTTCGTTCTTTTCCTAAAATTGTGTATTGAGTAGTGTTAACTCATAGTACTGAACTGACCTAGAAAAAACTTTCTATTAGAAAACATTACTTGGTGTAGTGTTTTAAAGTTGCAAACCCTATAATGGGTCAATGCAAAGTTTGTAGAAATACTATGAAAGATTTTAAATTTATGCACATGTATGAAGAATAAAGTTGAGAAACATGACCACATTTTGAATGAGAGAAAACTTGTAATCTGATGTTTCTAACTTCTTTATTGAATAAGCTAAACTTTCCTATAATTCATTAATATATGATCACTATAAATAACAGTAAATATACCACAGTAGCATTTGAGCTCCAAAAATGTTTTCAGAATGCAAGGCATCATTTCTTGACCGAAATCATACTCTGCAAAGTTTCAGAATTACTCTTGAGTCAAATTCTACAAACTTAGAAATGTGTATTCAATGCAAAGAAAGAGAAACTTACTCAGAATTGTTGTCATAGAAATTTTACGTTGCATTTTAGTTTATGTTTATTTTTTAAGAAAATTTCAAAGAAAGGAAACAAAATTTTCATCATTTCTATAACTATTTTCTCATGTTCTAGACCTACTCTATGAAGATGTTATTGACTACTGTTTCAAAAAGAGTAACACCTTTAATATTATGTATTTAGTGTGAACTCACTATGAAAATATCATCCAGAAGAATGCTTTCAATAAAAACATTTACAAAGAGTAAGCATGTAGCTCAGTGGCACAGTGCCTGCTGGCAAGTGCAAGGTCCTGAGTTTGATTTCTATACCCTGATAATTACAGATCACTTGATTTGGCTTTTAAAATATTATTACTGGCAGCAGGGGTAAAATATTGAACATAATAAATTTAAAGTGGCTATTCTGACAAATAATAAATCGAGAGTTGGAAAAATGTTAGTGGAGGATAAAACATTTGAAATAGTGTATGTTGGTAGGAAGCTAAATTGAAGAAAACAGAAACAAATTTTCCCAGTATTAACCATACACAAAAGTCACTAACTTACCTCACTTGTATATTCGTACTGGGCCATTGATATACTAAACTGCTCAGTATAGTTCATATATATGCTTTTGAGGAGGAAAAGGTGTTCTTCAGAAATCACTTTTACTTAAAGCAAAGAAAATAACTTCAATGAGAATTAGCTGAAATAATGGAAGATTTCTATATCATTGTCAAAATAATTACCTTGAAAACTATATAATTGTTTTATATTGTTTATATTTACTTATATTTTTTGTTATATTCAGAAAAATGAAAAATTTTTCAGTGTGTCTATTTTTAAATAGTCACCACAGCTTCTTATACTCAAAAACATTTTATTCTGACTTTAAATATTGAGCAGAAATAATATTAAATATATTTTAGTGATTACAGAATTTATTGTTGATATTTTTATTTATTTTGGAAGATAATTTTTTCTTAAATTTTTACTAGTACATGTTTGCAGTACATAGACTATGAATCCATTATTAGATCTTGTTTTAGAAATAGATTTAGAATGTACTATGAATAATAGAGTGAGAAACTGATTAAAAAAAATATTCACCTAGAAGAAATAGGAATTGGATAAGCACTATTTTTACTTTGCCCAGAAGTGGTGATAAGAAAATGGTCTACACAGCACCCAGCCAACTCCCTGCTTCTCAATGAACTCTGACAGCGGTTTATATTTCAGTTGGGTGAATGATGCAGGGAGCTGCACTATGATATTCACTATGCTTTCCAGGCCCAAAGTACACACAACTCAGATTTCCATGAATGTGCTATAGAATGGGGTGTAAACTGATGCATAAAATACATGGAAGGTGTTTTTTTTTTTTTTTTTGTCTTGGCCAGTAATTTTCTCCCACTCAAACACCTTCAAGGTAAACACTGTGCCTTGTTTACATCCATCCAACATCCTGTATAGAAAAATTACTTGAGAATGTTCTAGTAATAAAATGAAACCTTTAAGCAAGTGCAAGTCTTCTTGTCTGCTCATGGGGAAAATCTTCTGCTCTTTATTTTTTATTTTATTTTTTAAGATAAACCACAGTATAACAAAAAAATAGCTACTGTATAGAACATAAGGATTAGAAGTGGATAGTTGATGAATTCCTCCACTTAGATTTACTTTTAAGGAATCTCCACGTTGACTGCCACAGTGGTTTTACCAGTCTACTCTGCCACCAACAGTGGAGAAACCTTTCCCTTTCCTCACAGTCCATCCAGCATTTGTTACTGGTTGATTTCTTGATGATAGCCATTGTTAATGGGATGAGATGGAATCTCAGTGTTATTTTCATTTGCATTTCTCAAATGACCAATGATGTCAAGTATTTTTTCATATATTTGCCATTTATATTTCTTCATCTGAGAACTATGTCTTTATCTCTGATGCCCATTTATGGATTGTGTTTTTGAATTCAAGTTTTTTCAATTCTTTCTCTGATTTCTAGATTGAAGCCCTTTGTCAGAGGGAGAGTTTACTAACATTTTTCCTCATTCTGGGTTTTATTTTCACTCTGTTAGTGGTTTATTTTGAGATGCAAAACTTTTTAATAAGATTATGTGAAGTATTTCTTGTGCAGTTTGGTTTTTGTTCATGAACTCTCTACCTACACTTATAGACATATTTTTACCTACTTTCTCTTCTAGTAGATTTAGTGTTTCTGTTTTAATATTTAGATCTTTGATTCATTTTGGTCTTAGTTTAGTGCATGGTGATAGACATGGGTTTAATTTTAGTCTTTGGCATGTGGAAAGCCAGTTTTCCAGTATCATTTATTGAAGAAGCTACCTTTCTTCCAGTGAACATGCTTGGCCCCTTTGTCAAAGATAAGATGACTGGATATGTTTGTAGTTGTGTCTACTTCTTATAATCTGTATCACTGGTCCTCAGATCTGTTTTTCTGCCAGTACCATGCCTATTTCATCACAGTAGCTTTGTAGTATAATATCAAGTCAGGGTTATTAGAAGTCCTATTCAACCCAGCTATTCCTGTTCTGGATATTTGCCCAGATGAATTAAAACATCATACCACAGCAATATATGTGCGCTTATGTTTATAGCAGCATAATTTGTGATAGCTAAATCTTGGAAACAATGCAAATGTCCATCAACCAAAGAATGGATTAAAAAGATATATTTTTATAAAATACACTATTAAGAAGGATAAACTCGAGGCTTTTACAGGTAAATGGATGAAACTAGAGTCCATACTTATAAATGAAATAAAGCAGACCAACATGTGTAAACATTGTATTGTCTCCCTAGTGTAAGAAACTGAAAAAGCAAATAAGACCCAAAATCTACAATAGATATTGTGTAAGGGAAAGAAACAGCTCAAAAATAAAGAACAACTTGGATGGGTGAAATGATAAAAGAAAGAAGGGAAAAGAAATATATATATATATATATATATATATATATATATATATATATATACAAAAACAGCTAAGAAAATTATATTACTGAATTATTTTAGTCCATTGAATAAATAGCTTGTGCTTATATTTTTTAATCAGTTATGCATGTCTATGTCTTGTAATCTGAACAACTACTTTGAAGATAATAATACATAATACATTAACCATTTTCAGTTTCCTGTTATTTGTTTTTGAAATCTATATCTTTGTTTTTATTGAGTTTTTTCTCTTTAAAATAAAATTAAAATTTTCACATTTAGGGACCTTTTTACTATTCTTTAGTATGTGACTCAGTTGGTGTAAAAATCTCACCAGTTTTTCGTAACTATATATGTGCACATGTTCTTCTACATGCATGAAAAATCCATATTTTATTTTTTCCACCTGAAAAATATGTGCTGATCCTCCAATATCCTGACATCTCCTTTAATTTTTTTCTCTTTTTTTCATGTGCAGAGCCAACTATTCTATTCTGAGATGGTACATATTTCTATTATAATGCTCTTTTTCATTGTCTTACAAATGCCATTTACATAAGTGTTTTCTCTAAGGCTAAATTGTCAGCTCTTTATAGCCAGGAGTATTTTATATCCACTTCTCTATTCACAATACCTTGTATTGTCCCTTTCACAGTGGCATTCCATGAAAGGTTGATGGATCTTTCTTAGCATTAAACCAATCATTTAGAACAACAAAGTAATATATTTGCAACTAAATGGTATAGGATCCCAGACAGTATTTTATACTGTGTTTTGCCTTGATTTACTCTGTAAGAATAAGTAACAAAAAAAGGGCAAAATTTAGGAATGAAACAAGATTACTCTGGAAATTATTAAATTTGATAACCTAAAATATACAGAGTAGTAAGATTAATAGCATATTAAGACCCTCATTTTAAGGTTGTCAGAAATTTTTGTCTGAGAACTTTGGCGCTGCTCATTGCGATGTGAATAACTGATATGGCTTACTGCATACATACATCAGATCAATCTATTTTATTAATCTTTATTGCTTGAGTAAGATGTTGACTGTCACCTTCTTCCCCTGTATTTTGCCCTTGGAAGTAAATATATTTGTTGGAGATAATTTTGTACTATGCAAATCTGTGGTTGTTTTTTAGTCTTTCTGCCACTGACTTTCACATTTAATAGTAGATCTTGTCTGTAGCAATTATTACTGTTGTATTTGCCTAATGTAATTCCGTATGTCCCTTATTCCTTCTACATTTGCTGATTAAGATTCTTCTAACGAAAGACATGTCCCTTCTCTCTGTTTATTCAATTATATATACTTGCAGCCGAATGGACAAATATTTATTTTAGGAATTAAAATCCAATACTATAATTATGTGCTTTGTTGTTCAAATTATTTCAGCTCCAGTCATTTTCAATCATTGGAATTTTTTGTTGAGGCTGGCTTTACAGTTCATTCAACATGCACCCTAAAGTGGGGCATTGTTCAAGGAGCTCTGGTTCCTGTGCCGGACAACTGCATTTAGCAACCAAGATCTGGATGCAAGATGTAGTTATTGCCACTAAAATATTATTGCTTCTAGACTCTCTTCTGGGTAGAGTTAGGGAATATATGTATTCACACAAATCTACATATAGACACTCACCCATATTGATTTCTATATATTTGTAAACATATTAAAAACTGTGAGTTAATACGGGTTGTTTTTGATTCCTGTCTCATATGATAGAGTTCATTCTAGCTTGCCACCTTTCCTTATTTGTAGTATTTATTTTCTAACACTAGAAAATCTGGATATTGTTACTTATAACGTATTTACTCATATGTTACCGTGTCTGTACTACACTTATACAAATGAAGTGACAGCTACTGCTTCAAAGTTACCACTGAAAATCTGATTTAAAGGTTCACTGCAGTTAAGTTTTTTTTTTTTTTTTGCTTTTGTTTTGGTTTTTTGATATCTGGCATTGAACTTATTACCTCGCACTTGCCAGATAGACGCTGAGCTGCTGAGCTATATCCCCAGCTCCTGTTTACTCACATGTTCAGTCCTGGTGTACACGTTAAGATATTAAAAGTCTGGGAAACTTAACCTGTGTGAGAAACAGATTTACTTATCAGAATAGACTAATTATGTACAGTTAGTTTGCCTTACATATACCAAGGTATTTTTTCCATGTTATTATTTTTTCTTTATTCCATGAACTGTGATTATATCACCCATTTATAATTAATGAAGTTTATGTGTTATTATTGGTACTCCACTCCAGGTCTACTTAATATCTTGGCTTATTTTAGTTTTATATTAATTGGGGTTGATCATGTGAAAATTGGTTTTAGGACAGGAAATTGTTTTTTAAATTATACTCAAAAAATTATTATTTGCTCTCTCTTCTTATTTCTTGCTCTTACTTTTTCCTCCTCCTCTAACTCTCCCTCTGCTTCTTCCTTCTTCCCTTCCTCCTCTTTGTTCTTCTTCTCACTATTTTCTCTCCCTCCCTTTCTATGGTGTCTGCATTGTCTGTCTTGTATTTCTTTTTCACAAATGAGCAGATACACTCATTTTGTTATATTCCTTTCTTTCTCATAACAAAGGAAGCTACTATGGGTTGCATTCACAATATGCTTTCTTCATTTGACATATTGTCCCTGGAAACCATCTAGATTAGTTCTTCTCTCTTCTTTTATATACAAATGTGTAGTGTACTATTTTTTTGGACTGATCTAACATCACATATCCAACAACTGTCCTGTGCATTGAATTTAAACTCTAATGTAGAAGAATGCTGCAATAGTAACCTTCTAATGTATGTTTTTAAAGTCTTGCAGGAGTGTATCCTTAGCATATAGCCCTAGAAGTTGGATTATTAAGTTGGTGGTAATAACACTAATAATTTTGTTAGATGTTATCAATATCTCTTCCAAACAGCCAGAAAAATTTGTATTTCCACCAATAATGAATGGGAGTTCCAGTTTCCCCTTTATCATAAACTGAATATGATCTTAATTTTTGCCAGTGTGAATATTGATATGATTTGTCTATGTTTTGAGGAGTTTACTAATTATGATTAAATTGAAATATCTAGAGGCTATATTTATACCTCTTGTGGAAAGTATTGGTTCACTCAAGTTTTAAGAGTGCCTTATATATTGTGGATGTTACCTATGATTTATATATCAAATTTATCTGTCTATCTTGTTCTTTCAGAATTTTAGTTCATATTTAGAAAACTTCTTGTTAGTTCATAATTCTTACGTATCCATTTATTACCAGTACCTGTATGGTTTCAGTTTTACATTAGATACCTAAATTGTTTGGAGTTTATTTTGCTGTGTACTGTGAGATTGAGAGTCAATTTTACCTTTTCTAAATGACTATCCAAGTGTTGCTGCACTGATTATTAAAAAGTTTATGTTTACCCCAGGGCTTTAAATGCCATCTTTAACATTCTAAATTTTAATGTATACCAGAAACTGTTTCTGGACTTTGATTTCTACTTTTTGGCTTATTCACTCTATTCATGTGTTACTAGTGGCACATATTTTTATTATAGACTTTATACTATTTTTTAAAGCCTGCTTATATTTGCTATTTTGAACTTTTTCTTTTTTAGTGTTTTCTTGTCTACTTTAGTTCTTAATTTTGAAGAAGTGTTTGATCTTGTGAGAAACTTTTTTAGCATCCATAGAGACAATTATAACAGTTTCTCCTTGACTCTGAAACATAATGTGTGATAGATTTCATAATATTGAACTGGCATAAAAAATTTTTGGTTATTGTGCATTATTTTCTAAATATGTTATTAGATTTTGTCTGCTAATATTATATTAGGTAATCTTGAATTAATGTTTTGAGTATTTTTTTCTCCTTTATAATTTTTTGTTAGGAATATTGCTATACTTGTTATATAAAGGGAGTTACAAAAGAATTACAATTCTTTTTCAATGAGTTAGAACAATTTCTAGGCTCTTTAGACTCTATGGTTGTTGAAACCAGTAAAAATTCCTCTGTGAAACCACAGAAGCCTGTTACTTTTTGTGGAATATTTCCATGAAAGTTTTCTGTGTCTGTAGGTATAGAAATTGGTCATTAAAATTAATAACTGAAATGGGTCCATTTCTATGTACCTTGGAAAACTATCTAGCTTTCAAATTTATATCAACAGAGCTTTTCAAATCAGTCAAACACATGTGTTTGTGGACATGATTAAGTTTGATTTCTTTGTTTTCAAATATTATTTCACTTTCTCAATTTTTATTTGTTTGTATTTATTACTCCTCACTGCATTTTTCTGACTAGATTAGCTAGTATTTTTCATCTCATTAATTTCCTTTTAAAAACAATACTTTTATATATTATTTAGATACTCTTTTTTTTCCATGTCTGATATGTTTGCTTATTTTATGTTTGCTATTTCTTTCATTAAAGTGCTTTGATTTTTTTATTTTTTTGACTTTTTAGAAGAAAATTTAATTCATTTACTTTAATTTTTCTTTGGATTTAATAAAGCCTCACTATGCATAATATTTAGAGTTCACTAAAAATGTGAATATATAGTCTGTGATGTTTGCAATAGAACTGGATGTAGACCCAGAGGAAGAAAATCTAAAACCCTCTTGAGGAAACACTAATGCAGTGTAAAAATTATGCATGTGTTCTTGTAAAAGTTTTTTGAATTTTATTTTTCTTGTTGATTAATATATAACTACATGTTTGTTGGATATAATATATCAATACATGTATGCAGTTTGTATTGTTCAAATCAGGGTAATTTGAATTTCATCTTTTTATTATTTCTTTATGTTAAGAACATTTGATGTTTTCTTTCCAAGTTCTTTGTACTTAGTGGTACTGTAGACTCAGTCTCCTTACTGTGCTGCAGAACACCAGAATTTATTTCTCCTGTATTAATCACATTTAGATATCTGTTACCTGATTTTCTTCGATCTCTCACCTACCTCCTTCTTTCTGGTCTCTAGTAATTACTATCCTATCCTCTGCTACTTTGGAGTCAAATTCTTTGGCTTCTACATATGAGAAAAAAACGTGCAGTATTTGTGCCTGGCTGATTTCACTTAACATAATGTTCAGCTTCATCCATTTTGTCATAAATGACAGAATTTCATTTTTTATGACTGAAATATTTCTTCATATTGATATACCACATAATCTTTATACATTTATCCACTGATGGATATTTATGTTGATTTTGTGCATTGCTCATTTGTAAATAGTGCTACAATAAATATGGAGTGTATCTGTCTCTTCAATACATTGATTTTATTTCTCTTGCATACATACCCAGGGGATGGGATCCTTGTATCATAAGGTGATTATGTTTTTAGTGTTTTGAGGAACTTCCATTCTGTTCTATATAATAGCTATACAATAATTTACATTCTCATCAGTTTTGTCTGTGTTCCCTTCCCTTTGCATGTTGGACTTCTATTTAATACTAATAATAGCCATTCTAAATGAGGTAAAATAATATCTCATTGTGGTTTTGACTTGAATCTGCCTGATGGCTAGTAATATTGAAATTTTCTTCATATGCATGCTGACCAATGCATTTCTTCTTTTAAGAAGTGTCTGTTTGGATCATTTGCCCATTTTAATTTGATTGTTCTTTTGTCTTTGAGTTTTTGTGCTTTCTGTTTTTTGAATATTCGTTCCTGGCAGATGTAGTTCAAGACTATTTTTTTCAATCTGAAGGTTGTCTCTTTACTCCATTGATTGTTTCCTTTGCTGTGCAGAAGCTAGTTAAGTTTTCATTTATTCCCATTTCTCTATTTTTGCTGTTGTTTTTTGTGCTTTTGGAGTCTCCTCTAAAAATTCATTTCCTGTATCAAAGTCTTGAAGTATTTCCTCTATGTTTTTTCTAGTAGTTTCATATTTCACAGTATGGTTTCTGATTCATTTTGAGTTGATTTTTGTATATGGGGAGAAATAGTTCTCAAGTCCTATTTCTTTTCATATAAACAATCAGTTTTCTTAGCGCCACTTACTGAGGAGGCTGAACATACTCCAGTGTATGTTTTTGGTGCTTTTGTCAAGAATCAGTTGAATATAATATGCATATGTTTATTTTCAATACCTCTGTTCTATTCCACGTATCTATATTTTGGTTTTCATACCAGTACACACTATCTTAGTTACTATACACCTGCAGTGTATCCTTAGATCAAGTGTTGTCATACCTGCAGCTTTGTTCTTTTTGCTTAAGTTTGGGCCGTTTGAGGTCTTGTGCACTTTCGCATGAAATTTAGGATTGCTTCTCTGAATAACACCATTGTTATTTTGATAGTGATTGTGTGGAATCTATAAATAATTTCTGATAATATGCATATTTTAACAATATTATTCTTTTGCAATCCATGAGAGAGTAAATCTTTATATTTTTTATGTATGATTTTTCAATTTTTAAAAATTTTATTTAAAGAGAAAAACGCAAAACAGGAACAAGGGTAGAAATAATACAGAATTTCAAAAAATAAACACTAAGAAATCACTAGTTGATAAATTACATATTGTCATCTTAAAAATAGTTATTTAAGTTACAAAATTAAAGCATATAAAGTGGACATTTAAACAGTGATACTGCAAACAGTTCTGCTCAATGATCCAACAAAAAATTAGTAATTTGGGTATCTATCTTACACATCTAAACATACATGCAGTTATATCCTTTACATCACTTTCTTTTCCTCTCTTTTTTACAATGGTAATTACACATTTTGGGTTTTATTACTCCTACAGTTCTTATTACTGAATGTGATATTTATAAATACGATTCTTATTTATTTCACTTATAAGGATAGTCTCAAGTTGCCTCCATTTACCTATGAAGGCTTCAGGATCATCCTTCTCTATACCTGAGTAATATTCCATTGTATAAAAATACCACATCTTTTTCATCTACACTGTGGGTGATGGGCATCTTGGTTGTTTCCAAGATTTAGCTATTACAAATTGTGCTGCTATGAACATGGGGGCATGTACATCACTGTGATATAAACTTGTCAGTTCTCCTGGGAAAACACCCAGGAGGGGAATAGCTGGATTGAAGGAAATTCCAATACTAGTCTTCTGAGAAATCTCCATACTGATTTCCATAGTGGCTGTACAGATCTACACTCCCACCAACAGTGGAGCAGTGTTTCTTTTTCCTGCAACCTCGCCAACATTTAGTTGTTTTCTTGATGGCAGCTATTCTTTGCGGAGTGAGATGCAATCTCAATGCTGTTTTAATTGTTTTAATTTGCATTTCTCAAATGACCAGTAATGGTGAACATTTCTTCATGTATTTATTTCCCATTTGTATATCTTCCTCTGAGAACTATGTGTTCATCTCAGATGCCCATTTTTGGAAGGGTCTTTGAATTTGGGGTGTTTGATGTTTTTCAATTCCTTATATTTTCTGGATATAAGTCTTTTGTCTGAGGGATTGCTGGATAAAATTCTTTCCCATTCTGTGGGTTTTCTTTTCACTCTATTGGTGATTTCTTTTGAAGTGCAGAAACTTTTCAATAATATGAGATCCCAGTTGTTGATTCTTTGCAGTTTCCCACACAGTTTGTGTTTTGTTCATGAATTCTCTACCTACCCCTATGACTCCAAGATTTCTACCTAGCTTGTCTTCCAGTAGATTTAGTATTTGTGTTTTAACATTTAGATCTTTGATCCATTTAGATTTTAGTTTTGTGCATGCTGATAGGCATGGGTCTAGTTTCAGTCTTTGGCATGTGGAGAGTCAGTTTTTCCAACACCATTTTTTAAAGATGCAATCCTTCTTCTGGTGAATATATTTAGCCCCTTTGTCAAATATCAGGTGAATGAGTGTCTTTGTAGTTGTGTTGCATCTTATAATCTGTTCCATTGATCCTCAGTTCTATTACTTTGCCAATACCATGCTGATTTTATCACTATGGCTTTGTAATATAGTTTCAAGTCAGGAATTGAGATTCCTTCTGCCTTGCCTTTGTTGTCCAGCATTTCCTTTGCTATTCTAGGTTTCTTCTGTTTCTGAATGACTTTTAGGAGTGTTTTCTGTAGATCTGTGAAGTATGTCAATGGTATTTTGATTAGGATTGCATTGAATCTGTAGAACAGTTTTGGGAGTGTGACCATTTTTACAAATTGGTTCTTCCTAGCCAAGAGCAAGGAATAACCTTCCATTTTCTAGTATCCTCTTGAGTCTCGTTTTTTAGCATAGCATAATTTTCAGCATATAGGTCTTTTACATTCTTAGTTAGGTTGATTCCTAAGGATTTCATTTTTTTAGATGCTATTATGAAAAGCAATATTTACATGATTTCTCTCTTCAGTGAGTTTTTTTGCTTGTGTACAGGAATGCTATTGATTTTTGAGCACTGACTTTGTATCCAGCTACACTGCTGAATTTGTTTATTACCTCTAGTAGTCTTTAAATGGAGTTTTTTGGATCTTCTATGTAGAGTATTATGTCATCTGCAAATAGTGATAATTTAACTTCTTCCTTTGCTATCTTTATTCCTTTTATTTCTCTCTCTTGTCTGATTGCCGTGGCTAGTGTTTCCAAAACTATATTGAAAAGGAGTGTTGAGAGTGGACATCCTTGTTTTGTTCCTAATTTTAAAGTGAAAGCTTTTAGTTTTTGTCCATTTAGTATAATGTTGGATGTTGGTTTGTCATAGATGGCCTTTATAAGGTTGAGGTAGACGCCGTGTATTCCGAATTTCTGAAGGGCTTTTATCATGAACGTGTGTTGGACTTTATCAAAGGCTTTTTCTGCATCTATTGAGATTACCATGTGGTTTTTGTTTTTGGCTCTGTTGATGTGTTGTATTACATTTATTGATTTGCTTATGTTAAACCTTCCCTGCATTCCTGAAATGAATCCCACTTGGTCATCATGTATAATCTTCTTGATAATTTGCTGCATTCTATTTGCCAGTATTTTATTTATAATCTGTGCATCAATGTTCACTAGTGAGACTGGCCTTTAGTTCTCCTTTTTGGTTGGGTCTTTCTCTGGTTTTGGTATCAGAGTAAGGAATGATTTAAGGGGGATTGTTTCCTTTTCAATTTCATTGAAGAGTTTACGGAGTATTGGCATCCAATCTTCTCTAAATTTCTTGCAGAATTCAGCAGTGAATCCATCAGGACATGGGCTTTTCTTTGTTGATAAGTTTTTAATTATGTTTTCAATTTCAATAGCTGATATTGTGTTATTCAAAATTGCTATATCTTCTTGGTTGAGCTTTGGTAGTTCATATGTTTCTAGAAATCTGTCCATTTCATCTGTGTTTTCTACTCTATGTGAGTAGAGATTTTCAAAGTGGGTTTTCATGATCTTTTGAATTTCCACTGGATCTGTAGTAATTTCCCTCTTTTAGTCCTTATTGTGTGAATTTGGGTTTCTTCTTTCTTTTTCTTGATAAAGTTAGCTAGAGGTTTGTCAATTTTGTTTATTTTCTCAAAAAAAACCCCAGCTTTTTGATTCATTAAATCTTTGTATTTTTTTGTTTCATTTGCACTGATTTCTGCTCTAATCTTTACAATTTCCTCTCTTCTATGAGTTTTGAGTTTAACTTGCTCTTCTCTTTCTAAAAGCTTGAGATGAAGTATTAAATTGTTTATTTGTGCTTGTTCTGTTTTCTTGACATGACAATTTATCACTATATATTTCCCTCTTAAGACTGCTTTCCTTGCATCCCACAGATTACAGTAAGTTGTTTCTATATTTTCATTGAATTTAGGTATTGCTTTATTTCTTCTTTAATTTCATCTGTAGCTCACTGGTTGTTCAAAAGGCTGTTACTTAATTTCCATGTATTTATGCAGGTTTTGCAATTTCTTTTGCCATTGATTTCCAGTTTCAGTGCTCAATGGTCAGATATTCTGCATGGCATAATTTCAATATGTTTGCATTTACTTAAGAATGTTTTATGGGATAATATATAGTCTATTTTGGAGAATGTCCCATGTGCAGCTGAGAAGAATGTGTATTCTGATGTGGTTGGGTGGAACACTTTGTAAACATCTACTAAGTTCAGTTGATCACAGGTATGATTCAGTTATGTTATTTCTTTGCTGACTTTTTGTCTAGTTGATCTATCTCTTTGTGACAATGGGCTGTTAAGGTCCCCTGTTATAATTGTGTTCTTGTGTATTTGGATTTTCATGTCCATCAGTATTTGTCTTATATAGTTGGGTGCTCCTGTATTTGGTGCATATATATTTATAATTGTTATTTTTTCCTTTTGAATTTTTCCACTAATGAATATGTAGTGACCTTCTTTATCTCTTTTATTCATTTTAAGTTTGAAGTTCACATTGTCTGCAAATAGAAGAGTTACCCCTGCTTTATTCTTGGTTCCTGTTGCATGGAATACTGTTTTCCATCCTTTGACTTTTAATCTCTGAGTTTCATTTTGGGTCAGATGTGTTTTTTGTATACAGCATATTGTGTTATCCTGTTTCTTGATCCATTCTGTCAACCTATTTCTTTTGACAGGTGAATTGAGACCATTTACATTTATGGGTATCACTGATATGTACTGGCTCAACTTTGCCATGTTATATTCCAGTTGTTTGCTTTCTGCTTTTCTCCCTTGTTTAATTGCTTGTCTTACCTGGTGGTTTCTTTCTGTTGTTGTTCTG
Source organism: Hydrochoerus hydrochaeris (assembly GCA_004027455.1). Classification (NCBI taxonomy): domain Eukaryota; kingdom Metazoa; phylum Chordata; class Mammalia; order Rodentia; family Hydrochaeridae; genus Hydrochoerus; species Hydrochoerus hydrochaeris. Next base: position 143,627 of record PVLA01001122.1, read on the forward strand.
GAGATTGAAGTCATTTTTATCTCTATCTAATATGTCTTTCAATACTCTTTCTAGGGTTTGTTTGGTGGACATGAATTTCTTCAGATGTTCTTTGTCATGGAAGTATCTTGTTTCTCCATTAAATTTGAATAAAAGTTTTTCTGGGTACATCAGTGTGGGTTGAAAGTTGTTTTCTTTTAGGATTTGAAATACTTCACTCCAAGCTTGTCTTGACTTAAGAGTTTATGCTAAAAAGTCTGCTGTGATTCTAATGGGCTTTCATTGATATGTGAGTTGTGTCTTTTCTCTAACAGCTTTTAGTATTCTGTTTTTATGCTACATGTCTGAGCTCTTAATTGTTATATGTCTGGGTGTAGATTTATGTTGGTTGTGATTGTATGCTATTTTATGTGCCTCACTTATCCTCATAACAGATTTTTCCCCCATGTTTGGGAAATTTTCTGCTATTACTTCTGTGAGTATTTTAGTTATGTCATTTGCATTGACTTCTGCATCTTCACTGATGCCTATTAGTCTTATATTGTTTCTCTTGGCATCATTTTGAAGCTAATGGATTGTCATTTCATGCTGCTTTGTTATTTTTAAAAGTTCTATCCTTTCATGATCGCTAATTGTGATCCTGTCTTCAAGGTCAGAAATTCTATCCTCAGCTTCATTTAAACAGTTTTTCCAGGTTTCAATAGAAGTTTTTTGTTTCTTGGATGTTTCTTTGAGTTTGTTTCATGAATTCTGCCTGTTTTCTGTATTGTTCGTTCAATGTTTCAGTTTCTTATGCTCTTGTACTTTTTTATTTATTTCTTCTCTAGCTGTGCTAAGCAATTGCTTTACTAAGGTTGTTATTTCTGTTTTTACATTAGAGATAACTTCTAATTTGATTTCCTCTATAGCCTCATGGAGATTTTTTTTTTTATTTCACTTGCTAGCTTTTCAGCAGTTTCCAGTGTGTTACATGTGAAGTCCTCTATTTCAGTGTCTCTTGTACGTGCTCCTAGTGGACTAGATGTTTGAGATTGCGTTTTGCTTTTCTGTTTTGCCATTTTCCCCTTTCAAGTTAATATTTGGTCCTTCAATCCCACTAGTGTCAACTGTTGGTAGTGTATATCTACCTACTATAAGGGGTCCTACTGTAAGGTTGATATTTGTCCAATTGCTGGGTCCCACAATAAAGAGGTCTGCCTGTCATCTGAATTGTCCCTGCAGGGCCTGTTGGGTGAGTCTCATGTTCTTCTTAGGCTGACAAGCCTAGGACTACTGATAGAAATCAACCTCTAGTTCCTGCTGTTATTATGTCTTTAGGTTTTTCAGTGTCACCAGATCTCCCTGTTTATAGTGATGTCTTGGCTGTGTCCCAAAGGCACTCTTAATTTTCTCCAAATTAAGGGAGGCCTTATTGGCACCCTCCTCAAACCTACCTGATATTCTCTTTGTGGAAGAAAGACTCTCCCACTCACTTGCCAAGCTTTCCTGTGGCCTACTTCTGGAGAAGGCTTACTATTGCTCCTGTTTACCCACTGAAGGTGGCAAACTCTATTCCTATTTTAGGAGCAAACTCACCTCACTGCTAGAAGCCTACTGAAGTCTTCTGAGTCTCCCCTCGATACTGCATGTTTAATCTACTGCAGTCTAAGGTTCTGGGGGGAGGTGTGGAATCTGAAGACCAACAGCAATACTAGGTTAAGGAAGTGGGGAAGTCCCCAATGGCAGTGGTGGGACTGCGGGGGCATGCACCATGGGCTAGAATTCCTAGGTCCTGAGGTGGGAGGCCAGCTCTGTGGAGATTCAGGAGGGGCCCGGTTCTGGCCTGGCCCACCCACACGACTGGCAGGAGTTCCTGGGCCCTGTGAGGTGGTCTGCGCAGACTTTGGGGTTACAGGAGGGGCCTGGGTCTAGTCTGGCTCTGTGTGAACCGCTGGCTGTAGTTCCTGGGTCCTGCAAGGTCATCTGCTGGGACAGCAGGAGTCACGGGAGGAGCCCCCTCTTTCTATTTTTGATATCTTTTTTCAAATTTTTCATCTGTGTTTTGTGATTTTCATTGTGGAGGTCATACTTCTTTAGGCACACTTATTCCTACATACTTTCTTTTTGAGGGGACCTACCGTTAATGGGATTACTTTCCAATTTCTTAGCAATTTTGTTATAGGTGTGGAAAAATGTCAAACAATGTTTAATTCCTCAGCCAATCACTTTGTTATTCATGTGGCTTCAAACCTATCCTGGTACTTTGCTGATTACTGTCCCATTTATGCATCTTTGGTATTTTAATTTGATTAATATGCATTCACATATTTAAAACTTGCTTATGTTGACAATAGGCAATATCATTTCTCCCATTGAATAAATATGATTTCCTAAATTTTTTAGTTTTATTATTCCAGACAAATAAATTCAGAGGAGTTATTTTAATATCTGAACTAACACCTATAAATAGAACTGAACAATGTAATTAGTTAACAGATTTATTCATGATAATTAAAAAAATCTTTATATGTTTTAAGTATCTGGCAAATACTGGGAATGATGAGGAAAACACAAAGAAGGTGAAAATATGTTATTTGGGAAATTGTGTAACAAAAGTCTAACTGCAGAATTCATTCAAATAGTGAAAGTATTAGTTAGAAGCCTCACTCTAATAGTTCTGGGTTTTCCTGGATTTTGAAAGTATTAATGTCACTTTATAATGTGAGGTAAGCAGTATTCTGAAGTTTTGTTCTATGGTTTTAGTTATTTTGCTAAACCTCAGGCTCAGGTTACAAAATTGTTAGACTAATGTCTCATGCAATAACTGAACAGACAAATGAAAACATCCCTTGCCTGTAATTCTCCATAAAACACAGAAAAAAAGAACAGGTTATTTCACTGTCTGTATTATATTTAGGTGGTAGTTTTTCTGTGAAGCTGGTAACTAAATTATTTATCATCTCCTTTGATTGCAAAATAGCTGCATTTTAGTAGTGCAGAGGTTACTTATGTACTCTTAAACATTGATTCTATGTGTACATAGCACATTGGCATTCATTTCTACAAAATTATTATGACCGCTTATTGGGAACCTTAATATGTTAATCTTATAGTTTCAGTGGTGAAATAGAGGCAGAGTGTTAGGAAATGATGTGCTTCATATCATCAGTGGGAAGCTTTGAGAAGATTAGAGACTGTGGGTGAAGTTCAAATCTGCCTTAATTCCTCACATCAAATTTTCTCTGCAAAACTAATTTTCTGTTTAATAAAAATATCATCCTTTATTTCCTTCATAATGTGTATGCATAAACATATAGAGACTTTTTATCTTTATTTCAGAAATCATCAACTTCTGCCATTGAGGACAAAGCAAAAATTGGGAGAATTAGATTAATTTGAAAAATGACCAAATTATTATTGCCCTTGAGCAGATCACAATTGGAGTTTATCAGTGAGTCATTTTGTGTCCTTTGGTAATGTTTCTTTCTCCTGAAACTCTGTTCATATTCTCACATCTCCCAAAGAAAGTCTCTGAGTGAGTTATCAGGAAAGGTGTTCCTAGACAATGAAAGTATCTTAAGTTATTGAAAATAAAACAATTCTTGTCAGTTTCAACTCCATCTCAGAGGATTAATACACAGCAGATGTTAACATTAAATAAAAGAAAAGCTATAAGCTTTTTCTACATTTGGAAAAATTATACAAAATGTCTAACACTGTTTTATTACAGTTCTGAATTATAAATGTCTAAAGGAAAATCAAGAAAATTATTTCACTTGAGAGGATAATCATGCATCTCTATAAATATTTATATTTTAATTATAAATATAAATATTTAAAAGTCTTACTATTCAATATATGCATTATAATGCTATATACAATCCAACTTCCTTCATTTCAGAGTTTTAAATGTGTCAAAAATAGCCAGGGATATTGCTCAGTAGTTCTAACTAGTAAACAAGGATTTGCTTGTTGAGGCAAGACTATTGATGTGACATCCTGGCTCTAGGTAAGCAGATACTATACTTATAATATAGATATTATTCCATAATCTTACAGTCCTTATATTTGAGACTATTTTGAAGCATACTTAATGCAGAGACATTCATACTGACTATGGTCCCCATCACTTTTTTTGTGAATAAAAATTTTAAGCAGAAAATGTTAAATATAATTCTAAGCAATGTTAGGACTAAACAATTATAATTATTTTTGAAATTTTTGTTTGGTCAGTAGATTTGGGTTTTTTTGTACCAGAGATGAAACTTATGACCTTACGCTTGCCTAGCAGGCACTCATACTACTGAACTAAGTCCCTAGCCCCTGTCAATAGATATTCTAGACTTATAACAAGCAATGTCTACTGGAGACACCATTAGATTAATAATTTGTTTAGTTTGATCTAGTTTGGTTTGCCTGTGGAAATAAAGCAACATTCTGATGAATCTAATTCCTTCTGGGATCATATTTAATTACTTGTGTAACTATAATCAAAATTCTAATAAAAGTAATATATAAATTACTATGTATTCAATATTTATTTTGTACACTGAATGTTGCTACACACTCTACCTTGATAATGATGACATTTAAAAATCAATCCTACTATTTTCTTGGGAATTTTGCATATGAAGAAACCAAAAACTTAGGCAACTTCTCCAAAGTTCAACTTCTTTATAATTCATATCATTTCTAAGAATGTTTCATTTCTCCTTGATTAAGCTAAATTTTTGGAAATAGGATTTGACCATGCAGTACAATCATGGTATATTACAAGGGTAGTGAAGTGTTTGGAATTTCTGGGTCAGGAAGTTATACTCTACTGAGAGACAGCATTGGTAATAACTGTATCCTGTGTAACTGGGATCTACTTTTGAATTTTGCTTGCTTCTGGTTTATTACATTGTTGCAATCGACGGAACTGTGCATCTGATAAGAATCATAATGTAGAGGCACAGTGCCTGGTTAGCAAGAGTAAGGCCTTGAATTCAATTCCCAGCACCCCCCCATCACAGTGTATACTTATAAACATGATATTACAGAGAGTATAATATGCAACATGATTGTTTAAGAAATAATGATTTAAAAAATTTACATTGCCTTTATTGAACGTGCTTTATAGAAAAAAAAAACTCTTGTATTCTGTAAGGGGATAATGAGACAATTGTATTTTTCTAATGTAATATTGTGGATCAGATACAAACTGAACCAAATGAGAAAGGTGAAAGCTTAAGATTTGGTAAAGGTACCTGTTTCTCTGTATTTCTACGCTTTGATCTATACTTCCAATATTTTCTTCTTGCCCAAATGAACTGCAGGAAAGTCTATGCATTGAATTAAGTAATGTGAAGTGGCTCTTGCTTTCCATATTTAATTTTTAACTTGATATTCACAACAGTGTATAGTGTTAAAATCCATCACTCACGATTTTAAGAAAATATTTTTTTTTTTTACTTCCCAACTTTTTGGATATCATCTGTACTATTTACTTGGTTTGAGATTTGAGAACCAAAATAAATGATTTAATCTAGTGGTTGAAATATGCAAATAAATGATTATCCAGAGGTCTTTTATATGGAATTCATGTTCTTCAAATGCTATAAATAGTTCTCCAGGGATTCACAAACTCTAAAGCCATACCCTAATCATTGCGGGATCTATAGATATGAATGTTTTCATAAGGAGGGTGTTCCTGAACTTTATCAGATTCTTAAAACAAATGTACTTTGTTTTCCAATCAAAACTGGAGCCATTATTCCTGTCCTTTCTTGGCCATGGAAGTAAACTGAACTAGTTTTACTGACACATGTTTTAACATGTAAACAATTTCTGGATCCAGAAATACTGTAACCTACCTAATACCATGTTACTGTTTAACTGGCAAATCTAGACTGATAATACTAGGCTATCTTTTGAACTACTCCAACATAGCTTTCCATCATATTTTTATCTTGTCAACATTATCTATTTTTTTTCTTTAAACTCTAATCATATAGCTAGAAGTTCTTCCTACATTTTCTTCATCTGATAAAAACAAACTTTGGGTGATCTCATGCTTCTCTATGTTTAACAAGGGAAAATTCCAGCCCTGAATTAGTTAGTTACCCAAACCCAAATTTAGTTTTTATTTTGGCTCTGTTTTTGTGAGAAGCAAAAAGCAGCTAGTGTTTTTACAGTGTGATTTTGTAGAGGAGACCTCATCCCAGAACATTATTTACCCGAAACAGTATTTTTAGTGTCTCTATGTTCATTTATCATGTTAGTGATAAATCAGAAAAAAGTTCCATTTTGTTTTCTCTGTTCTCTGCCATCTATGACAACAACATAAGAAAACAGAATTTTGAATACTATAAGAAGACTAGAAAAGATGTTCAATACCTACCAACCAGACACTAACATAAATCTAAAGATCCCATTCTCCATGTATTCTAGTCATTGGCGGTTTGACTTGTGTCTTTTTTTCTCTTAATACCAAAGTTTGCTTTCTTTTGTAGAAATAATTCAAAATTATTAAGAAAATGTTATTTATCAGTTATCAGTGAAAAGACAGGAAGTTAGTATGTTTTTGTATGACCTCAGAAACTCACATTTAGCAACATGTGTGTGAAGATTGATAAACTTATCATGACAGTTTTATCAAGCCTTACCAAAACTGTATCAAAGTTTGTATTAATTTAAAAGTGAAAAGACATGATCTTTTCAAAGAGTATTTACTTTTGTCATTGCAAAAAGTATACATTACTTTTCATGGATTTGCCCACTTTTTTGAAACTCCAGGACTGAAAAGTAGAAAAATTAATGGTCACGTTTAGTCTTTAAGAAAGGCACTTTTACTCTGACACACCACTGGGTGGAGTACATTGCTAGCCCAGGGTCTAATAATACTGTGTTGTACAGTAAGACCTATTTGTGCCAGAAGAGAGAAACTCCTAATCAATTTTGAAGTTTATGTGTTCTTTCAAGAATCTGTACATGTTTAATGAAACTGAATGACTAGATATTATACCAACATTGAATATGCACTAACATTATAGTTTTCAAAATTCAATCCATTTTTCCTAAAGCCTTGGGAGATAAGATTTGACACCTGGCCTAGAAAACTCAACCAGTGAATTATTTGGAAGGAAACCATTTTACATTCTACCCTGAAGGGCAGCTGCCATTTGTTGTTCTGACTTCGTGCTTTAACTTTATGTGGAAAAGTGTAGAGCTTATTTCTTATAAAGAAATCAAACTGTACTCAGACACAGCTTGACTTTTCATTCAGTGTTTCTTTGATAAGGCTTAGGCTGGAATTGAACCTTAATCTTACAATAAAATGAACTTTTCTCAGACACTGTGGGGAAGTATTTCTGTTAATAGTATTTACTTAAGTTTAGACTTCAGAACTCTGTGAATGAGAAAAAATTCATAGTAGGTGTTCATTCTATATGATTTTCAAATTCCCAAACATTTCCTCCTAGTCTTATCTTTATTTTTTCTTTAATTAATTGTATTTAATGTTGGGGTAATCAAATCAACCAATCAAATGTAAAACTCTCTAAATTTACAAATTTATTATACTTAGTAACTTTCCAATCTAGCAGAATTGGGCCATTTTTATTAACTATATATTATCTATAGTTTAAAATGTGTGTGTGTGCATGCATGTGTGTCTATGTGTGTGCATATCTCAAGCAAAGATCATGTTCTTTGAAAGATCAGTTCCCACTTTGCCAATCTTGTTTCTTTTATTCTCTTAATCTTATTTTCTTGTTCACAGGACTTTATTTCTTCTGAGCTTTCTGCTCTCAAGCCTCGCCCTATAGCTTTTATGATCCTGAACTATCCCTCCTGCCCCATTTCTATTCTAAAATGATTGCTTTTTCATCCATTTTTTCTTTTAACAATCTCATATGCTGCACTTTACTTAATTTTTCTTTCCAGTGCTATTAAAGATTCTTTATTTCTCTCTACTCTTAACCCCTGCCTGCTCCCAAGTGTAACATCTCATCTATTTCTCTGTACCGAAGCTGCGGTTTGCCCAGGGGAGGGACTTTCTCATACCCACAGCTCCGTGCTATGATGATTTCAATGGTGCCAGCATATTTTAACCACATCATTATCATGTAGTCCCAAAGCTTTGCTCACTGAAAACACCATTTTTAAAAGGACTTCGTTTCCATTAATCAATTTTGGAATTTGAGATTCAAGCACAGAAAGCATTTTTTAGAATGTTTCCTCCTTGTTCCCACATTCATTTCATTCTCTTCACTATCTAAGAAAAAGGAATTGTGCAAGGGTCTTTTTTCCCCTCCATGCTTACCTCTCCTTCTATATCCCACCGAGCCCCCTCCACCCAAGTCTATTCTTCCATACAGTAGTTAAATCAGAGCATGCGGCAGGACGGCATTGTGTGAACTGGTGGCCACACAAGTACTTTGTATTCACTAGAGGTTTAGAAGTACAGCAGCTGCATATAAATATGCATAGTTGAGAGATTCATGATGGTGCCTCCTCATTCTAGTGCTGGTTGGCTGCAGTGCAGCACTACAAATCAATGAACATTTTCCCCATCCATCAGCTGCTCGCTTGCAAGCAGACAAAACAAGTACAATGCCAGAAACCCACAGAGAGCTCCTTGGTGAACGAAACCTCACTGTCACAAGATTCAAAATAGCCTTCTCCCTCCTACCCTGAACCTCCACAGCTCTCGACCTCAAATGTCTTTTTTATTCAATGTATATCGCAAGTACTTAAAAAAATAACACCAGGAAAGAACAAGAAAAAAAGGAGCAATGATAAATCAGAGTTTGAAGGGTACTCACATTACACTTGTCACAAAACAAAGGATATTTTGAGCATTAACCCTTTTAGAGAATAAAACCCATCATAAAAATGAATCTGCTTATGTTACTGTACTGCTCTCCAGTTGTAGGGTTTGAGGGCTGAAGCATTTCAGTATGCAAAGCGTTGTGTCAAGCTGTGGCAGACATTTGTAACTTATCCATAGTTATTAGGTGGCTTTGGCTATAAGAATTTATTTTTTCAGAAACAAGGAGAAATTATAAATGCATTTAATAGTGAAATCATGGTTTCTCCCACTAATAAGCAATTTTTGTAGAGAGTTCAAGTATACTTATATTTACACTACTCAATTCGTGTAAAATTTTTAGTAAAAGCTTTGGTCTCCTTTAATAAAATCTCTTAGTAAAAGCATATAGATTTGTTACATCTGAAGGGCAAACCTATTTTTCATTTCAGATGGATTAACATTAGAAGTAGAAAAGGTTTATTCTTGTGTAGAATACTCAACTATTAAATACATCACAATACTTTATCTGACAACTTGCCAATTGAGTTTCTAATAAGAATAATAACCAACTGGATTTTCCATTCATTGGTTCATTCAGTCTTTCAACTATTTTTCAAACACCTACAGTTGCCACATGAAATAAAAGGTATTTTACAGTATTATGATATCTATAGTCTCTGTTTTAAGATGTGAATGGTTTTTTGGGAGACAAGAAATACAACTGAGTAAGTGACGAGGTGAATTTTAAAGTTTTGAAAAGTCAAGTTTAGGGTTTAGTATGGTGAAGATAGTACATACTTGATAAGTATATGACATTTTAAAACCTTACTTATTCAGTTTCTATGTTTAGTTACTACATTAGGAAAGAAAAAATCAAATCAGTTTAGATCATGAGAATCATCCAAAACTACGGCTCAGAGAACTCACAGACATGTCCGTATTTTATTTGCTTTGTGAGAAGCAAAAACAAAATTTGAACTCCTCTTCGCCTAACTTCAGTGCCCATCCATTCACTTCCACTAAACCATGTTGAATTACAAGGCAGAATGTGATAATTGCCCTGGTTGATCAGAGGAGGTAAAGATCGCTTCCAGCTGGGATGACCATAGAGGATATCATTGAGAAGGAACAGCACTGGAGCAGGACTCTGAAGAGTGGGCACAGGAACAAAGCAAAAACTAGACAGGGGTTAGTATTGGTGAAATTTTATGACTGAAAAACAAGTTGCCAGACAGAGGAAGGACATCACTTTGAGTGAAATGTGTGCCATAAATAATGTTATTTAAAGAATTGCCAACCAGGCTCCTCACTCATTAGAAATGGAATCCACAGATAGGTTTATGTTTCATTTTCAGATGAGTCACTTAAACTGTCTGGACCTTAGTTTCTTCATTTCTGAAGTAAGAACTTGAACCAAATAACCACTGAAGACTTCTCCAGGGGACATATTTTACAGAGCTTATATTTTTAATATTTTCACAATGTAAAAATATATTAAAAGTACCTGACTCAAGGCATAGCAGCTATATAACCTATATAAATGGGATTATTCTTAGGAGAAATCATATTTACTTATTTATGAACTTGTAAATATATATATATGTGTATACTATTTGACTAATTTTATATATATACTGTTTATATATATATATACTGTTTGACTAATTTTAAGCTCTAAAATTAATTTTAAGAGCACTTTTTTGCCATGTATTTCTCCCAGTCTGCTTCCCATCAGTTTGAGTACAGGTTGATGTTTATAACAATTATTCAAAATATAATGATAAAGTAAACATATATTAAGCATAGAATAAATACAAGATTTGAGAACTGTACACACTCTCATTTTATCTTTCTCTACTTCTCACATTAAAAAGATATAAAGACTGAATTACTGAATATTTACATATCAATAAATGTCATCCTGGTATATTTCAAATGCATTTGAAGCCAGGCATGGTGAGCATGCCTGCAATCCCATTACTCAGGTAGCTGAGGGAGGAGGATCACTGTAAGTTTCAGTCAGCCTGCTCTACATTATGAGTTGAAGGCCAGCTTGAGCTTTCTAGCAAGACCCAATCTCAATTAAAAAAAGCAAAAAAACAACCAAGTGCATTTGAATAAATACACAAAATTTTACTTTTTAGTCTACAACATAGTATTTAAAGCAATATTATATTGAGTACATAAATATATGTATATATATATATATATATATGACTCTACATAAAAAGTATGTGTATATGTGAATTTCAAATATATTTGTGTACATAACTATGTAAATAAATAAATGTGTATATGTAAATTTCAAATACATACACACTTGGAGACAGAAATATCTCAGCTGCCAGCATGGTCTGTGTGTGTTTCCATTCATGTACACATACAGACAAGTTGAAGGAATATGAGAACTTAATGGGTCATACAGTAATGCTTTTTTTTTTTTACTAACTTCAAAGCTTTATTTTCCTCTATCAACATTTTCTCTCTAAATTTCCATCCCAAACAAGAAAAGAAGCCAACAAAAGAGAAGTATTTTGTTTGAATTTAGAGTGAAAAGAATATGAAACATCAGTTTCCCATCCTCTTTGCAAAGGCTACTGCAGGGGTTTTAGTGGGTAGCTCTTCCTCGAATAGAATTGCCCAGGGTGGAATTCCATCCTGCCATTGTTGCTGCCAAACCCATTCAGAGGGAACTGGATGTTGTGAGAGTTCCAGACTTTTTCATTTTCCATCTTACACTTTCTCTCATGTCCTAAAGTAGTGTGCTTTGGCAGAAAATGGATTTGGATCCCAATCTATTTGAAATTGAGCTTTAGATTTGGATTCCAATCTACTTGTGGTTTATTAGATTTGTTTTAGTGATTTGAATGAAATTGAGCCTTGTTGCCAGTAAACAATACAATGCTTTGATCATACTCATTCCAATCTTAAATGAAGATACTTTAAACTCATTTTGGTTAAATCAATTGATAGTAAAATTAGATAATCTTAAATATTTACTGACACTAGCTATATTCATTAATGTGGAGTGTTGTTCAACTGAAAGGAAATATAACCTTAATGACATATTTTATGTTGAAAATAACATTACAGCTTTGAGAAGGTAAATGACGTTGCATACATAAGTCTTACATAAATGCTAAATGAACAGTATACAGATTCTTTGGAATATCAGAGACCAAGGATTTAGATAAACCCTATGTATATTTATTACCTTTGTGGTATCAGCATCACTTTCTAATGGGAAAAAAAATCTCAAAAAACTCTCAGAATGAATTTTTCGTTGGGCTTACTTGGAACAGATGTGGATTGAAGACCCCTGCTCTGTGCATTTAAAGTGGAGCAAAAACTTTGAACAGATAATTGCTTAGTATGAAGAGAACCACAGCAATAAGTGGACTATGGTAAATTTCATTATTTCAACACTAAAAATAAATATTCCTTCAGAGGATGCATGTTCTTACAGCTAGACAAATTTAATAGCTGTTTTACAGTGAGAAGAATTTTACTCTTGTAAAGACTTTTCTAGAGCCGGGTATTTAACTCAGTGGTATAAGCATCTGTGTGATGAGTGAGCAATTGTGAGTTCCACTCCTGGTAGAATTTTCTAATGGGAAGGCTTAAATTACTTTTAAATAAGGTCAGTGTTTTTGATGAAATTAAATTGTCAAACTTATACTATGCAAAATTTTGAGCCAGTGTTTAATGTGTTTTAAACAACAGACATAGAACTGAATGTTATATCTCAAAAAAAATAAATATTTATAAAGATAAGATAATACAAGGACAATTTGCCTGATATTTAGATAGAATATTAATCCACTACCCCTTACATCTTTACTCTTTCCTAGATACCATCATATAATCTAATAAAATCAATTTTATGAAGAAATTTTGGTCTAAGAAATATTAACACAGACTTGAACATTTTTCCTAGGATATAGTTACCTCAGAGATTTATATTGTTTGCTCTCAGGCTGGAGAAGGGAAGGGGAAAAATCAAAAATAATTTTAAAAACAGTCACTAGGAAAAGTGTGATTGTGGACCAAGTACAGTGCAAATAATATATAAATTAATGTTTAAATGTAACATTAATTCTAGGTGGCTTATTAAGCACTGGATTCTAAAGCATATTATTTCTAGATGTATTGAAGCTGTTGGAAACAAGTGCCTTAAAATTTCTGTGTTTGCAATTTCTTGTTTACTCCTCAATACAGTGCTACATGGCAGGAACATTATTAACTAAACAAATATAATGTTGAGATGCAAAAAGTAATTTTGACCAAATTGGCTTTCTGTTGTCAATGTCCGTAAACCACACAGTCTTCAGATAAAATTTGGACTATTCAAACTGATTTAAGTAACTGGAAATCATTTAGTCTAGAGTGATTTGTTTGTTTCTTCAAAGACTAGTAGTTGGGCCCAGGTAATTTAGAATGTTACTCTGATTGAAAACAAGTTCAATCATTCTTGATTTAAAATTTCCAATTCACTTACTACTCTTGAGACAACCCAAGAAATTTCTGCCTATGCCGTCAGAGTGCTGCTATGGGTTTTGGAGTCAGGTTCTGAAATTGAAGATTCTAGCTAGACTCTATTGGACCTGGAGTATATAATTTAACCACCATTTATTTTCCTCTAGTACTCCATGAAAATTGAGATTATTTCATTTCCTTCCAAGTTTCACGTGAAGATGAAATGATATGTGTGAGCTCCGTGAAATGAGCCTGATGCCATTAGCACATTAAATGCTTAGTCGCTATTCATCCACTCTGTCATTAGATACTCATTTTTCTGTTAGGCACTAAGCTGGGAAGTACGACTACAAAAAAGAGTTCAGTGTCTTCCCTGCCCTCATGAAATGGTCAAGGTAAGAGGAAGAAGGAGAAGGAGACTGACACATAAATTGGGCAAGTAAAATACATTAGAAACAGTTGTGGAAAGATACATGGATTAATGAAGCAATTAAAAATATTTAACCCAGATATGAGGGAAAAGAATTTTTCATTAGATTAGTCACTGAACAATAAGGTACCTAAGTGCCTGCTGTCCTAGTTACTTTACTCTCATTGCTGATGTAAAATACCTGAAAACAAAGTTAAGAGGTGGGGGGGGTAGTTTATTTAGCTCACAGTTTGTGGAAGTTTCAGTTGATAATGGGCTAGCTCCAAGTGAGGTTGGCTTGGCACAAGACAACCAGTTCATGTCAAGCAGAAGTCAGAAAGCAAAGGAGGGAGATGATAAACCTCTTTCTGTCCCTTATATTTTATCCAGACTATCAGGATTAGGATGGTGCCAAACCAATCAGTATACTAATTTAATAATCACACACCTTTAAACCTAGTTCCCATAATCCTAGCATTGTGCCATGAATCCATCACACATTCTGATTCAGCCACCCTGAGAAAGCTCCACCTGTGACCACATGAAGCTTTGGGGTGACATCTAGACACAAGCCATAACATCTGCTAATACTCTTATTCTTCAGAAGCTGAAAATACTATAGTAAGGGGGAAGAGAATATGATATATTTATAAGAACAATTTTGTTCTCGTGGAGAAAGACTAATTTATATTTAATAATCACTAAATAAGTCTAAAATTATAAATTGTATAATTGCTACCAAGTATACCAGTACTTCTAAACTAGGGCTAATTTTGCCTTCCCTCCCCTGTCTGCAGAGACAGTTGAGGATAACTCATAAAATTCAAGTTACTTTTATTATGCTCTCATTGGAGAAGACATTAAACATTTTTTAAAAATTCAATGTTTTCTTTCCACAGAAGTCCAAAATTTACTTTGCCTGTATTTTCTGTATGTCATTTCTGTTTTCCAAGTTTTCAAAATTGTGACTAGATCAAAAGCATCAATGAACAATCATTCATGTTCATGGTTTCAGCAAGTCTGTGTGTAAAACTGATGACTCTGGGAAGGACTGGATTCCTTAGAACAGTAGTTCTTGAAGGAATATTAGTCAGGGAGGAAGGGCACCAGAGCAGAAATAGGATGACTATTTTTAGAAAGCTACAGGACTTTTCTTTTCCTGTATTTTCCAAAAGTTTCAGAGTAAGCATATTTCATGGTAACAATGAAAAAAAAAGTCACTGCCTAATTGTTAAATAAATGTAATCTCAAATTAGCAAACATCTAAGTGTATAGTTTTCCTCATTGTGTTTTTTATTGTCCCCAGTGACCTGTTTCCCTTCAGTATCCCTGATGTTTCACATGGCGAGTTGTTCAGTGTGTACACTTTGCTTGGATCTGTCCTCCCCATTACTTGTCAGTACACCCTCTCTCCATCCCTATTAATTTCCTCTGCTTCTATTTACATTCCTTACACTGCGAAAGTGGAGCATTGCTTTCTCAAATAACGTTTTCTGACTCCATAGATGATGGCGTATCCCCTTGTTACAAGCTTTCACGTCTCTCTTCCTATTTTTACTCTTTTTTCTTTCCTTTCTTACTTTTTTTCTTTCTTACTTCTTTCTTGTCTTTTCTTTCTGTTTCTCCCTCCCTCCTTTCTTCCTTCCTTGCTTTCTTTCTCTCTCTGCCTTCTCCTTAGCTTTCTCCCCGTGTCTCCCTGTCTCTCTCTTTTACATTCAACTACTTCCTGGCCATCTATTATTGTATTATTTTATTTAAATCTTGTTTATTTTGAGACAGGGTCTCAGAGACCCTTATATCCACAGCTAAGTGACTAAGTGGAAGATGAGCTGAGAGGAGGGAGGAGTCCTTCTGAGTGTTCATTTCTACCCTCTTAGGTTCCATTCTATTATTCTAAAATAATAATAATAATTTGACTAACTTGCAGACATAATTAATAAACAATTTAAATTTGTGGAACAATTCATTTGATACCCACCCTTTATTATTAAAATTGTATTAATATATTCTTTATTATGGTATGTGAAATGACAATGTTCTAATAAGCTGATGTAATATTAACTTCACTTACTTTAACTCCATTATTTAAATTGTGAGTTTTTTGTTTTATTTGGTTGTATCACCTCTTTATCTTGGGTTTACCTGGAAAATCTGGAAAATTGCAAACTGAAATTTTAGTAATAGTGGCTAAAACCCCATGGAAGGGCTCCTGGAGAGACCTGTCACTCTATTGCAGACCTTGCAGCTCTTGTGGGGGTGCAGAAAGCTTCACACTTCTGATGAGTGAGGGCAAGTTCCAGGGTAATTTTGGCTGTGTTATGAGATTTTATTGGTGTATGATAAATCAAGAATGGGGGCTGGGCATCACTGAGCTGCAGGGGCCTCATTCGTGTGTGGGATGGTAATGTTTCCGTGCTTAATGCACCTCAGCATCACTTAGGGATCCTTTACAAATGCGCATGCTCTGACCCATTCCCGGATGCGGACTCCATGTGCCTAGAATGGGCTTTGGTTCATGTGGTTTGAAGACTCCTGAGTGATCTGAATGTACTTTATGACTTAGAAACAAATATCCAGGGTTTTCTTTTCAGTCATGCTTGGAAAAGGCCTTGTTCTCAGAATGCACAATGTTTGACAGAAAGTTCGGAGGCTCCATGCCCAAGGACGTGGCCTGCTGTCCTCTGAGTTTTGGGTGTAAACTAACTTGGAGTTTCCTGTCTTGTCACATTCTTACCTATGTTACGGGCTTTATAAAAATTAGATCCTATCTTTCTTGACCACTTTACATAGTGGTTCAGAGAGAATTCATTGTAGCATAAAATGTCCCTAACTCCTAATCCAAGAACTGTTTCAAGCGGTCATTTTAAAATGAAACAAATTAGCATACTTTGTAGGATTCTTAGGGAAAAAAATAATTTAGAGATCTCTTTTCAAAAGGCAATAATAATAAGTAACAATAGTAGTAAACAAATTAATAAATAATAAATATATGATTATAGGTACAACCCATCTTCTTATCTAGTATCTAATTCACTAGACTTTGGGCTCCTTGAAGTTTGTATTTTAGTTAAAAGATATTTCATCTGTCCATGCATTTAAAATGGTTTAAAATAGCCTATTCTCAAGTGAATGTTTTATTTACATTTTACATGTACACAGAGGAAATTATAGTCTTTGATTTATTTAATCAACATGTGTATATGGAAGGTCTTATGTTAATTGAATAAATTATAGAGATATATAATAGAGGTAATATATTAGAATATATTGGAATATATATGAATTTATATATTAGGATAAATTGGATTATATATATTCCAATATATTCTAGTATATTTACCCCTATAATATATACCATTGATACTATTTCTTTTCCTAATAATCAACTAAAAAGCTCATAATAACTCAATGCAAGGGAAATATGTAATTTTTAGATGATTTGATTTCTCTAACACATTTGACTTGGTTGACTGCACTATGAATTTCTGTTCATTTTTTTATCTCCCTTCTCTTTTCTTTCCAATCATTCATCCATTTCTTTTAGTGACTTGTTTCTTCTGTGAATATTGTCTTTCTTAGATTCATTTATTCCTCACTCTAAACATTGTTTCTAGATGAGCAAATTGACTCCTGTGATTGGAATACTTACTTACATGCTGATAGGTCCTGCAAGTTTTATCTCCAACAATAAGAATTCTTATTTGAGCCACCTGTACAATCCTTCTAGTTTGTTACCAATATCAGAAATCTCTAAGCTATAACAGCATTTTCATCTTCCTGTGTGTCATCACTCATGTACCTTCTATCTGCAGTGATGGCATCAGAGGGAACCAGTTTCCCGTTCCTAAGTTTGGAAGTCATGTATATCTTGTCATTAATACCCATATCTGACTCTTTCCAATACAACCTCCTAAACATTTCTTGACACTTTCTTTCTTGGGCTGGGGATTTAGCTCACAGGCAAGCATGAGGCCGTGAGTTTGATCCCCTGGACAAAAAAAAAAAAAAGAAAAGAAAAAGATGGACACTTTCTTTCTCACCATACACATTCCCACTGCCCTGGTTATGACATTCATCGTTTCCTTTTGGAACTATTACTAAGCCCCCAGACTTGTCTTCTCCATTCCAAATCTCACCTTAGTAATCTACACTATAGGAAAACAATAACATTGTACCCCACATAAACACTGAAAGCACATCAATTGCAGCATCAATGCTATGAGTTCTATAAACTAATAATAGTAATCAATTAAAATGCCAGGTTTCTTTTAACTCATTGATTTCTCAAAACAGAACCAAATCCATGAAGTTACAATGTATCATATTTGGCTAATTAGATAAATTAGTTTGCTACATTGTTTAAAATAGAACTCAGTACAACACAAGAGATCATCTGAGACCTGGCCTTTGTCAGATATTCTCATTTCATCTTCAGTGACTCCCTATCTTGTATTTTATGTAATAGTTCAGTGGTAACAATTTCTTTTTTAGGCCATGCTATTTCATTCTGACTTTTACTTAAACTATCTTTTTGGTCTGGGTGTTTTTTCTTCATACTCCAAACTTCTTGCCAATTCTAATTAGGATGTCCATTTTCACGCAGTTAGCTTGTCAACTTTTTTCTAAGTCCAACAGAGATGATGATTCTAATTGATGTTCCTGTACTAACCTGTTCATATCTCTACCAAATAATTGTTCTTACTATGTCTACATTCACTTGTCATTTTTCCAATTATATGTTTGTTTAACCTACTTATAATTACCTTGAAACATGATTCTTTTAAGACAAACTTGCACATAAATAGCATATAACCAAACACTATATGAGTTAGTTAATATAAAAAGTATTGTTGCATATAGGAAAAAATAGGTATGTGGAGAAGTGTTACCCTTTTCTTAACACAAAATTCAGAAACTCCTGATGTTCACTGTTTGCATCTTCATAGCTGACTCACAGCTCATGTAATTAATTTACATAAATTATTTGTTCTTGAAATTTGAGTTTTAGACTCTTGTGGAAAACACAGAAATCCTAACTACATTATCTAAAGTGAACTGTGCATTTTTAGTAATACTTACTGGATACATTAATATCAAGGACACTAAGAAGGTCTTCCTTTCTTTCATTTTCTGGACATTTCTACTAAGTAAGTTCTGGCATTTGTTTTTGCTTTCTTTTTTTGTCATTAATTACTATCACCTATCATAGCTACATATATTTCATTTTTTTCCTTGCTCATGTTTAAAAATATATATATTGACTTCATTTCTTATGCAGTGTAAGTACTATTTATTCATTCATAGACATACTTTGCTTTTATATGGTTGAGAAACAGCTAGGAAAAATGTTTCCAGATATTTTTGTAGCATAATTTATGCTATTGTTCTAGTCTTAATGATAAACCATCATAAATTGCCTTGCAGTTTGCAGATTTGAAAATAGGCACAAGATCTATATATGTTGTAAATAAATTTGCTAATATCAGTTCTTATATTAACATATTTTTAGAGTTCTCGGTTTCAAATTTTTCCTGTATTACTAAACTTTCATTTTCTTGTTTTTTGTAAAAACAAACAAACAAACAAACAGATTTTATTCTGCTATACAGACTTACAAATTGAGTCTCAAACCTTGAACAAAGAATATGTTTGTGTGTGTATGTGTTTATGTGCATTTATACATATTATTTAGAAAGAGTGCAAGAAGATATATAAAAGGAAAGATGACTTAGTTTCATAGTTTCAAAGTACAAATACTCTATAATTTCATTCAATAATATGAACTTTTGAGTATGAGCTTAGATGAACAGCATCTCATACTTTTTTGGAAAATATTTTTGAGAATCATACATCTGTTTGAAATATTTCTTCTTGATTCAGGGAAACATTACTGGATAATATAGTCATTTTTCTCCCTGGTGCCTAAATTCAATTCCTAAATTTGAAATATGTTGAAATAAATGTGTTTGTCTTAAAATATGAAATGATATGTATACAATCAAACTCACATGGATAAATGGAAGACTTTCCAGAAATATAATAGAGCTTGTGGAGAGAAACTAACCATGTGAAAATAGAAATAGAATTCTGTTATCTTTGTTTCACAGTAACCAGGCAAACCAATTTCATTTATAGGAAAATGGAGAAAGAAAAATCTGGCCAAGGCTATGACTTATTCCTGGCTTTAATAAATCTGCATCATCATATGTGGGGATACAGATCAGAATCTCTTCTTCTAAATAGTGTTGCAGCTCAATTAATTTATCCACTAGCATCTTCTGAACACTTACCATGAGCCGTGCACACAGAATTGACAAATCTTTCTATCTACACATTCTTGAAATATATATGTACAAGAATATATCTCTGTATTTTAGATTATGCATAAGTATATGGCTACTTTGTGTTTCTACTTGTTTCCTAAGTGCAATTGAGCATATAAATGCAAGGATATATTTATCAATCAGCACTGTTTGAATGGAGGATGGTATGGAGGACTCATCCTGCCATAGATGCGCTGGAGATGAATGTACAGCTCCCAGGACTGCTGATTGACAGACCCTAGGCTGAGCTGATCCTAAAGCCATGCTTTGTTCTCTATTTGTACACACCAATGTTATCTCCACAAACACATCTTTTGTGCCACTCCTTCCTCACCAGATGGCCCAAAGCCCTGAATTAGATACAGTGTCCCTTCATCTTCTCAGTGTGGCCTACCCCTTGACCTCCTATCTGAAGAAACTGGTTCAATACAAGTACTGCTGTCTAGAAAACCTTCTTGAATCAGCTGTTTATTTTTAAGTTCTTAAGAATGTGAGAGTCTACAGGCTCCTGTGTCACCAGGCACCTTGCGTTGAGGTCCTCTTCAGACCTGTGGGCCAATTAAATTTCCCCCAATATAACTGGAGATGGCCGGATAACAAGAACAGGAATCAAGGTCTTGGTTTTGCCTAGGTGTTTTCAATCTTCCAAATACCACAGATTATTTAATTCTGCCTGGTCTCATTCTTCAGCCTGGCACCACCCTAACTTACACTCTGCCTTGTTGCTTTCTATTCAGTGTGAGAGTTCAACTGATCTGATGATCAGTTTAACCACACACAACCCACACTCTCTTATTCTTTCATGTATCCAACATTCTGAGTGATCAGGTGTATGTCTGCCCTGATAGTGATATACAAGAAGGCAAGAAGTTAACAATGTACCTTGGCTTGGTTCTGAAAAAGCTATGAGTTGTATCATGAGAAGAGGTAATAACCATCCTTGAACTTTGTGGATGAGAGGGCTTGTCATTTCATTTGCCTTTGCAGTCTAGCAACAGAGATAGGGACAGTGTTCAATATTCGTTCAAACAAAAATAAGATCGTTAACTGTCACATTTGCTGAGAAGTAGTACTCCTAAAGATGACTCAGATGAAACCATAAAGATTAACTCTTGTTGATAATATGTGAGCATGTTGGATGCTATTTAATTGATTTTTATTTTTAATTTGTTTGTAATGACATGGATTGAACATAGGACATCAAAAATGTTAGGCAAGCACACTATCATCCAATGAAAATGTTTTAGGATCTACTTCTGCCTGCCTCTATGTGGCCTACTGATTTGATATCATTGTCCTGGTCTTTTCTTATTTTCAACAAAATGTAACTGAAGTACTTCCAAGAGATAAATCAAGTTCTTTAAGCAAGTAATAATCGAACTTGATTATTAATCCATTTTTGATTGTGTAGAAATGTAAGTAACAGGTTGCACCAGTATCTCAAGTGATTTATTATACTGAGGCATAAATTTGTAGCAATGTATAAATTTATTGATAATGCCAGTTTCAGAGACTAAGGGAATGTGATTTTTAATTGTTTTATTTGTTATTATAAAGAGCTACCCCATGTAGAAAATGGATTATAAAACTGGATTATACTCCTGGATCGGAAAGGTTTTCCTTCACTAACAAGTTTAAGGCAGTGTGATTCAATAAAAAAAAGAAATTGATCCGAAGTCCACAAATGTAAGGTTTACTACTAAGCTTCCCGCCAGCTCTAAATGAAGTTACATGAGTGATCATTAGACTCTCTGACCTTCATTTTTCTGAATAATACCTACTTTAGAACTTAAATGTCAATAAATGTGTAGCAAATATGCCTTGAAACATTTTAAACCATAGCAGAAACAAATTATTAGGATTAGTATATTGTTAGTTGTTAAGGGTGAGAAGAATCAGTATCACAGGGTAGGAGACTTACAGTTTCAGTCCTCAGAGTATTAGTAAGGTAGAGCTGGAGCAATTTGGCTCAGCAGAGGTGGCTCCAGATCAAAACAGTACTTTTAGTACCCTTAGAAACCTTATGATGTTGAGAAATGACCAAATCCTCCTAAGTATCTGTGCTTTTTAAATCTATTAAATGGAAATAATAGTTATAAGTTTTCACAAACGTATGTGACTTGGCATAATGTCCAAAGCTAAATGAAGCCCGTTGAGTTATCCTAAGCCCTTCTCATGAATCATTGCCTTCTTTTTAGGTATTTATGCTTTCAGATATTTTGCAGTCAAACATCAGTGTTGTAAAATCTTGCAAATTGTATGTCGTTATCCCAAATCACAACAAGAGCACATGGTAACCTAAAGGAGAATATCATGCTTAAATGTCAAAAAAAAAAAAAAAGAATTAAGGAAATAGCTTATGGCCCCCAGGAAGCATTGTAGCATCTTTTGTTCTTTTCCTTCTTAATCTGCCTAATTTTGCCCCTTTATCTAAAACCTTAATACCATCTTTTACATCTGTGTTTATCTTCATAGCACTTATCACTATTGATGTTACAGATTATACATTTATTATTTTGGGTGGTCTATAAATTCAAGTAAGAGGAAGAATTTCTTACTTTAGACTTTCTGAGAGAAAATGATTTGTTTTAATTTTTCAAAATAAATCGTTGGTATTTTTTAGTAATGAACTTAGTGGTCAAAATAAAATATATTTTCAGAGGGTATACATATATATGCAAAAATGTTACCCTTATGCCATAGTATATAAAATAAACATAGCCCAAAATTACACTTCCTGGATCTCTGTGATTTTAAAATGCAGTGCATTTTACACACATGGAGATTTTTATTCCAGAAAGGTATTGAATGTGACAACTTGACAATCTGTCTTTGGGATGCTGTCATTGCTAGTCTCAGATCAGCTGACAGAACCTCAGCTGAGGCTCTACAAGTTGCTTTAGAACATTCTAGAACTATCCTAACAAGCATGTTCCAACTATCATTCGGAAAAAAAAAAATCACTTGGGATCAATCTGTATAGCAGGTCTCATGGCAGAAAACTAGTCCTATCTTCATGGGAAAAGATCTTATCAATACGTTGGCCATGCAGTGACTGTTGAGATTCTCATTCTATTCTCAAAGCATTCCATCCCCAAATGAGGGAACTGAAGCTTTTGAAAAGTCACAAGTGGCCTTGTAGTGATATAGATCATTCTATGACTGCTAGTTAGGAAATGAAGATGATTCTACAGTGATACTGCAAATATATGATATTTCAAAATTTGATTTTAATAATATGCTAAGTGTAATTTGTCATATATTCTGATATGTATTTATATGCTGTGATGAGAAGCTGTGTGACATTTATTAAATCATAATTTTCTCATAAAAATATTAATGAGATCAACTCTAAGGAACTAACAGTCATCCTCATCCTACCCAGAATTCAGATTAAAATACAGAATTAGGTTATTCAGATTGTAGAATATAGAAAAAGTGGAGTGTATACAACTCTAAGGGAAAAATATATATTTTTTTCTTACAAAAATTCATGTTTTATTCATTTAGTATTTTTAAATTAGTATTTAGTATTTTTAAACTAGTAGCTAAAAATTTAGTATTTTTAAATTAGTATTTAGTATTTTTAAATTAAATTTTAGTTTTTAACCATATATATGTGTAATATGCAGTGATTCTGGGCATTAAATTCATCTTCATGCCTAGTAGGCAAATATTCTACTACAAAATATGTTTTGAAGTAACAATATTATGTTAGTAAACATTACTTAATGTGAATTCTAAAGAAACACCAAAGGATAAACCCCAAAACTACAAAAGTGGGAGAATTTTAAAGATACTTTTAATAAAATGGCAAAACTAGTTTTTGTAAAAAATCAAAAGAACATATATCCAGATAACAAATTATGTTTTAATCAGAATATAATACTATACATCTTAATTCTTTTATGTATACACAAAATAAAAATTATCCAATCAAAAAGTTAACTTGACCTGTCTATATTTTAAAATTTGATTTTAATGCTATGTTAAATGTAATTTCTTATATGTTCTTTATAAAGACAATACATATTTTGTGGCAGATATGTACAGTGTAGACATTTCCAAGTGGCTTCTTTCTATGTGCTTTTAGTAGAAATGCTGATATTTAATTTTATTCCAATTCTTCACATACTGTAGCTTGCTATTGAATGCGAATTTGTGACCTCTTATGTTGATGGAAGAACTAAAGGTTTTAGGAATGAAAGCTTGAATACTCAATATTGTAAATTATCTTGATCAAATTTCTTTTTTTGTAAAATAGATTTTTAACATGTTTTTGGTAGCATTTCAATAAATACTCCCTCAGTGAAAGAGCAGAGTAGTGTACAAAGATAGTTTCTAATTTTCTTATATTAAACACTAGTATTTGGAATTATCTCTTCTCTGTCTTTTAACTGTGCAAAATCTTACCTTTCGCATTATGGTAATTCTGATTTAAATTGGCAATCATTTGCGTGATATATGTTACTTTAAACTTGCAGTGTATTTGTTAGAATCTTGATTTTGAAGATGATGAAAGAAGATGAAACTTCTTTCTAGCCAATATTTGAGAATATAAAGTACATAATGGATTTGAAGTGTATATTTAAATATTTAAACGTTTAAATATTGTTAGTAGTATAAAGCATAATTGTGTCTGGCCACAATAGTATGTATATAAATTTTTGTATTTGTAAAATTTGAGTGCTAAATTATGGTCAGGTGTCAGCAAACACAAAAGTGTTGACACATTTCATACTTTAACTATTACTGATACTTCAAAGAATGTATTTCTTTGTATTTTTTCTGTGAAATTATTTCTTTTATTATATGTGCTGCTGAAACAAGCACTATTTTTTAAATGTGGTTGGGTGCATTGCTTAAAATAAAATTGTGTCTCAGCATTCTATCTTAATGTTTTGATGAGAATCGAAGAAATGAAATAATAAAATCTAGCAAAAAATGTCTTTAAATGCTTTATGTTCTTATAGATACTATCTCCTATTGCTAAGTAAATTTCTCTCAAGTTGTTTGTCTCATCTTCTTAAACTTTTTTTTATCTCATGTCTTTTTTACATCTGATGTTACTTTTAAACTTACCACATTCATCCTTTAACATTCTGCACAGGAAACATGAATTAATCATCATGTTTGTCCAGTAAGGAAGATGCAGGTTACTAATACATGAGCTTCCAAGGAGGCACCTATAAGGTGTTCCTGACATTAGAGCACAGGAAAACATTTCCAGACCTATTGTCTCTCTGCCTGGTCAATTCCCACTCTCTTAGCATTCTAGGTCTTGATAGCATAGGTGAGGAGTCTCTGCTTATGTAATGTTGATTTTGTTCTTACACTGTCTATAAACACAGAGGTCACTATCTGTTAATAGCAAATCAAACTGGGCCATGGGTTATTTAATATTTTTGAGAGCAATTATAAGAAACTATTAATATGTATATATAATTAGCAGTCCAGTCAGGGAACAGAGGAGTAACTACTTTGTTATCTATAATAACCAATCAATTTAGAACATGGAAGCATGTGTTAATGAAGAAAGAGATTTTTCGTTGTCCAAAGTCTAACCAGAAAACATATTTTACATAATGGACAACTGGATGATTTCTTTAATATGCAGCTAGTCATATTATTGACTAGTGTTGCCAGCATGGTAGCATATTTTCTTTGTCTCCCTGCTTTTTCTCTCATTGATTTGTAAATGGCTTCAGTCCAGAATCCTATCCTTTAATTCGTTGGTATCTCTCCTAATCAAGGAAAGGGGTATCAAATGAAGCAGATACAATAAATGTTGAACATGGATCATCCATTCAGGCAGAAACATGAAGTTACATTGAAAGGATATAACTTAGGAGCAAAATGCTCTACTTTCTACTTCTTTTTGGTCTTGGAAAGTGCAAAGACTTAAATAACTTAAATACATGGAACCAGTATGGGACCAGGAGATGAATATTTTACCCTTGATTCTGACATTGCTTTGTTTATCTGTACCTGAACCAGTTTGCTTTTAAATTACCTGCTAATCTAAGACCAGTTATGTCTCAATGAAAAGCACAAGAATTTCTTGATAGCAGTTCTGTGTGCCAGATATCTCTGTGAAATCCTTTACATGCCAAACTTGAGTCTCTCTGTGCTGAAATTTTCTCTCACCCCAAAAAATGAAATAGAAGCTTAGTACCTATATTTTTAATGACATAAAGAAACATTGCTACCGCTGGATTTGTTTTCATTTGTTTTCTTTGGTTGTTTGGCTTAATTTTAGTGATAAGGTGTTTTCCACCTTTATCAGGAGTCAGTAGTAAAATTACTAAATTAGTTAATAGTTATGGACAGTAAAGAGTCTTAATCACTACATTCATGCTCTACAGTGCACAGAAATGCTCAATATGTATATAATTCTTTCCTAATGCTCATGTGTCCTTTGTCACTGTTGGTATTGTCAGCCTCGTGTCTAGGCAAAGACGGAACAGATGATCCCATGGCACCATATACGGTTACTTGGGAAATAGACCACTGACACTCATTGTTGATAACGTTAAAGAAGGCCTGCTATTTTAAATTTAAATTTTCATGTATTTTATTATGTCATCTATTTTCTACTTCTTTTGCAGGATATCCTTAAAGATTATACAAAGAAAGCTTTATCCTTATACAGAGAAAACTTTATTCACCTATAAAGGTAGGAAAAAAAACTTTTCTAACAATATATTAAATTTGTTTTAGTAGTTTTGAAATTCACTTCCCTTATTCCACAGTGAATGCTACTTATTCTGAGCAAGTGGAGGGTATATTGCTTCTACCTGCTAAATTTGAAATCATCCAACACAGTGTTTGTTAACTGGAGATTTTCTTCTGTGCCATTACAATTTGGATTTTACTATAAACAGAATTTTCCTATATACGTTTTTTTCTTTATGATATTTTGGAATCTTGAAATATATAGAATTTCATGTTCAGCAAGGCAATTTAATATCTTATGTATTACTATATATGTTGTTAGAAAGTGAGACTCTACTATAATTTTATATTTTTCTTGTTATTCTAAAATCATAGTTTTAAGGTGATTACTGTAATCACACATTTAATTATGTTGATAATTTAACAATATATATGTTAATTTGAAGGAATTTGCTTCAGTACTTGCCTTTACTCAAAAGTGTAGAAAATGTGGCTCTTTGTTAGGGCATAGGCCAAGAGAAATTCTACTGTAGTAAATACTTTTCTGATAATAACTTAATGGTGGGCATTCCAAAGAAAATGTAGTGTTCAGATGTAGGTGAAGCCCCACCCCGTTGCACGTTCTAGCACCTCTTTTCTAATCCAGGATAGACTGCTCCATGACTAAAGAGCAAAACAGTACAGAGTAGAGACGTAGGGCAAAACCAAACAACAATAATATAAACACTAACAATGGGCCAGAAGGCAGATTGCATTTATTCAGTCCTTGGTTTATCATCTCTCAGGCTTTCTATGCATTTGTAGAAAATCATTTATTCTCTGATCAGAAGATTTTGTGGCAGGCAGATCATGGTACCTCTAGGAAGTTGTTTTCTTGTTGATCAAGCACATGTAATAGCGTCGTTCTTGTCTACTCATGGAACTGAAATCAGGATCAAGCAAAACAAAAGCAGAACATACTCTGTAAGGTGAATTTCTGACTCTCATGTGGAGAGAACCTGCCGATTTGAGCGATATGCTTGAGTGGCTGAGGTGAGAAGGGGGCTCAGGTGCCGCGTGTCTCCAGGAAAGCCCCGCTGAGAGGAACTGCAACTGCAGCAACCACACACACCATTGTTTTCTAAAATTGTTGTATTCTAGGTCTACAGATGACTTTGTGATAAAGCATTGGATAATTTTCTAAAGAGTGACTATGCTTTTGTGATTTGACTCAATTTTTATAAGTTGTCTACTATGCAGTCAAAGGAAATATTTTATTTCCATTTACTGATGCTTTGAAAAATGCTAAGGAGATTGCACAAATTTGTTACACTATTCCCTGTCACCTGTAGTTGATTATTGCTAATTCTTTGGTATATAGAAAGAAAATATTTATTAATGCTTATTAATGAAGCTATATTGTAGACTTCACTTCTAATAAAATTAGAATCTTGTCAAGGTAAAGGCATATTTTTTACCATCGCTGCTCACTAGAATTTTATTATTCCAGAATTTGAACTTATATCTGTAGATAATGTATAATCCCTAACATTTTCTAGAAATTAATTTTTAAAATTTAGCAACCGTGTTTGTAATTTTAAAAGTGAGGAACTGATAGTAAATATTTTATACTTATCTTTGTTTGTATTATCTAAAATTAAAGACAGTATTATAATAAGTGAGAAATTATTGTATCCCTCAAAATTAGTTACTTCTAAAGTTTTAGCGTTTTCAGATTTCTCCTCTCTATATAAAACATCAGTATCAATATGCTCACATCCTGGTTTCATATTACATACACAAATCTGTGCTTTTTATTATTTTAATTATAGATATTCCTCTAAGTCAACATATTATCCATTTCCTCCTATTAATGGCTATATATTAGACAGTCTTGAGTACATCATGATTTATTTAATAGACTTTCTAGACATTTTTTTTAAAATAGAACTTTAAAACAGAACAAAAAGAAGTCTTCTTTAATTACACTTTTGGCAGGCATACAAAATAATAACTCCCATTGGTACATGCAATCAAGAAATTAAAGAGAGCAGACAAAGTGTTACAGTAAAGAAGTGTAGCAAGCAGTATTTGGTAGAGGTACAGCAATGGCTAAAGCAAGGAAAAATTCCAAATGTAAATGTTCCTGAGAGTGTGCTGTAGGGATGTAAAGCTGAAAATCTGCCAAATTTCTCAGTATTTACTTCCATAGCCACTTAGAGACCGCCCGTTCACCTCTGCTTTCACCAGTTGTTATACATCTCTCTAGTTCTTCAGGGAAAACAGATCTTCTCAGATGATGTCACATATAATATTCATTTTGTATGTATCTTTTACCCCACTAGGTTTTTAGCCTCTGGAGAATAACAACCATGTATTATTCATCTTTGAAGTTAATACACAGAACAAATATTTGTTCCATTAAGTTGAATTGAAACTTGAGAAAAGGGACCAATCAAATAAAACTCTTAAATCTGGAAAAAAAATTGCTAATGTGCTACTTTCTGCCTTCCTATTATTCCTGGAGTGAATTAGGTACAAATGGTATGAACATAATGTTTCAGTATAGAACAGAAATTATTTTGAATTTAGTTGTAGGGATTATTAGGAAATTCATGGACAAAATCATATTTGAAAATAATATATCAAAGTCAAGTATGCTAGAAAAATGTTTATAAAATTTTGCAAAAAATAATTTGAGTAGTGCTGACATACACTTCTTCATATGGATCGAATAGCACTTTGTCACTTTGCGTTCAATGAAATGCATACTTGTCATTAACGTTACTATAATAAATTTGGTTCTGTGGGATAAAAATATCAGAGGTTTTTTTTTTTTTTTTTTGGTACTGGGACTCAAATTCAGGACCTTGCGCTTGCCAGCACAGGTGCTGTGCCACTGAAGTATATCCCCAGTCCTATCAGTGGTAATTTATAAAAGAAGACATTTTGTGATGTGAATTTTGTTAGAAAAAATAGAATGTTCTTTACAATACCTTGAATAATGTAATTTGCTCATGCCTCTTGATCTTTGACATTATCTTGTCCAAGAAAAGTAGGATTGTTACTAGTTTGCTTGAAAGAGTACTTTCACATTAGTCTAAATTTGGTTATAAGGTACATTTAAAATATGGTTAGCAGATGTGACAACCTGTTTTCCTCATATAAAAGTTAAGAATCACTGGGAATCAAAAACTTTTCCTTTAAGACTAATATCTTAGTGCACAATTTTTTTGCCTCATGTGGCTTGTAGAAGTTCCTAACTGTAATTTCATATGCTTTTTACTGAACAAGTCACTGTCATTGGGAAGGAGGAAATGACCTTGGTCATTGTTCCTTGTTTGTTTGTTTATTGCTGATCTTTTAAAATCCAGAACAGTGTTTCAAATGTAAACCTTTGCAATGTCTTTGCTTTCAATGTTTTGGTCTAGTCATTGTCATAGTTGTTAAACTATATTATACTATTTGAGCATAATATTGGCACATTTTTATCGAATTCACAATTAACTTTACACTATTTGTTACCATGTTTTTCTTTATTCAGTTTTCTGTAAATATTTTCAAATGCATTAACCTAAAAGAAAGTGGTGAATAAAGGTAATGGATTGATAAAAATCAAATGACACAAAAAATAAAAATCAGATATTCTAGCATTGTCATATAATTGTTATTGAATAAAATGGGCTTATTGCACCCTGACTTGTTTACATTTTTGCTGCTTAAGATTTATTTCCTTTTGGAGATCTAGCCTGCTCTTTTCCTGGACAGATTTAATTTTCCTTGCTCTATTTCAATCCTTTTTTATACTCTAAAATATTTCATTGTACTTAATGATATTTATTTATAGTTGTTTACATGTCTTTCTTTCCTAATGGAATTGAGAATCTTAAGCTAGAAATAATATCTTTAACATACTTTTTGAAAAAATCATAAGCTTTCAGAAATTTCCAACTATAACATAGAAATTTTTCTTCTGATCCATTTGTAAGTTAGGAGTAATTGTCCATTACCCTCAGCTTCTTTGAACTGTGTCTCCTACAATCAGTGACACTGTCCATGTGAACATGTGGGATTTGGGGTCTTTGAGAGATAATTAGATTTATATAAGATCATGAGGCAGGAGCCTCATGGGTTATGCTTTTATAATAAAAATCACCAGACAGTTACCTTCCTCTCTTTCTACCAGGTGAGGCTGTAGCAAAAAAGTAATGATTTGCAAGCCAGCAAGAGAATGTTAGCTAAGGTATCTAATCTGCTGCTTCCTTAATCATGGACTTCATAACTTCCAAAATATTGAGAAATCAACTCTGTTGCTGAAGCCTCTGAGGCTAAGGCATTATATGAATGGCAGTTCAAGTGGACTGGAAAACAGCACCAATACATTGTTAACGTCTGATTTGCACATTTTCTACAAATTCTGTCAATTGTTTAAATAAATTCCAATGTATGAATAAATTTTAGAATGCAAGAATTTGTTTCCAAATGAAGCAACCTGTTTATCAGTTGTGTTTTATTAGTCTCTGTTGGTGGAGATAAGTTCCACAGACTTTTCTTGATTTCCATGCAGTATTTTTGAGATTATGTGGCAGTCATTTTTTAGAACATATTTAATTTGAATCTGATACAGGGACCATATTTTATGCAAAGTTGTATCCTAGCATTTAGACAGTGATTGACATGGAGATGATGGTCAATAAATGCTAATTGGGGAGAAAATTCATGCTTGAAAATGCTGTGAAACTCAGACTTTAAATCACTAACCTAATGTTGAGATACTACATTTAAGATACCACACACATTAAAATAGGTGGAAAAAAACCAGACTTTAATATTCAGATTCTGATGTCTTCTCCTAGTAGCATGGAGGTACTTTAATTTGTTTAGTGAGCATGCATACACTAGCTTCTGTGCAAATTGATGCTGGTACTTTTAGGGCAGTGTTTCTCAAATAATTATCTATGGTCCGCTTTCATGGTCAAATGTGGGTTTTTGTTCATACTAACATACCAAGAGAAATTGAGAATAAGGATTTAGGAAACTTTTTTGGCATTTTGATAAAATGATTTTATTTTTGCTCTATCTCATAAATTCAAAATACTATACATTATATTACACTTTTCTAATGATTAATTTGCACTTTATTTCTATTAATATTGATTCATCATTTTGTGATTCATTTTCATTACTTTCAGGGGATCAGAGTAGAAATGTGCTTGATAATTTCATAGACTGGATTACTTTTCATCACTTTTAAATTATTAGATGAAGAATGCATACTAAAGACTTATCTGATTCTTCTGCTATGTTTCTGAGGAGTGTGAAGAAATCTTTTAGGTGTTAGGGACACTATCTCATCAGGAGCCTCAAATAACCATATGAGATTATATTTCTAATATAGGGTTACCTCAGTTTCTACTGTGCCTGATTTTCTTGCATACCAAAACACTGGTGTTAGCAACATTCCTCTCTAGAACATTCTCTTGTTTTTCTTTCCCTTTCTGAATGCATTGTTTTGGTTAATCACTAGAAACAGACTTTTCACTGAGGACAGAACACCAATGTCTCTTACCAAGACAATGGTCAGTGCTATAATTGTTACTTCTGTGTGAGGAGTTTAAGGAGAGCTTTCCAAATATTCAACTCAAGAGATAATAGACATAGGGAAAAAAAGAATGAGAGAAATAATAGAGGGAATGTAAAAAATAATGATAACCTGAAAAGAAAAAGATATGGTCTTGCTTTAAATTTAATTTATATTATAAGCATCCAATCTCAGTAACAACTTAGTTCAAAACATTTACGAATCAACATATTTATGAATCGTAGATGATAATTATGAATCAGACAGGATTCAGGAGGTGAAGATAAATGTTAAGCAAAAGAACCTGTCCTAGAATGACATCAGTGTTTTGGGACAAGATCAAAACAAGTAGGATTTCAGTGTAATTGACCTGGGTCCTTACTAAAGTATTATCTGAAGAGAGAAAGTGATACACTTGTTTCCAAACCTTCATGGGGAGGAAATGATACCCATAAAGAATTTTGAAGAAGACTAAACTAATCAGAAGAATAGAATGGGGAAAGTGTGTAACTTGAAAATCAGTGTTCAATCTAGCGGCTGGTATACTGTCAGTGCTTAGTAAATATTTACTCAGGAAATAAACAATTTAATTACAAGTAGTTTATTAAACAAAGATAAAAGTACTAGATAGAAAGATACAAGCATAAAATATCCTCATGAATGGAAGAAAGGGACAGATCTGACTTCCCTGGTGGTAGATTAAACTTGCATGATTAAGAAGCTGATTTGAGAATAGAAATCCAAATCTAAGCCAGAATGGACATCATTGTCTCTACAGCACAAAGTCTCCTGGCTGTAGTCATGTGTAACATTAATGCAAAGTTATAATCTAAAGTGTAGCTTGTTTATAAGTTACTAAGTGTAGGAGGCAGGATAAACGTGGAAATACTAAGTAGGATGCGTTTTCACTACTCTTGGCAAGAATGATGAAGACAAAATAGAACAATAAAGGTAGGGATGAAGAATGCAAAAGTAGTGTTCATGAAAGATTCAGGATCATTGGAAAAAATGGAATGAATGGAGCTTCTCACTTATGTACAGTATAGTACAGAAGAGGAATATTTTGCAGTGTTAAAAGGAGAAATGAAAACTTTCATAATCACCACATTTTGTGACTTGCGTTCCTGGGTGGATGACAGTATTCTAATTAGAACCCAAATGTATGAGAGGACAGCTAAGTATGTGAAAAATAGAGAGAAACATCAAAAAGAATCCAGTGTTAGAAATAACACTTGAGATGCACGGTAAGGAAGAGAAAAGGCCAAACAGAAGAAACGTGTGTATTTTTGTGCCTATGCATATAGAGTAAGAATTCTCTGTTCCAATTCTGCCTGCAGAGAGAAAAGTTTACTTTCTCATTAATTTATTGCTGTCAAATTAATATATTGCTCGCATATATCATTTGAAACTCTGGTAATTTAATCCATATTTCTAAGTGTACCGCAGACAAGAATGCTGTAGTTTAAAACTTGTTCCAGATTTGTGAAAGCATCACATGTCTTTACCACAAAAGCAAATGGGAAGACTGCCAGTTACACGCCTGAACCTGCTTCGGTTTCAATTACCTAAATTATTGAGGCAGAAACAACCTCTGTGCCTGATTTACTCTTGTAATTGTCTCAGTCTTCAGCTTTGGCTTGCTTTGGGCATATTTCCTTGTTCTATTAATATTAGAAAGGAAAATTCATTTCCTATTTTGATTGCTCTATAAAAAATTTAATATACAATGCAAAGAACTAACATTTTATAAATCTCTGTATTTAAAGAGTAGTATGCAGAGCATGGAGAAAGTGACTAACCAGTGTTCATCTCACTGTCATCATCTGATAAGTCAATTATCTCATTGTTTTTCTGTAACAAACCTTAGTGACTGGTTCTTACAAGTGAATAATAACCTTTGAGCTCCTCCTGAATTAAGATATCCAAGAAACCAAATTCACTTTGAACTTTCCACATGTTCAAGTCAGTCTTGTGAAGGTTAATCTTCAGTTAATCAAGTATTTGCAGTGAATCTTAAATTTGAATAGATGAAAGGACATAACTTACACAACTACCCTCCAACCATAACCTCAATTTTTCCGTATGCTAACCTCGAACCTTGAGATTTTATCTAGGTGAAGGCATTAACAGCACAGTCATTGTTCTACTGCTAATATGTCACTTATGATACTTAGTAATTTTTTAAACTTGGATGATGGAAAAGCCAGAATAGTAAGGTGATGCATAAATTACAACTGTTTCAAAATGTATTTTTGGATTACCTCTTTTGATACAGAGATTAAACATAATTTATGTGATATTTTTCTTTTCTTTCTATATACTCAATAAAAGTGCATCTCATGTTTTAGTAATCAGTTGCATTTAAACATCTATAGTTTATAGAATCCAATGTATAAAATCCAATATATATAAACACAAGTTTATATACCACAAACATTTAATGACCTAAACTCATGAAGCATATCAGTAACCATCCATTATTTATATTTATCTATTCATGTGTCCACCTCCTCATAGACTTAATAAATAAGCACTATTTACCACTTCTTTCTGTCTGTCTCTTTGTCTGTCATCTAAAAGATTAACGTCAAGGTCTTCACAATGAGTTTTTGTTATTGTTGTTGTTGTTGCTTGTTTTTTTTAAATTTTATTTGAAAGAGAGTGTCACTATTTCAGTAAATTGCCCAAAGTTGTGATCTTCTAGCCTCAGCCTTCCAAAGTGTAGGGCTTATAGTTGTGCATCACCATGCCCAGCTCTGATTTTTCACTATGCTGATACTGTACTATACTCTGGAGACTCAATAGTCACAAATCACACTCTGAGATATGCTTGCAAATCTGGGCACGTAGAAGAGAATCTTTTGTTCCTAATCTGAGGCAAAAACACAAGGTGTGGCTTCTAAGAAGAAAAAATGTGGAACAAAAGATTTCAAGTTAGGGACACTTACTAAATGGGTAATGTAGTTCCAGACATCACACAGAAATACTTCTGGGAAAGAGATCACTCTTGAGGACCAATAATATGGTGTGTGTGTACAATATAGAAGATAGGGGAAGGACTGGCAAGATAAATTGGGGTGTGGTAGATTACAGGAGCTTTGCATGCAGTGTTAACTTCGAACTAAATTTTAAATACAGTTAATGAATAAATTTGAAAGTTGGTCAGATTTACCCTACAGACTGGTCTCTGAATATTTTTGCAATTGTGAAAGCAGGAATGGTCAAGGATAAGGAGAGTCCTGCAAGATATATTTTTGTATCAAATTGACAGGACTTCACCACTCATACGTGGGAAGATAACACAAGCTGGAAATCTTGGCTATCTTCCAAAGGCTTGCAATAAAGTCTGTGCAGGTAAAGGTGCTCTTCATTTACTACAAAGAAAAACAGATTTGGGGAAAGACAATGTGTTCAACTGTGCACATGTTGAGAGGTTTATGCATACTGCACATATTCAGGTAATTACAAAGGTAGACGATTGAAAAGACAAACCTCTCTCTTAAGAGAGGAATGTAGGTTAGAAGTTGTGAACAGAATGTTATCAGTAAAAAAGATGTAGTAGAAGTTAGTTCATTGATACAAATGAGATACTCTGGCCAGATGTTTAAGGAAAGGTGTGAGCACAGTGTGAAACGATGGTGAGCCAGTGGATTACACGAAAGCGTGAACACAAGATTGATTCAACCAAAGTCTCACTCTGAATCTTAATGTGTTTAATATTAATGTAAAATGATTTATTTAATAGATTTAATATTTTGAAAGACAAGGTTTTGAAGTCTGGAAAAACAATCTTTCCTAAATAAAAGAAGTTTCACCTTGGTGTATAATAATATGTTGCTGTAAATCATAGCAATTTACAATGAATTTTATATTTTGAGTCACAAAAATTCAAACCATTTTAACTCTGAGTGTCTAAACACTCCTGGATCCCTTTTATTCTTATCAGGGTTTTCTTTTTTTGGCATTTTTGTTTTGTTTTTATGGTTTAGCATAATCCAATTCACTTGAAAAACAATCTCTTTAAATATGAGGTTTTCAGTGACCCAACTCAGCCACAACAATATTTTCTTGCTTTAGCTCATAAGAAAGAATACCAATGACATATTAAACAAATAAGAGCAAAAATAAATGAAGTGCTTAACCTTAAGAATGTGTTGCTCAACTGTTATGTTTAATGTCACTTTCATATGAGTTAGCATAATTGAGAAGAATGATTTACTTTTTCTACACTGTAAAACAGTTACAGTAAGATTAAAAAAACAGGAAAAAGTCTGAGGTGTTTATTTTCCTCTTGAGAATTAAATAATTTTTAAGCAGCTGGTAAGTATTATAACATAATTTTAGAATATTTTAGATAAGTAAATGTTCAACTTTTAATTATACCCATAAGCATCAGTGTTATCTCTATGAACTCAGTATTAGGGAGAAGGAGATTGGACGTCACAAAGAAAAGTGACAATTGCATTGTCTTGAAAGTTTTAGGATTCATTATTGCTTGTTTTACTATATTTTATCACCATCATGATATTACTTAAGCAAATTATGAACTTTTGCAAAGTAGATATATTATCAAATTACTTAATTTGATATCTTTTCTCAAACTTGATGTCAGAAAATTTATATCTTATACATATACTAGGATCACCATTTTTTATTAGTACCTGTTGGGAATATATAGTAATTACATTTATCATTAGGAGTTAGTTACTATATGTATGTAACACATCTTAATTTTTTTTTCCTGTCCTCTTCCCTTCTTTTCATGCTATACACCTTAAGATGATATAAAGTGATTTGGACACACAAGCTCAAATATCGAATGGTTTCTTTTTTGAAAAACACATACATGGGGGAGAGAGAGAGAAGACAGATAAACAGGAAGTATGAATATCTTTTTTAAATGGATGGAGGAGGAAGGGAAGGCAAAGGGAACTGGAAAAAGAAGAGTAAAAAATGAAAACAGAGCTTTCACAATTATCATTTTAAAATACCGGAATCATGTCTTAATCAATCAATCAATCAATCAATCAATAAATGTGTCTTTTGTGATATTTACAGTTATACTAAAAAAACTTTAAAATTTTGCATAACAAAATGAATGCATCATTTTTTGAAACAATTTGAAAGTCAGAGTTATTCGTAAGCGTATTAGGTGCCTAAGACTCCAGACTGCCTTCCCCTCTCTCTCATTCCCTTCGTGCTCCGTCCATTTTCTCTTTTTGGTGGACTCTTTCTTTGACCAGACAGCTACACACAGCTCTGATCTGTGCATGGCCAGTAAATAGCAAAGGCATAAATGCTAACAAAATACAATTTTTTAAAAAACTTCCTAAAGTTAGAGATTTTCTAAAAACAAAACCTAGTTCCTTCCCAGCTCCTCAGCCCTATATGCTATTTTTAATGTAGTTGAGCAAGGGTGAGGAGAACCTGGGGTGAAGTGGTTTTTCGAAGGAACATCTAAGGTTATGGATTATTTTTTCATCAAGATTGGTATTTTCATGAGTTCCTTGATGCGATAAACAAGTAAAAGGAATGTCAACTTGCTAATATTGCTCCAAATTACTTTTGTCAAGAAGCTGATACCCTATCTTAATGCATTTTTAATTTACTATTTAAAAACAAATCACTCCTTATATTCAACTGCTAAGATAACTTTACAGCTTAGAAATTTGTAAGCAATTTTTTTTGAAGTGTATAGTTTTTTGTTACAGGAGCATAATATAAATGTCTTTGACATCTTAAGTTTAAAATAAGGAATTTGAGCATTCTTAAAGGAATTTAAGACACTTTTGACATTAAATTGTATTGAGAATTTTTTCTTCATGAAAATTCAAAATTTCCTATTATAGTGATATGAATTAGGTACATGATTTCTAAATATTCTTTTCTTTGTGTGTTTTGTATTCTGCTTATATTCTGAATAAATTCATAAATTTTCCCAATTTCTTTTCTTCCAATATTGGAAACTCTTGGTGTTTCAAATCTGCTAATTAGGTAAGCATAACAAATCTGTAATTTGTCATCTTTTTAAAAAAACTTTTATAAATAGCATGTTTGCAGTACATAATGATTGCAATCATTGTGAGGAAATGGTTCATGTACAAACCATATCTCAATTCTTTTACTTTTCTCTTTTTTCTTCTACTACTATCATTTTTTTGTTTTGGACAGCATTATATTCATTTATTTATCATACAAGTTTTTAGAAGATTAATTATCATACATACAGATTAGCAACCAGATTAACCAAGAAACATATAAAACACATAACACAATTATACTGAATCAAGGTAAACTTTTAGATCCCTTGTCCATGCTGTATTACAGTAACTTTCTTTTCTATTTTTTTACTATTATCTTTTCTTTATATTACACTTTATTTATGTACTGAGTTTCTCAAATAAGAGAAATCATGCAATAGTTAAGCTTGTGTGTCTGATTTATTCCCTTAACATTATGGTGTCTAAATATACCCATTTTCTTAATCGGTCTCTTTTCACGGTAACTTTTTCCCTTCTGTTTCTGCCAACTGAAATCCTACTTACGTTTTAATATTTAGCAGACTCTCTAACATTCATGTGAAATCCATATTTATCTAATACTGCACTTAATAATCTGTTTTCCTGTTCTCGGTGTACAGCTGTACCTGAGAAGACCCTTTGCTGACATTTCAGAAGATCTTTGAAAGCTTGTCTTACTGTCATAAGATTTAATAACTAAACATTAAGATGCCATTAAAGTTTTAGGTTTTAAAATAACATGATTTACATATTCAGAGCTCTTAAAAATATTTATAAAATTTGGGTTGCTGAATCTTTGAAAAGTAGCTTAAAGTTATATAAATATTAAGTATTTGAATCAAGATTATTTAAAATAAATTATGTGTGGCAGCTATGTTCTATAAAAGTGAACATTTAAATTAAATTTAAAAATTATCCAAACTAAGTGCAAAAAATGTCATCAAATAGTACATTAAAAACTATTTTTGAATATATGTGTTTAATTTTTGATGATCCTCCTTCCATTTAGCTATGTATATATTTGTTTCTCAAAATAAAATTGAGAACATAATAACCAAGATATGCCCTCAGTTTACAAGTAAGTATTTGACAAATTCAGATCAATTGTTTTGGTAATCATCTCAACCAGTATTTTTTGGAAACAGCTGTAACTTCAAAAGATGAAAATAATCTGAGAATTGTTTTCTTCCATTTGTTAGTAGCATCTATCTATATCTCATTTGGATGCATATTTATATTTACATTTGCATTTATACTAGCATGTATGTCATACATAGCACAGTATTTACATCAATTAATCAGCAAATTGTCCTAGCCCTTTTAATAACCAGTGAAAAGGTACATACTGTGGAGGAAATCAACTGGAAATGTTTAAGTTATTTCCATGTTTCTCTTTAAATAACTCTAAGACAGAGTTGCTCTTCTCTAGTCTAGGTAGAGTTCAAGTGTTTTTAAATGTTTATGAATTGATTATAAGGAACTAAAGGAAAATATAGTTACTGGTTTAGTTGCATTTAACATAGAAACTAATATAGATAAATTCTCAGATCATATGCCAAATTATCCAAACGTAAGTATCGATTAACTCTTTCCTGGAAGGAATTGATGTTTCTATATTTCAGCTTAATTCATCTAAAATAAATTTCTGTCTGGCAAGATGATTTTGGCTTCCTGGTTTGGCACTATTTCCGGTCTTCAAACACCTCAGTCACTCAAGGTTCAACTCCAGTAACCTTCGGACCACACAAATAGTAAAGTGTTTATACTATTGTACTTGGTTTAACAAAATAGAGGCATTAGTCACAATTTTGATTCTTTACATACCGACCAGACTCCTTAAGGCAAAAGCTCAAAGCCTCTTTTATAAAAGAAAACAGAAAACCACCATGCTAGAAAACAGAGAAAATCTGAGTCTTAAATTAAATTCTAAGCCCCATACATTGGCTTTTCAACAGTCCCAACCTCAAGTTTCCACTGCCATTTGAAACAAAAAGAAATTTGCCAAATCTAAGTGCTATGCATTAGCAACCTCATTGTTTTATTTAATAACAGCATTTCTCTCTGTACTCAGATTGCCTCCTGTTTTGTTATTTTAAAATTTCTGCTCTTTTTATTTTTTTCTATGTTGTCTCCTTTTTTTCCTTCACCTCTTTCTTTTAAGTTGTCCTATATGTTCATATTTGTCTTTCATATCTAGACCTCCTAGAAATCTAACTACTTTTGCCTGCAAAAAATAAGCTTGAAGAGACCAAATGGTGCAACTTTCTATGAGAGATGGCATTTGAGTATTTTCAACATTAATTCTGTTGTGGCTGATTCTTGGTACCATTTTGAAGTGTTGTTTGTCTAAATCCTATATTGACAAATGTTGATGATTACATTCCTTCCCTATTTCCCAGAGAGGAAACAATATCCATCTTTGTATATAATTGTAGAACTTTATTATATACTGCTACGAATTCCTTTCTCTTTACTAAGAAAATAGCTATTATGAGAAAATCTGCTCTGGAGTCACAGAGTATAGAAAAGTCCAAGGGCTTAGGTACAACAGAAATCCATCTGGCTGTGTGGTACAAAACACAGTACTTCAGAACACACAATGAACTCCACCAACACTTTAGTTAGATTGGCCTTTTAAATACCCTAGAGCCAGAAACAAAATACAATGTTCCAAAGACACTTTAATTTTTCACCTTACTTGGTAATTAGGTATGTTTTGCACCAAGTTTATATGCTTTAATCATTGAAATGTTTATTTTCTTAGAGGGGAAAAGAGGATGCCAGTGAAAAGGGTCAAAACAAATGACAAAAGGGTTTGGAATGAACTTGACTATCATGCAAGCACTGTGGCCATGAGGCTGGCACTTCCCTCATAGGACAGTGATACCTGATAGAGTTGCCATCCCCCTGCTTTGACACTTGGAAATGGTAATTGCTTTTGTGAGAAAACTAAACATATCCCTTCCTACTATGAGGAGAGTACAGAAAAAAGCTTGTGAAAAATAGTTTTATTCCATTTTGTTTGATTTTATTATGTGTGATGGTATGAGCAGCTCTTTTGAAGAAAACAAGACATGATGGCAGCCATGGCTGATCTAATATCATCTTGCTCTGAAGTCCTACCATGCTTTTGTTCTTCTATTACCATTGGCTCTATCATGTTGTGACTTATTGGATTTTAATATGTGTGATAGTATAAACAAATTCTTTATGGAAAATGAGATATAATTATAGTAGCCATTGTTCATTTTCTGTTATTTGGTTCATAATGCCCTGTAATACTTTCGTTCTCTTGAATGGTTTTATACTATTTTGTTGTGTTTAATATTATTGTGTGTGAAGCTATGCTTAACTAATTCAAAGAAAGAGACATGTTAATATCCGGTTGTCTTGTTGTGAAGTGCTGTGTTGCTTACATTGTTCTGTTCTGATCTGCTTTGTTCTGTCCTCTTTTGTTTTATTCTCTTTAAAATATATTTTTTTAAAGTGGCATTCATAAATATAATTTCATACATTATTTCTGGAAACGCTAGATTCATTAGTATTATTAAATCAATAGTTTGATTTTCAGGCACCAGTACATTTAGTTTATGAAAGTGATGACTTGGATATGAATATTCCAGGAAAATGGATGCCTTGTTATTACTGAACCTGAGCTTTCATTGAAAGGTAGTTGAGCTGATGGAGGCTAACAAAAGATACTGTTAAACATCGCAACATTAATTGTTTAGATTTTCTTCAAGGCAAATGGAACAGCAATATGCAAAGAATTTCTCCTCTCTTTAATATTAACATAAATAACAGTTAATTCAGAAAAAAATAGGAATAGCAAAATAATAGGAATAGATTTTAAATTCTATCTCTAGAATCAACTCAAATAAAAAGATGACACATTATAGGTTAGTAGAGTTTTCTTGATTTATTTCTGTGCTCTAAGATAATTCCTATGGACTAGAGTTGTGTAAAACATAAACAGTAGCTCTAATCCATACCAAAATAGACAATATCCCTTTTGTTTGAGCTGTTTGTGAAATAACTTTTCTATTCTAAAGTAAATTAAAAATCAGATTTCTGGAATATGACTCCACTGCTAGCTTGGACACAAATAAAAAAATAAATTGCACATAGCTATATCTTTCCTTTATTTTGTCCTTTTATATTACCTGTGTCAGAAAAACATTCTACTGGTTTCCCTAGACTACCCAATGACTTTGACCTTTCTATTCTATTTCATATGAGCTCTCATAGTTTTCAACATCCTCTCCTGTATTTTAAATTATCTCTAAAGCAGCATTTTGTTGTACAGGTCTATATATCTCTGTATATTAATAGGATATGATTTTTTTATTATTGGCAAAATATTATTCTAAATATTGTTAATATTAACCATACTACTATTCATCATATTCCACTCTATACATAACATATGTGAAAAAACATTTGGATAAACAGAGACAGTGAGTTCTAGAAAAATTTGGAAATATATCTAGGAATGCTGTTTTAGAACCCTTGTTGCTGTTTTGGTTGGTTGGGATAATTTCCCAGCAAATTTTTTTAAAAAGTAGTAATTATGAAGCCGTGAAGTTTTGAAGTAATTATGAAGCTATGAAGTGCTGTGACT
Organism: Hydrochoerus hydrochaeris; assembly: GCA_004027455.1. Classification (NCBI taxonomy): domain Eukaryota; kingdom Metazoa; phylum Chordata; class Mammalia; order Rodentia; family Hydrochaeridae; genus Hydrochoerus; species Hydrochoerus hydrochaeris. The sequence goes on from PVLA01001122.1 coordinate 186,463, forward strand.
TGTGACTTTAGGGTGCTACTTTTTAAAAAAAAATCTATACAAAGTTTAGAAAAATTCTAATAAGAGCTCATTTCTTCCATTTAAGTTACATTTAAAATAAAATACAGGCAAAATAATACATTTAGTATTTTATAAAAGGACAAGAGACTTTCAAAACAATTAAATATATTCAATAATCATCAGTAAAATTTAACAAGAATTGATCTCCTGTGACCTGTCTGACACTGTTATTGATCATAGAGTTTAAAAAAGCTTTTCTAGCTCATTCTGTTTAAAATAATGAGAAGAATCAGAAATAAGCTGGGCATGGTAGTGCATATCGTAATCTTAGCTCCCAGGAGGCAGAGGCAGGAGGATTTCTGCAAGATCAAGGCCTTTCTACATATAACTACACAGTGAGTTCAAAGCCAGCCTGAACTATATACTGAGATCCTGTCTCAAAAAAATCAGAAACAAAATAAAATTCATAAATGTACATGTATGTCCAAGTTCTCTCGTTCTTATTCATGTATTTATATGATTGTTGAGCAAAAACTAAGTGGCATGTAGTAAGTGACTTTTATTTCTACATTTTGATGTTCCCAGAAATTAGGCTTTTTCTATGTCTTCTCAAGAGCATGAAACATGAATACATAAATTTATAAAAATTCAAAAGTTTTAATGTAAAAGTATTGCTTTTTATATTACTGCATAACAAATATTAATTTTCAAAGCAGAACTTTCTTATACTTTGAAAGCCACTCGCACTATTAGGAGATCAGAATTTTACGGATTCAGAAGTAGGAATATAATACTTTATTTTTCATTACTTGTGGAAATGAACTACAGTTGATCAATAGTTTTTGACTGCTGCTGTATTTTAGGTTTTTGTTATAGTAAAAATTAATGGAGTCATTAGTTGAGTGCTTCATTTCAGCTATATTTTGATATAATTATGAGAATGTCTCTAAAACACATGAAATAATGTGTTTGAATCACAGAAAGTCATTAAGCAGGAAGTCTTATCAAGCAAGAATGAAGAATCCAAACAGAGTTACTGCAACATGGTGGCAGCAATGAACAATGACTCATTAAAGCGCTGAGATTATAATTTTGAAGACTATGTGGAACTTCGTTAATGAAACAAGAGTAAAAGGAGGTCTTTTGTACGAGTGAAATACCCTGAATGAAAGAAGGCAGTTTTTACTGTGTACAACATTTAAGGACACTGTAGGAAGTGCCTCTCCTGTCTCCCCTAAAGAGTTCCTGCAAAATATTTTCATGAGAATGGTGGGAAAAGTTCACATATGGCTTTGACATGCACAAAGAAAAGTTTGTGTTTAGAATGGTCTGAAACAGGGATCTCAAATTGATTTCTAAGCTAAATTGTAAAATAAGAAAGCAAAATTTAAGATGGATTAGTCCTCAAGGGGCCAGCAATATATGGTGATAGTTGAAGATTGAAAGAAAGTCTGGGGCTGGGGATTTAGCTCAGCGGCATAAGCGCTTGCCTTGAAAGCACACAGTCATGAGTTCGATCCCTGGTACCCCCGCCCCTGCCCCGCAAAAGTCTGCGAGAGCCTGGAGCCATAGGAAAATCCATAGGCAAGGTTTCCAGTAATGCAGGTGTGAAGTGAGTGATAAGCTTTTAGCTTCAGGTGGTGACAATTAGAGAAGAGTAAAAGGAGAGAAAACCTGAGGCATTTAATTTACAATAACATCAAATATCTATATTTTCATTTTATAACCACCCCACATGTTTGATCTCCCTATTGTTGCTTTAGTTCTGTAAGCAAAAACTGATACCACTAATGTATTTCTTATCTCTCAATTAAAGGCCTTATTAAAAATCCAAATTTTCTTGTCCATAAAAAGACGGTAGAACGTCATATTATGGATCCACTAAAAGCATGTATTTTCAATTATTTTCCAACAGTAGCAGTAGCATTTGAGGAAATAGACTCTCTGTTTACCCATTATGAACAATGGTTGGTAAATCTGAGGTTGGTGACAAGGGTTAGTGACCCGTTTGATGGCTTGAGACTGAAAGCTGTGCATCTATCAAATAGAAAGTATGTAGGACATAATGGGAGCCATCCTCTGATAATGTTATTAATGCCATTTTCTAAGCACACAAACCAATTTATGATGTGTAGTAAGGAAGCTAAACAAGCTACCAAAAAGTCAAACTAACAACGTCCACTTTTGTTCTGGACCAATGAATAATTTGTTTTGTTTTACTAATTTTCTACACAAGCTCCAAATTAAATGGCTAGCAAATTTGATGAGGACATCAGGTGAATGATGAAACAAATCTCATGAAAGTGATTGAACAAAATCTAAAATAGATTTAAAAAAAATTTTTTTTTGTACCGGATATCAAACTTAAAACCTTGAGCTTGCCAGGCAGGTGCTTTGCCGCTGAGCTGTATCCCATGCCTCTAAAATAGGTAGCTTTTAATATGCTTTTACCTTTTGGACATTTAGACAACTTTATATGAAGTCTCTGTGTGTTCATTAGTCTATTATTGCCAGTTATACTTTCCTGAAAAGAAGATTGCTTACATAACAGATATTTATGATTTGGGATTATATTGTTGTGGTCAAATTATCTCTATGCTATCAATCAAGCTATGCAGAGAGTTCGTTGTTTTGAGCCAAATGATGTAGCCTGTCCAACAAATATGGTGATAACTAAAATATAATCATTAATGGATGAATTGCCTGCCTAAAAAGACTTCTTTATGATAATGTAGAGAAAGTTGTAAATGGTTTAATGAGAACATAAAGATAGAATACATAAAGTGGTTTTGGTACAAAGGGGAGAAGTCATCAGAGGCCCTATAAACACTAAAAGCAGCAAGTGATCCATAAAGAACACAGTAATATTTAATCATTGTTTTTATAGTTTTCTTTACTACTTCAAAAAATGAATTCTGAGCAGAAAAACTTGGGGCATATTTAAATTATTAATCAGCATACAAAACCAGGAATTGACCATATAAGATTATCCCTACTAAAGGAAAGTTAAAATGATATAGTTATTTTAAATAAAGTCTGGAGATAGGTCAGTTTTTAAAACCTAAAAACCAGTGACTCAAAGTTCTTATTCTAAACATGAGCATAAATTTTATCAGAAAAATTGTTTATGTAAATAATTTTGCTCCATGAGAAATATTCAGATAATTACGCAAGTAACCAAACCACACTTAAATCTCGATAGAAATGTTTGTATTGTAATTCAGTTTTGATTCCATGTCAGAAAAAGAATGAATATTGTCTTTTAAGCAAAAAAAAAAAAAAAAAAGAAAGAAGAGTTTTGGAGAATACAGGGAACTTTTATCACTTACTTACCATTTATGATGTGGTTCAATCTTCCAAATATAACATCATGGAGCAATCCTTCACGTTTTATTTTTGTTTTTCTGTTTTTAATAATCACATGATACTGACGTGAATTTTTAGGGTACTCTATAAGTAGACATTTTATATTGGAAAATTACTTATTAAAGTATACTATTAGTTTTAAAGAAATTGGACATTCTGTTTTGAAATAATTTTCCTATCAGTCTTTGTATAGTTGATGGAGATAATACAAAGAAGAGAAATAGAAGGGATAATGGGTAAATGACTCAACTGTGAATAATGAAGAGCATTAGGAAAAATGAGAGAACATCATAAATAAGAGAAATTGGTAATAAAAATGAAGGAAACTGGTCATGTCCACAGGAGAGCTTACAAATGCCACTGGGCATTGATATATGTTTGGAGGAGTGAAGGACATCAAGAGGAAGATGACATCAGTGCTTTTTTATTCTGGGTTAATTTTTCATCTGGATGCATATACCACAATTTCAGATTTCTTAAAAGAGAAGACATTTAGAATTTTTTTTTACTCCCACAAATGTGTTTTGCAGACCTCATCCAAATTTACTTAACTACATTTTGATACAATTTGTCAACCTATGCTCTAATTTTTTAAGTAACGGAATCAGCATGATAATTGTGCATCTGTGGTTAATTAGTGAAGTTGGTTGAATCATGGAGATAATGAAGCCAAAGCCTGGGTTTGATCCCTGTGTGGGCCAATGATTTTTGCTCCTTTCCTGTGTCACAGACTACAGTTCAAACCAAGGCCAGCTATCTCATACCCACATGGCACTGAAAATAAAGAAACATGAGCCAAAAGAAAGGGACTCACCAACAAGCCCAGAATCGATAGTGATGTGTCAATAGTGCTTTTGTACAAAGAGCAACCTGGGTTATGCACTCAGTATGTTACAAAAGATGCAGAAAACCTTCTGAGGCTTCAACATGACACACTGAGGGGTGAATAATATGAAGAATCACCTAAAGGGAGCATGGAAAAGAGCTAATTCATAACCCACAAATTGAATCTACTTCAAATTGCAAAGGAAGCAAAATCCCTGCTGTTCCCACAAGTTGATTTTTCTTCAACAGACTCTGAGGGTTTTTAAGAGATCTGATAAGAAACACCCTGCAGTTTCCTGTGAGTTCTAAGTCAACTGTGAAATAAGACAAAAAAAAAAAAAGGAAAAGAAGGCAGATGAAAGGCCAAAATAACACATTTTTTTGGTGATAAAAACTAGATTGGAAGATGCAGTTTAGACCCAAAGGTAAGTGGACTACTTCAGTGAAAACCATTGAGTTACAGAAATTTATCCATCTATTCAGACTAAGAAAACATAGATGTCTGAAAAGGAACCTGCTCCATTGCTGTCTTTTTTTGTGAGAAAATCATCCCAAAGGAAAAAGGAGGTCACGTTTTTTTTTCTTACAAATTTATCAATCAGATTAAGCCACTGATAAAATAAAACAAGACTGAAAGCCCTGGATTGCTCCAAGTGGAAGAGAACCTCAGGAATGGAAAACAACTGTAGCAAATCCATTTCACTCCCACAGTTCTTAAAAACTGCATAAATGTCAAGAAAGAAGGGGGAGGAAGAAAACAGGAAACAAGCCAGAAATTATCACTTAGTTTGTGTGCTAGGCTTTGCTGATAGTTTCTCAAATTTCTCAGTGTGTATGGTGATATCAGCCACATCATTATCATGCACTCTATTTATAAAGGAATGTTTTGCTTAGAAATATATATTTATCATGATGAAAAGGGTAAGTTAAAGCTGAGTATCTTGTAGAAATCATTCATTTTACTCACCGTCTTAGTCACTGTCTACTGTTGAAATGCAATGCTCAGTACTTACAAATTAAAGAGGAAGAGGTTTGTGTTGTCCCATGTTTTCAGTCCATTCTTGGCTGGATGGAAGGCAGAGACTGCATGGTGCAAGGGGCTGGTGGCGGAAAGACGCTCACATGGTGATGAGCAGGAGGCTTCTGAATAAAGGGAAGTCCCGGTAGGGAGCTATGCCCTTCAGTGCCACAGTCCCTGATGATTCACCTCTTTCCCCTCGCCTCCAGCACCCAACAGCATGCTCAGCAGCTGAACTGCCCCTGAAAAAACCCACTGAAGGTTCTACTGAAACCTGCTAACCCACTCACCTTTCAAAAGTGACCACTTAGCACAGGAGAGTTTCGGGGATTATTCTTGATCTAAACGATAACCCTAACTCATTATTGTTGTCAATAAACTTAAACTGTGTAGCAATAGTCCAAAGAGATATGCCATTCTACAAAAGAAATCTTTTGTGAAATATGTCTTTTAAAAATTACATGATGTGTTCTGTTTGGAGATGAACAATGCGCTTCAGCTCTTCAAAGGCTCTGTCAAAGTGTCCCAGTGTTTCCCCATGTACTGATAGGGAATTCCATGTAACTGATATTTGGTAAATTAAAGTTTAGAAAACACTGATTAAAACCAAGTTGTTTGTAGTAGGATCTTATTATGTGTAATCTATTACTAATGATGAGTAGAGAATCTATCCTTAAGTTATGCTTCCACATTTGTCAATTTTTTTCAGGAAGTTATTTTAGTTAATGAAGATAACTAGGTATAAACTTTGGTATAAAATTGGAATTGTTTGTAAGGAAAAAAATCTATCTTGGAAAATTAAGTTTGCTGTAGATGTGTGAACAGCTTAACATTCATTAATACAATAAATACTTGTAGAGCATGACTCATCAGTCAGTCTTCAAAGTACTTAGAATGTACCAGTGAGACAGACAGATATCCCTGCTTTGATGTGGCAAGTACTCTCCTCCACTTCTGAAGCCTTTTCAAGAAAATCTCCTACAGATATAAATGAGTAAAAATGTTTCAGAGCCCCCAAATAAGAGGATTTTGATTGGCTGAACATGTATTCTTTTCAAGCAAAGGGTTATAGCAGTACAAACCATGCTAACTTATTTTGGAACCCACAGACTTTTACCCTTATGAAAGCAAATCATTAAATGTTACTGTTTTTACAATTTTTGTAACTCTTCAGTCCACTTCTCTGTCCCAAGAAAATTTCTAATTATCAATTCATCTTAGTTACTTATCTTATTTAATTCATTACTATCATATGACTGAATATAACTGAATTTTCTCTCATTAAAACAATAGACTCATTATATAAATTTCATAATTTGAACTCTAAAACTCCTATGCTTATAATACTTTTAATACATGTGTCATTTGTCTAAGGTTTCATTATAATCATCAAGTGCAAACATACTTTTATCTAAACCCCATATGTTTTCAATCATCTTGAATTAATATAGATTACCCCAGATTCACAATTTTCCATCAAAATACTAAGTTGTAATTACTATTTAAACAAGTGGCACTGTGGCCTTATAACATAATTATGTGTTTTCTTTGGGATTTTCTAAATTTCTAATTTTCCTTAAATGATGTTGAATTGCAGAGTAATTAAAAATTTAGGAAAATGTAGTATTAGACAACATTGCATATTTTAAATAATAAAATTATATTTAATCAAGTTAAAGTGGGTATTTTGTTTGAAAATTTGTAAGAATCTTACATGTCATTTGTGGCTTACACAATTTTTTAAATTTGCTTTGTATATAAGCATGGATTAAATTTAAATCTCCATCCCTAACTTTCCATTGAAAGTAGATAGAGATATTTGGACTTTGATGAGATTCAAATTATTTTTCATAGATTCATTTTGATCTTTGAACAAGTTATTAACAAAACTTATTCAACTGAATCTAAAATGAAAAATTTAACTGAGAAGTTTCAAAATTATATAAGAAAATCTGTAAATAAAAATACTTGATAAACTAAGCATTACTAGCTAGGTATGGTGGCACATACTTATAACTCTAGCACTTACTTATAACCCTGGCAGGCAGAGAAAGAAAAATTGTAAGTTTAAACTCATTCTGGACAACACCGTGACTTAGTAAGATTCTGTCTCAAAATAAAAAATAAAACAAGGATAAGCATAGATCTTATTGCAAAACTTTATTATCAGTCTCCCTTCTGCCCCACAAAACAAATAAAAAAATATTCTAGGCTTTTGTTGAGGAGATGATCATAGAGAATAATTTTTATACGACATTTGATGACTGGTATGTTATTAAAATTGAATTCACCTTGCATGTTTAATGGATAACTTTGTAAAGGTTATCATAAAATAGAACTCTAAGCATTCTACGTATTCTCTGTGGAAAGCAGATAGTACGAATAATTGAGATTTAGCAAACTCAAAACAATTTATCTCTTCTTTTCAGTGAATTTACTCCTCCCCAAAAATAATTTTAGTGTTTTAATGTACACTGAAAAATATTTAATACAAAAACACAGGAAAAGTAATTTTATGTTGTATTTTATACCTAAAGCTGCTACCTGCATTAGGCAGAAGGGTTGAGAGGACAAATCAGCTAGAAAGAGAAAACAAAGAGAGGCAGAAAAAAGTGCAACAAATTACTAAGTTAAGATTAAAAAAAAAAAGGCATGCTGGACCCAAAAGTCATGATGGCACACACTTCTAATCCCTGCAGTGGGGAGGCTGAGGCAGGAGGACTGTGAGGAGTTGGAGGCAGCCTGAGCTATGTAGAAAGGCACTTGTCAAAAAAGTAAAAACCCAAAAACCAAAACCACCAAAGGAAAACAAAAACAAAATAGCATGTGTAGTGAAGAAGAAAACAAATCCTTAAGTAATCAAATAACATCGGTTCCTGGGTTTTATATCAAATACATATTAGTTTAAATATAATCACTGACTTTCAGTTTATTGACTTATAGACAAGAATAAGAGCACCTGCCCTACTCAACATTTAAAGATATTAGGTGACAAAATATACGTAAAATATATTATCATATGAACATATAATAATGGCATTATCATTGACCTTTATAAGGAATACTGGGTAATTTTGAAGATAGTTTATTTGTTAACAAATATCTTCAATGAAGTGTAAAGCTTAGATGCCTGAAAACATGACTGGTAGGTCATTGTATTTATTGCTAACCATGTACTAGATAAGTTCTAACACCTTTGAGTTTATTCATTTAATCCTTTCAGCAACCCAACCAGATAATTATTGCCATTATTCCCACTGCAAAAGAGAGGAAAGCACATACCTGTTGATTAAATGATTTACCCCAGGCTACAGCACAAATAAAGTTTCGTGTAATCTAGTCTGCCTTCAGTCTCAACTGGGCAATCTCTTCTACAGAATTTATTCACAGTTTTACAGTTTCTGCTGGAATTTATGATGGTAAAGGAGTATGTTTTGTTGTTGTTGTTGTGATCTTTGTTATGTGAAAAAACCCTTCCATAATAACTATAATAACTCCAGTTTTCAAAAAAAAACATTTCATTGAATTAATGACAGTTATCTCTTGTTGATAGCAAGGTGGACTATCTAGAGCAACAATATAAAAAAATTTTATTCTATTATAAGAATGGAATTTAATAATTTGGGGAAATGATAATGAAAATAATAGGAGTGGAAACATAAATTCTGAAATAAGATGGAATTTTATAAATGTAAACTTAGACACTTTGTACTATCTAAATTTATAGTATAATCTTTTATAGTATAATATCTAAGCAATAAACTTTTTGAAATGAAACATATTGACAGTTCTATCTCAACATATGTAAGAAATTCCTGTGCATGCAGATGCATATGTTACTACTGCCGAAGCTCAAGCTAGTTAAATAGATTCATTTTCCACAACCGGGAAATATCTCCTGGAAGCACCAATACCTGCATTTAAACCTAGTGAACACGGACACATTGTTCGTGAATAAAGTAAATAATTAAATAGTCAACTCTATGAAACTATGTTTGCCAACAACAAGTTTGTTTTCAAGTTATGGGATGTTTTAAACCACAGTATTTACTCAGCAGTATGTTTATGCCACATACTACTTTCGGTTTTGCTGATCCTTCTCTTTAATAGCTTAACAAACAGGAAGATATTATTCTTTTTTAAAAAGTTGAGAACATTATAATTGAAAAGTTTTTAAAACTGTAAGTACACAGATATACCTGCTTCTCTTTTCATATCATTTCCATTTCCCTATAATGAGGAAACGAAATTGCAGTAATGCAGGATTTGCCATTAGAAGTCCATTTCAAAATTATTTTTAAAATGTGGTCAAATATTTAATTGGCGTTGTAGTACATTTAAGTTATTTGATTAAAAACCTCACAACTAATAATTATTTTAAGTATATGTATAATATATAACATAACCTAGATACATCCTTAGTATTTGTTTCTGTCTTCTGACCAGTGTGGAATATTACTTCCTGTGGGCTCAAATAGACATCACACTGAAGGCTTACTTCCTTTGCAGTCTTCTAGATAGTATCAAACTATCAAAAGTCAGATTTCAAGTGTAAAACACTTCAACTGTGTGATTTTTATAATAGTTAAAATGTTACAAAATTGTTCTTAGTTTTTAGTGTCCAGGTGCACAAAAAGCTCTTTTAGATTATTTTCACCCTTTGTCATTGACCTTTTAACATCTGTTCCCAATGATGAATACACTTAATACTGTTGAGAGTATATATGACTTAACTGTCATAGTCTGAGGAAATATACTTGACCTCAGGGTAAATAACTTCTCAATGGGATTTTTTATATCCATATCTTACTCTTTTTACAAAACATAGACATATTTCTCTCATATTTCTCTCATAAGACTTACCCCATAAATATTTGCAAATAAAAACACTAATTATTTGTTAAATATTGAAGAGGTGAAGAGCACCTTGACATTACTTTAATAGTCTGATTATCTGTATTTTTTTCTGGGCCACACAAGATTAAATTCCATAGATGAAGAGTCAACATGGATCCTTACAGATGTGAAAGGGCTGATACATTGATAGGAATAAAGAATATAAAATCAATAAAGCCAGTAAAAATCAGGGAGTTGATATATGTACCTAACACATTTTAACTTTTTTTCATTCCTTTTTCTGCCTTTCCCTCTCCCATTTGTCTATCTCTTGGTCACCTTCACTCTTGCATATGTTTTGTTCTTGTTTTCTATTATCTATTATTCTCGTGTTGCTTTATTTATATTTGGGGATTCTCATATAAAAGAAACCACATGATATTCAAATTTTTTGTGGCTGATTTATTTCACTTAACATTATGGTCTCAAGGTACATGCATTTCTTACAAATGACTCAAAGTTAACCTTTCATTATTGCAGAGTAATATTCACCTTCTTTTAAATTTTTATTTTGATTCAGGGTCTCACTAAGTTACTAAATTGCTGACCATGAACTTTAGATTCTCCTGCTTGTGTCTCCCAAAGAGCTGTCTGCCTGGTTTCATTTACCTTTCTACATTGTTTAAGACTTACCCCATTATACTTCGTCATTGATTGAACATATTCATCTGGTACAGAGAAACACTCCTATCAAATAATCCAGTTGCTACAAGGGAGTAATTAGAGGTGTTTTCCATGATGAAGGTCAGGCCTATTTCTGCAATAAAGTGAATCTACTACAGAAAGAAATTTAAAGAGAAAAATCACATCTGTAGTGAATATGCACTGACTTTTTTCTCGCTGTTATCCCCTAAATGATGTAGGATAAAAACCACTTACATGGTATTTGGTAATGTAAGTAATGTAGAGAGGATTAAAGCATAAAGGAAGATTATATAGATTATTTACAAGAAGTATGTAATTTAAAATAAGGCACTTGAGCAACTACACATTTTGGTTATTTTTAGGGGAATCCCAAAGTGGATCACTCATGAATACAGATGTTTTACTGTATTCTCAATTATTGTCCCAGACCTATGATTGGCTTTTGGGTTGGCAAGGTTACCCCATGCTCCACTTCTGTCCAGAGGCCTGACACTCACTTCCTGTGATAAAACTGACAACGGCACATGTACCTTTAATATCAAGTCCAGAAGAAACCCTGCTAGTGCTTTCCATTAAGTAGAAAGAAATGTCTTGGATATTTATAATTTTGTTACTTAACTCTTAAGAAAAGCTTCCATTTTGATAAATGGAGGTCGTTAGAACCCTTTGTTCCCTTTGAGATCTGAAATTACTCAATAGATAAATTGTGACTCTAAATGGTCAAGAGAGATTCCAGACTTCCAAGGCTGCCATGCTTAGTATGTGAGCCTGATTTAGAATAAAAGCTAGGAAATAAAATATCGTGCATAGTTAACATAATGCTCTTCTTTAAATCACATTATTAAGGAAAAATTTTATTGGTTTGTAACATTTTGACCCAAATTAATTTTAAATTGACATTACTTATTGCTTCTCACTTTTAACATAACACTAGAATGTTTTGAAATCTCACAAAACTGAATGTTTATAGCATGCACTTTGGATTTATTGGCTTGATGGTTCCTAAAATCTCGAATCAATTTATTTCAGGTCACTATAATCTAGTTTATATGTTTTCAACAGGATGATCTTGATAATCAAAATTCTGAAATCAACCACACTCCTAATGAGGCTTCCAGTTACTTAATGATCATATCTCTGGATCTGAAAATGTCCAAATATGCAAAAAGAACAAAAGAAACATTTAAAATTGCTTAATATATATTCATATGTGGAAAATTATATATTAAAATCTTTCTCTATTTTGGAAAATTTTAAATTAAAATTTCCATTCATGGTTACAGCATAAATAACATCAGCAGTGTCGTTGAAAGATTCTCGAATGTTCACTTATAGGAATTTAAAGTGTCTATTATAATGTCTTTAAGCATAATTTATGAAGGATACTATTTTTCATAAAGATAAGAGTTCCTTTGAAAGCATACTCTTTTTTCATATGATCTCAGTGTATTATGATGACTTCAAAAACATACAAGTTATTGACTACTTTCTTCAACTCATCAAGATGTTACTTTAAAATTTTTAAATTTAATTATGAATTTAACTTTAATTAAAATTTTAAACTTCTCTTTGTACTTGATTTTTTTCTTTCTTGACTTAAGTAGTGTAGTTTCAATGTTCCTCTTAATGTCACTGAGTACTTTTTTGTTTTTGTGTTTTTACTGTGACCCTTGACCCTCTGACCTTGCAGGTTCTCTCTATAACCACAATATGTCACACTCTCAGGTTTTTTCCAACCTTTCTCTAATTCTTTCTTAACTGCTAGTCTAAATAAACCTGAATCTAGTTTGCCTCATAAAATTTGTTTTTTTCATGAACCTCAACACAGGTACAATCAAAGGAGCCCTGTAGAGACAGCCTTGTTCCTCAGTAAAACTGTGAGCAAATTAAATGTAAGGTAATCTTGGGAAGATGCTTTTATCAGTTTTCTACTCTAGACCAAGCTCTACATTTTAGCAGTAAAACTATTTTGCCCTGAATGGTGTGACAAAGGGAAACAGATGGAAGACAGGGAGCTGATTCTAAATGAAATTGTTAGCAACTTTGGAAATGGAGATGTTTAAGAAGAAAAAAAGAACAAAAAGAAAAAGAAAAAAGGAAGCAAAACTGAATCATGAGACAGCACTAGATTAAATAGATAGATAGATAGATAGATAGATAGATAGATAGATAGATAGATAAATTTAGCTCAGAGGTCAGCAAACTACAGTTTATGGGCCAACTCTAAGACTTACTTTTGTCTTTTTTACACTAATCGGGAAAAAAAAGTTCTGATATAAAAGTTGATGAAATTAAAATTTCACTTTCCAAAAATAAAGCTGTATCAGAACCCTGCTGCATTCTTTCACTTGTAGACTGGCTATGACAATTTTTATGTTGCAATAGCAGAGTGGGCAGTTGGGACAGAAACCATATGACAAATAGTACATGAGACATTTATTATCTAGCCCTTTACAGAAGATTGTAATTTCCCAATTTAGAACATTCTCTTGAACTAATTTTCCTAGATCATTGTTTATCGAGTACCAATGTAGAATTTTATCCAGATAAGCCATTAGGCATCTCCTGTCTTCAGATTTTTCCATTTGAGTTTTTCTTCATGACAACATAAGGCATGTGCAAGTAATCAGAAAAAGCAGTTACCTAAGTCTGTTTGTTATTTAAAAATACAATCAACTGTTTGAGCTAACTGTAGATTCCTGTGCAGTTAGGAAATGAGATATCATGTATCCTTTGTCCAAGTTTTCTTAGCAATAAAATTTTGGATACTGCAGTAATATATTATAGTCAAGATACTTACACCAGTGCAGTCAAAAAGCATAATATTTCCATCACCATAAAGATTTGTCAAGTTATGCTTTTATAGCCAGACCTACTTTCTTTCCAGTTCCATACATGCTTCAACCCTTTATCCATTTACCTACTTTCCATTTCTGTAATTTTGTCTTTTAAAGACTATAAAAATGGAATCACACAGAATAGCTTTGGGGTTCGATTTCTTTAACTCAACACAAATCTCTCAAAAATCACCCAAGTTGTTGCAGTAGTTTGTTCTTGTGCATGTTCTATGATATCCATGGGCCAGTTTGTTTAAGCACTCATCAGTTAAAAACCATCTGGGAATTGTTTCTAGCTTTTGGATACTGTGAATAAAGCTCATATAAGCATTAAAATTATTTGGTGAACATAAATTTTCATTTTGGGGAAATAATACCAAAGAGTCACATTGCTGGGTCACATTTAAAATTTTGTTTTAGTTTTTTCTATTTTCTTTTTTGGGATTAGGAGTCAAAGTCAGGGTCTTGCGCTTGCCAGGCAGAGACTGCACCATCAAGTTATGTCCCTGGACCTTTTTTATTTCAAATAATCTACTAGAGTTACCATAGTGAGTTACCAATTAAAATCCTCATTAGCTATGTAAGAATTATCAAATATATTGTATATCACAATAGTGTTATTTTTGTAGTATTTAACTTTTTTAATAAATATGTTCAGATACCACTGTTTCTTCTTTTGCATTTTCCTAATGTCTCATAATGTTCAGCATTCTTCAGTGTGTTCATCTGACGTTCACATATGTTTTGGATGAGATGTCCCTTTATATCTTTGGCCCATTTTCCTTTCAGAATGTTTCCTCCCCCGCCCCCAGCGGTATCATTACACTTGTGTATATTAGTCCTTTGCAAAGTGAAAATACTCTCTCCCAATCTGTAGTTTGCCTTTTTAACCTTTTAAGGGTCTAAGAGGCCTTTGAGGAACAAACTAAGAGGTCTTTGAGGAACAATTTTCTTTTTAATTTTCATGGATCAATTTGTTAATTTCTTGATGAATTATAATTTTGATGATTTAGGAACTATTCGGGGAGCTGCAGATTGTGAAGATCTGCCTTTATGTTATTTTCTGAAAGTTTTAGTCTTCTGTTTCACATTTTAGTCTGTGATTTACTGAATTACTTGTAGGAGTGAATAATTGTGTGTGTGTGAGAGAGTTGTGTGTTTGTCTGTGGATATCCAATCAAGTAAGCCTCACATTTGAAAACTCTATCTCTACTGAATTGGTTTTGAATCCACCAGGAATCACTTGGACATACATGTTTATCTATTTTTCCACTAACACCACACAGTTTTGATTTGTACCCAGTGATAATCAATTGATATATTTATTAATACTATTGTATTATGTATCATATCTGGCATTTAATATACTGATATTCTCTTATACAGGCATGGAATTAGACAATTAATTCTTCCCAGAATTTGTCCCAGAGTTATTTTACATATTCCATTCCCTTTAGATTTCCATATTAAAAAGTAGAATATTTTATCCACATTTACAAAACTACTCAAGGTTTTCATAGAAATTGTACTAAACCTGTGCATCATTTTGAGAAGAACTGACAGTTTAACTGTGCCGAGATTTGCAACTCATGAAAATGATATTTGTCTCCAGATGGCTTTGCTTTCTAATCACAATCATCATTTCATACTTTTCAATATATAAATCTTTTATTTTTTAAAGATTTATATCTATTTCATTTTCAAGTAACTGTACATAATACTCCTTTTTCCTCCCCTCCCCCTCCCTCTTTGCTCCTCTTCCTCCTCTTTCTGCTCCTCCTTCTTCTATGTCCCCTTTTTCTATTTCTTCTAGCTAGAAGCTCCAGAATTATGTTGAAAAGAGCCAAGTGTGAGCATTCTAGCCTAGTTGGTCATCTTACTGAGGAAAGCATTTAGGTTTTCAATAGTAGTGTAATGTTAATGTTAAAGCTCTTATTTGTTTTGTACTAAGCTTTATCAAACTGAAGAAATTCTCTATTCCTAGTTGTCTGAATGTCTTTAATCATGAATGGGTGATTTTTCTCATTCAGCCTGGTAATATGGTAAATTGCACTCGTTGATTTTTAAATATCAAGCTGGTCTAGAATAAACTTATCCTAGACATGGTGCATATTATTTTTTATATACACTATAATATAAATATTTGGTAATGTTCCATCAAGGCTTTTTGTATCTGTATTAATAAGTGATGCTTAACCATTTCCATTTGTCCTTCTCATACTATCTTTTCTGTTTTTGGTATCCAGATAGCATTAACTTCAGAAAAGGAAGTGATAAAGGAAGTGATATGCACTCCCTTGAGTTTTATTTTCTGAAAAATATTATATACAGTTGGTAATAAGTTTTCTTTAAATATTGTTAGGATTATCCAATGAGAATGGTTCTGGAGATCTCTTTTTGAGAAAGTTGTTAAATTACAGATTCAATTCCCTAGCAGTGATGTGGCTATACAATGATGTATTTTATATTGTGTGAGTTTTGGTAAGCTGTATTTTGAAAAATTTATCTATTGCAACTAAATTGTTTAGCATTGTTTAGAGTTTTGCATAACTTTTTTATCATATTTATAAGTTCTCTAGTGATATCTCTTGTTTCATTTCTAACACTGATAATTTGGATCATCTTTTTTATTAATAAAATTGGCGTTTCTCTCATTTTTCTATCTAGAAACTCCAGCACTATTGTTTTCATATTTTCAGTTTAATTTGTTTATGCTCTTATCATTTTTCCTTCCTTGTGTATTTTAGATTTCTTTTGGTCTTATGTCTTGGTTTTTGAGTTTGGAGTTCTCATTATTGAAGCTTTTCATCTTCTATAATGTATATATTTAGAGTTGTTAATTTCCATTTGGACACTGCTGTAACTGTGAACCCTAAATTTTGTGATATGTTTTATTTGCATTTTTATCTTCCCCAATTTTATTTAATTCACTTTAGACCTTGTCTTTGATCAATGGGCAAAGAGATCTATGTTGATTAATTTCTAAGTGTTTGGAGATTTTCTTATTATTTTTCTGCTATTAATTTCTAGTGTGATTACATTGTGGTCAGAAAACACTCTGTGTATGATTTCAATTACTTTTAATGTGTGAAATTCCGTGTGTTATGAGGATGTGGTCAATCTTGTAATATAGTTTAGACATTTGAATGTTTTCTTCTTCAGTTAGATAGTATGTTTTATAAATGTGTAGTGGATCTTGCTGATTGTTGAGATCTATATTCTTATTTTTTTATTTGTGAGAGAGCCATATTCAACTATGATTGTGGAATTATCTTTTTTTTCTATTTTACTATTTTTTGTACTTCATAATTTACAGCCTTTTATTTAATATATACTATGCTGATAGTGTAACGTTCTCTTGTTGATTATTTCTCTCATCATTTTGTAGTGTGTTTATTTGTGATAATTTTCTTTACTTTGCAGTATGCTTTGCTTCATATTGGTAAAGGCATTCCTAGTTTCTTTTGATTATTGTTTGTATGATACATATTTTTCCATTCTCGCATTTTTAATCCATGTATATATTTATATTTGAATTGAATTCACGGTAGACAGCATATAATTTAGCCATGTTTTTGAATCCACTGTGTAGGTCTCTTATCATTTCATTTGTATACTCAGACAATTTACATGAAGTTTACTCATATTTGTGCTTATTGAATTATTTTTTCCTTTGTAAAGTGCCAAGTTCCCCTTTTTTATTATCTCCTTTTTATTTAGATAATTTCCTTAGCCATTCATAAAAAAAATACACCCACTGGTCACAAATTTTGTTAGGTTTCCTTAACACTTAATATCTTCATTTCCCTTCATTTTAAAGGGATATTTTCTATCAATATAGGGTTCTGGGTTGACAATTATTTTTTTAGAAGTTGGAAACATTAGTCAAGTGTGGCAGCACATGCCTGTAATTCCTGTATGCAGGAGGCTGAGGCAGGAAGAATTGATGTGGGTTCAGCATCAGCCAGGGCTACAAAGTGAGTTTAAGGTTAACCTGAAGCGCACAGTGAGATCCTGTCTCAAAAAAGACAAAGAAAAAAATGATAGATTTGTGCCCCTTCCTTTTGGCCTTTATGATTTTGGTGAGATACCCACTATCCCAATTGTTTTTCCACTATAGATAGTCATATTTTCCTCTTCTTCCTTTTGGTATTTCTTTGTTTTTAGTTTTAATAATTTTGCTTATGATGTTTTCATGTGGATTTCTTTGGGTTTGGATTTACGGTGTACATACCTTCTTGAATCTGTTTATTATTTGCTAATTTTGGTAAGTTTCCAGAAATTATTTTTTTGAGTATTTTGAAACCTTGCTCTCTTTCTCTTGTCTTTCTGGAATTCTGATGACAGTGTTTGATCTTTTATTATAGTTCCACAGTTGGCAAAGTCTAATTACCTTTTTTTTCTTGCTTGTTTTTACAGTATATTTTATCTCTTATTAGACTAAGTCATTCCTATTATTCTATCTTCTAAGTAACTGATTCCTATTGGTATTTTACTTTTCAGTGACTACATCTATTGGCTTTTTAAAGTTTTAGTTATTACATTTTTCATGTCTAAAATTAATATCAAGTTATTCTTCTATCTTTTGTATCTTTGATAAGTTTTTTTTTGTCTCAGCTGTGTTCTTAATTGCTCATTAAAGTATTTTCATGATCTGATGAATGCTTTAGAATCTTTGTGATATAACTTAATATGTTATGGCTTACTTAACTGGTGTTTTTCTAAAAGATCTGTTTAAGATCTTTCTACTTCTTTGTATGACAAGTGATTTTCAATGGAACCTGGCTGTTTGGGTACTAGGTATGAAACTAATTCTTAAATATTGTTTACCTGGATGCCTTTTATACCAGTCCAACACAGGAAGGGAGATGTGCTACCTTGTCACCACCCAATGTAAATAAAAGCACGGGTCTTCCTGCTGGGCTGCTCCTGACACTGAAGTGGAAGGGCTCCTCCTTACTGCTAGATGAGAGTGGGAGTTTCTAGTCCTGAATAGTTTTCTACTGCTATCTCCCTAACTAGCATTGAATTGTCACTCTCTGGATGGGGCTGGTTTATTACTGTTTCCATAGCAGCCTATCAGACCTCAAGGGTACAGAAATATGGGATGGCCTTGTCCTTCTGGGCAGCATCTTACCACATTTCTCTACCAAGCATCCTCTGATACCACCTAAGTGGAGAGCAGGGTGCAGCAGTGAAGGGTGCCTCATTACTACTGAACTGGCATGGAATCCCAGGCTCCTAGAGTTGATTGCATAGATTGATAATCTAGATTGCATAGAAAAGAAGAAACTTGTTACCTAACACGGACCTCCAACCCCTGCCAGAGGGAGGAGTTTCCCGGATTCTGAGACTTACACTGTTCTTTAGGGCAATAGCTTGACAAGGGTCAACATCCACGTTCACCATCCTGCTATTTGCAGCTGTGGGTTGGTATGGGTCTGCAATTTTTCTGTGGTGTTTGATTACAGGAAGTTACTGTCCCTCAGTACTTTCAGTCTTTGTAAAATACTTCATAGGCTACTCCTTTCTTGGTGCTTTGACTAAAGAAACAGCTCTCTGTCTCTCTCTTTCTCTCTGTTGAAATTTCTGGATGCAAGTTCAAACTATTAGATACATATGGCATCAATAAAACTGAAGGAAGTCATCACCACGCCATTCCTGAATTCCTGCACTTTCTAGCTGTTTTTCATCATCATCATCTCTTTATCTTTTAGGCCCTTTATATTTGTTTTATATATAATGTCTAGAAAGTTTTTTGTACCTATTGGGAGAACTAAGAAAAATCATGTCTATTATGTTCCAGAAAGCAAAAGTTTCCTTTTTCTTTTAAATTATTTTTTTAATTTGGGAGGGATGCATAAAATTTTTGTATTAATTTTTGAGGGAAGTTAAAAAGAATCATGCAAAACTTATTAATGAGCCTTATATTGAAAAAAGAAAATTTCTGGAAGAGAAAACATCTCCATTTGTAATTTATATTTTGAGGCCCATTTTCTTTCCACTTTCCAATTTCTACCAATTTATTGATTAATTTGTTCTCCAGTAAATATTTTCTTGAGACCTATAACACGTGTTGAGCTTTACTTGTTTGAAATTATGTATTGAGTAATTCCTACATGGGAGCCTTATCCACTTGGTTCATTGCTGTTACTCTGTACTTATCATGATTCGTCACACACCAATTCTTAACATCTGATGGACAAGTTAATTGGTACTTAGAGTTTAAATTTTCTGACTTACAAGAAACATGGAACCTGTGTACCTGTCATGTTTGATTTTCTGTCATGTATTCTTTATATGATTTAGAGACTAGAAATATTTTTTCCAGAATTTTTCAACATAGAAAAATGCAATTTAAAATTTTAGCAAACATGTAAGGTCATGTTTTATGGTTTGGAATTGCATATATTTTGAATTACAAATGGGAAGAATACCATAATGGTCCAGATACATGTATGTGCATGTGTGTTCACTGCTATTGCTCCTAAATAAAGCAACCTGGAAAGATATAGCACATAGAAAGACCACAAGGCAGTTTTAGAATATGTTTCACAGATTCTTCAAGTTTTTAATAATTTTATTTTATTAGGCAAATCATGGTTTGGTTATCTTTTTAAACCTTTGTCATGTATTTTGCTTTGTGCATGCTATATGTGGGAATAGATAAAAATCCATTTGGGTAAGGAACTGAATATGTATTTTTAATTTCTTATAATCATAATTATACTTTAAATAAAGATTTTCCAATTATTGCAAAAAAATGTTAATGGAGTAGGAGGACATGGTTTTATTTAGCGCTACTCAGTGTGTTTGGCATAAATACTTGCAATGCTTGCCTTCCTACTTGGCTTTAAATTCTGCTTAAGAAAATTGTGAAAGATTTAATTCATTCCATTTTTGTTAGGAAGTTTGGAAATATTTGTATATAGGAACTTTCATTGCATGCTAGAATGGAAATTCATGGGGGAGGGGAGAACCATTTTGTTTTATTACCTAAGAGCTGTTGATAATTCTCCTCACATCTTTCAAAGGCATCTTTCATGCCACACAGGCAAACTATAGCAAGTGAAGGAACAGAAAGAACACTTCTCACATGTGTCAATCTCAGCAAACTTGCACAGCAGCTGAACTAGGTACTGATGAGGATAACCACAGGACCCAGTTGCAGGGTTTTGTGTAGTGGAAGACACAACTGGCTTTCTCAGGGGACTACTTTGTTGGAAATTGCAGCAGTAATGCATACCCACTGTTGCTATTGAATATTGTGACCACGTAGCACAAAATTGGTGCCAGATAAAATCAGAAAGTAATAAAAAGCAAGAAGAAAACTCACATATTTGTTTCAAGCCTTAAAGTGAAAAACTAAAACAAATGTCCTGGGTTTATTGCATACACTTGTAAGGAAAAGGAGACAGAAGAAGCGATGTCCTTAATGAAGGAAACTTGCGGGGTACTCAGTCTTTTCATTTGAAAGCCATTTGAGTGTGTTGAGGAATAAAGTTGCAGAGTAGGCATGTTAAAACCCTTGTTTGCTACTTTTAGTAGAAAAGATTTTTCCTCCTCTTAACTACAAGAAGCCAGAGTTTTCTGTGCAAACGAAACAGGCGTTGCAAGAATCAGATTCACTTTGGACGACTCTTCACATTCCAAGTCATCATTGCATTAGGCAGCACAATTCCATCTCTGGTTGATGGGCAGAAAAAGTGGGCAGCTTGCCAGGTAGACGTTTCCATGACTCCCAGCCCCCAAAGGTGATGCGTTTTTCAGCTAATTCAATGAACAGTGGGCTGAACTTTGGGTCTAAACGAGACAATAGCTGCCTTCGCAGTATCAGCAGAATGGTTGATGGGAATGCACTCTACATTTGGCAGAGAATCATGTGACCTTACGACTGAGATTTTGTGATGGTGCCAACGGAGACTTGGAAAGCAGCAACGGTCCTGACTTTTTTCTTTTTTTTTTTTTTCTTGCATGGCTCAGAAAATGGTGGATCTTAATACTTGACTTTAGCCAGACTCAGCAAGCAACTGAGCTTTGAAGCACAACTTCGCCTTTATTCTGGGTTTTTGGCAGGCCACCAGGAGGCTGTCCCTTTCACGCCTGATAAATTCTGCTGCTTATGTCCAGAGAGAGAGAAAGAGAGAGAGAGAGAGAGAGAAATAATAACAATATTGAGGCATAACAAGTGAATCTTAAAATTTTATATACATTTTTTTTGCCTTTACTGACTTTTTAATTGTTAATGTGCGTTTTTGCTTGCTGAAGAATCCAAGTAGTTGGGTTATTTATTTATTTATCTTTTGGTTTATAATGAACAGGCATTTGAACTGGGCACACAGGACGGCAGCAGCAGTGAGCATGAGATCATTACAGCCCTGTAGCAAACTGGCATCCTGCCTTTTCGCCACTTTGGTTCGGGAGACAAACGTGTGCAATCCTCATTTCTAAAGTCAGCACAGCCTGGAAGGATTCCTGGTCTCTCCCACCTTCTACCATTCTGCTGCCAGTGACGGCAAGGATTGGTGCAGTTTCTGCGCAGTGCTTTGTGCCTGGAATACCGAGAAGGAAGAAAAAGAAGACAAGCATGCTGGTTCTTCTTTTCTAAGAAATAACAGGAGCCCTGAAGAAAAAAAAAAAAAAAATCTGAGTTTGTCTTACTACATTCAAGAGTTCTGAAAAAAGAGAGAGATGCTCCTGCTCAAAATCAAAAACAAAAACAAACAAAAATCTAATCCAAAACAAACCAAAAAAAAAAAAAAAAAAAGCAAACATTGGCTTATATAACTGCAGAGACCTCGGGCTTTCTAAAGCAGCTTCTTAAGGCAACATAACCAAATGAGCCTTCTTTATTTTTACTATTTCAAAAACTATGGCATGATTAGCAATACATTGCAGGTGGTGAAATCGCACCTTTCATATCAGGTATAACTTTTTTGTTGTTTCTTTTTAAGCCTACTGTTATATAAAAGAGGATCCTTGAACTTTCAATTTACTCTTATTTAACTCATCACCCACTTTACTCTAAACTTTTTTTCCTTTTACTTTCTTACTCTAACCCTACAGTAAAAATAGAAAAATCTCTATGAAAATGCTTTTTAAATTTTTGTGATACACAGAAATTCTTTCAGAAAGACCCTAATGTGTCATCCGTGCTTTTTGTGTCCAGCATTAGTTTTGCTAAGAAATGTGAGTGTTTAGACCTTGTTGTTAAAAAAAGTAAAATCTTTATGTGTTTCACAATTAGGAATGTGAAAGAGGAAACTTTTTTGAACTTCTGTAAAAGGATCACACTAGAATGTACATTAACCTACTGATAAATAAAATTAGTTTGAGAGAAGTTATACTTAAATTATTTACAAGGATTTGAATAGTACAGAAACAGGGATGAAAAGATCATGTTCTCAGTTGCTAAGTAGAAAAGAAGCTTGTTCCTTAATAATGCTCTCTTTTAAAATACATTTAAAAAGAAGTATTTGTCCAAGAGCAGTTGCAAAGAAGGTTGGAAGTATCCATTAAGTATTTTGTAGAAAAAGTACATACGAACTTGTTTTAGCTTCAAAGCAATATATTGGCTCAGCATATAACTGCTCTGCATTCTAATTGCTTGTAGAATTAAATTGTTAAGGAATTTAAGCGTTTTATTTAAAAAATGCAGTTTTGCCTAGTTCCATGTGAAAGGACAAGCAGATGCCTTCCACTTATTTAATTTTGATAAAAATGTTGCTAAACATGTATAGAATTGTTCAAAAAGTGAAAATGTTTTTTGAAAATACAGCAGGCATCTGTACAGTCTATATTTTCATGTAATCAATTGATGCTATATTTTATATAAAATAATATATTTAAACTGTTATATTCTTAAAATCATACTGTATTTTATTAAAGTAAGTAGGATAAACAAAGAGAAATTTAGAAACGTTAAATTCTGTCTTCTATTTTGTTCTTCTATGAAGAATTTATGAGAAATTATAAAATCCCTATAAAATGAGAACATTGAAATAAAATATTTTATCACTCTAATGGTTACTGTTAGCTAATTATTTACAAAATAGCTCTTGTTCTTTCGTGTGCCTCAGCTAATGGAGAGTCAAATTTGAAAGACTTGATTAATATTGATAAAACTGTTTTCATGTTTCAAGATACTTTAGGTAAAAAACCATGATTTTAAATGTTATTTTTAGCAGTCATTAATCTCTACAGTCTCAATTATCTTATTAAACTCCATGCCAAATTCAAATCTCAGCTTTCACTACTTCATTGTGCTAAATCTAGTCGCTTTTTAAAGAACCATCCTCCTTTCACTTTCAAAACTGTTCCTGTTAAAACAACACCAACCAAGATGAACGTATAAATGTAAACCATGAAACCACAGTATATGTCATATGAGTAGGCTTGGGTGGGGCTCTATGAGTCTTCCAAGCCTATTTTTTTAATACTTTAAAAGATTTTTCCCATTTTGATATTGTATTTTCTTCTCAATCGTCTACTTCAATCCCACCATCCATTCAGATCCTCCTACTAGATAGCAGTTGTCTGATATTTCTCCTTTTGTGGTTGTTTTAGGGAAAAACTTAAAATGGATATGAAAAGTGAAGAAAGTGATCATAGGAGAAAATCATCTCAGGTAAAAATAAATAGCAAAAGAGCAATTACTATGTACATTGTAAAGAAAAGCATTTTTCACTGTTTAATTATAAAGGAATTCGTTTCTTTTTTTATGAATCTAAATGATGGAAATTTGCATTTATTGTTTCCATTTGAGATTTCATATGCTATCTTTGTGAAAAAAATGTGCTTGAATTTAAGATTAATATCCATTTATCATCACTTTGAATATATATATATATGTATATATATTCATGAAATATAGGTAAAATATGGTTGAATAGATAGCTATTTACAAAAAAGAAATTCTGTTTTCCATTTGCTATACCATATAAAAGGAAGTGAAATATGAGTGAAGGAAATAAAGCTGTGCTTTTTTATTTTTTTTACATGTTCTTATCTGATGATAAAGCCAAAACATATTTGTATAGTAATAAAATTCTAAACCAATGTTATACTTTATTTCACATAGCAATTCATAAAAATATACTGAAAACTTTGTTACTATATTGCTGTTGGTTATCTAAATTTTAATAAGTATGGGAAATTTTTGAAAGTAAATAAATGGTGAGAAATTGTGCAGACCAAATTATCTGGATAAAGTCTTATAAAACATTTTATTTTATTCCAAAGCATGCAAAATCATAATTACTATGTTGTATTATTATTTTTCACAATGGAGATATAATTAAGAAAAGCTAAATGATTATAGATACGAAAGAAAAGATTGTATAACTTATAATTTTGTTGCAGTTGAGTTTAGGATCTTAAAAATGTCTATGTGCTTGGCTTTATGTTTACTCATTTGTGTGTTTGCTTGTTGTGTGGTGGTTTAAAATTAAAAAAAAAAAAGGAATTTATTTTTAACCAACCTGTTGACCAGATGAGAGTTACACACAGGCACATATTTTGTTTTAAAGATAGCTTTTAAAAGTAAATGTAAATATATTTCATTCCTGAGATACAATATCCTCTCTGATGTAATACAGCTGGAATATAAATGTTAGCGCAAATATCAATAATGATGCTGTTAATGTGTCGTCAATTTTAGTTTTGGGGTATTAATTCATCTAAACATTATAAATTTTAGTTTTATTCTGAGTGCAGACATATGTGATTTTATTTCAGATTTATAGTATTAAAAGTCTCTGTTCTCTACTTGACAAAATCTTATCTGTTTTATAAAAAAGAAATGTTACCACTTTTTAAAAACTGGTTACCAAAGCTGTAAAAGAATCAAAGCAAACAGTGTAGCCTAAATACAATTAGCTTAATAATTTAGTTTGATTGTAGACTCAATATTATATCATGTTTTACAATTATATAGTTTATATGTGTATATGGATTCTTTCTTCTTTTAAAACCTCCTTGTTGATTATAATAGCTGAGTTCCAAAGTATTTGTTATTTTTGAAAAACCAGTCTGAAAAATTTTCAATGAAGTATTTTTTAATCCATATGAAACTATATTTAGTTAGTATATTTATAAAGGCCTTTAACAGGGTATGTAGAACCTCAGGATTCAGCATTTAAAACATTTATACTAAAATATTTATACTCAAAGATTAATATTGTTATTTTTTTGCTCCTAAATTGCATTAGATATATACAACAAATTTTACATTAGTAGGCAGCCTAAGAAAGATGTTGCCTGTTGGCATAAACCCGTAGATCCGATCTTGTGGTGAAGTGGACGGCACAAGCTCGCTTCTATGGGTCTGTGTCAATGTGGTAATCTGACTATACACAATGTTTATTAATACCATTTCAGCAAAACCTTGTCAAGCTCCAGATTACTATATAGTTTCTTAAGTAATTGTGCTTTCCTTTGTTTTCTATGAATTTATTAATCCTCATCTATCCTACAAGGCAGGCTTTAATATTTGACCACTTGGAAATGTTTATAGCAAAGCTATTCAGGTTTGATTTCAAGTACAGTTGTTTTGGAAAGTTAAATCTTTTATGAAAATATTTGAACCAAGACCTGAATACACCTAGTTCAGAAACTTTAATATGTACTTCATGGGTTAGTGTAGCTCATCAATTTTGATAAGAAAATAAAAAGCTACTGATTTTATATGTTACTATGGAACTTATATTGCCTGGAAAATGAAGTTGAATGCTATTGGTTTTTTAATACTATTAATTGCTAGTTGACCTGTCAGGAAAGATGTCAGAAAGCATTTTTTGTGACCCATGCAAGAAACTCTAAAAGTTCTATGAAACACATTTTAAGTGTATTAGTAAAATGCACTTATAATATTGGGTATCAACATTTTTGCCAAGCCTTTAGGTGTATGGCTGTCATTTGGAGGAGCTGACTGAAGATATGATAAGGAATTTGAAACAACATTGGAAGCTGTGTGCATCCAGGTTGAGGTAGTAGGTTGTATGGTTTAGAGTTACACCCTGGGAGTTAACTGTACAACCTTCTAGCTTTCCTTGGAGCACACTTGAGCCACCGAGGAATTCTTCATCACTATAATCTGACTGAGCCAATTTCTGTGCAAGGAAGTGATGTGTCATGAGTATTTTAGACAATGTATTTAATTTAGCTACATGTAAATGGGCATTTCAGCCCTGTTACATTTGCATCTTTTAGGAACAATTAGAAAAATTTTCTCTCTCATAGTTTGGTACCACTTATTAAAGGTGTTAAGGAAATGGTCAGTAGTGACTTAAAATTGCATTACTACTGAAGCTTATTTCATCCATAAACTCACAAAATTGGTCATTTACTCTTCAAAATCAACCTTTGGTCTATTTGTGTTGATTACTTATTATCTTTTAAAATAGTGAATGGGCCAGTTGGCATGTGATGTGGTCCTAGCACTCTGAGAGGCTTACTGCTTAAAAGCTGAGTGACTTGGGGAAACCTTGTACTAAAATAAAATATGAAAAATATCTGGAGATGTTGCTCAGTATGAAGGCACTGGATTCAATTCCAAATACCAAAAAATAACAATAAAAAAACAAATAAACCAAAAAAACCTGTTACATTAGTAACTCCCATAGCATATTAAGTGAACTTTTCTTATGACACATCACTTTCTACCTTGTGTTATGGTGATTCATGTGCTTGTTAATTTTTTCCATACTAGACTGTAAGCCCCTTGAGGGCAAAGCCCTTGCCTTATTTTGTATCCCGTCCAATGTATTATACATTATGAAGAGTAGGTATTTGTTAGATCAGTGAGTGGAATATAATAAGATCTGACTTTGTGGTGAGTTTCTATTGAATTATCTGAATGGATTACAACAGTGGTCAGAATCTAAGTACTGTTTCTTTGTCCTAAAATTGCATTAATTCAGTTACCAGAGTGTTCTGTATCAGTAATGTATGTGACTTGAGTTTTGAATGTGTTGAACATGTTAAATCATTTTAGATGTACAATTTGTAATTTGGAACTTTTGCTCTGGTATAAAATGAATGGGACAAATTTATTTTTACTACTTAATTTATTACAGTTCATAATCTTCAGTTTAGGCAATGTTAATTTCTATTTAAATTTAAAATAAACTCTATTTACAGATAAGTTGTTTTCCTTTTAGCATTAATTTCAATCAAAATTATGTTTGATATTCATATGATATTCATATTTATAGGATGTGAATTCTAAAATTATATTTTCACATTTCTCATATGTGTTTCTCTTCTATTTTACAAGTATATTGATACAACTATGTATGTTGATTGAATTAGAAATGACTCAACAAGACGTGTCAACAATTTATATTAAATAATTATCTGTAATTTAAAAATTTGAATTTCAAAGAAAAGCATTACAATATACTTTGTGAATTAACAAAATATATAACCTATTAACAAAAGTTAATAGGACTTTTTAGAATCCATTAATTTGCTGAGAATTTAAGAAGTAGTTAGTATAATTTGTACAATAGCACTTAATCTTATGTAAATCATTTTTGAGCTACAAAATTAGTTTTCAACATTAGAACTTTAATTTATAATTTGACACATGAAAAATAGCGTACACAAGGAAAAATTACTGAAATCTTAAGATCTTGGCTGTATAGAGATTAACTTTCTAGAGTACTTAGGCATCCAAAATTTCTCAGTATCAAAAAGTTACCAACAGTGGTACAGAGTGAGGATCTTCTAAACCCCAATATGTAGAACACAGAGCTTCAGAAAGCTAAGTACCAATTATTTAAAACAAAGTATATTATTGTTATTATTATCTGATTATTTAGAAAATTAAGACTGTTGGTGTCCAAAAAATAAAAATGTTTGCAAGGACTAATCAAGAAACCATGAATAAGACAAAGGAAACACACACACACACACACACACACACACAGAAGAGGATATGAAGAAAGGGAAGGAAAAGTGACTCATGGCAAATAGAAGTGACATTGTATCATATGATATCAGTTCAGCACAAAGGTGGGACCAACAGACAACAGAGGATGGACAACTATATCTATTTATTAGTTTAACCCCTGAATGCCAAAGCTCCTTTTCCTGTATGTGTGCATGTGTGTTCCAAAAAAATGATTTGAACCCTTTTCATGGGCACATTAATGACCTAAATAGAAGACTGTTGCCAAAAAAAAGCATTTCTCCATGCAGTACGGTAGAGTTAAACACTACAAAGTTCAACTATGATATGTAGCATAAGGGTGATGTTACAGAAATATATAGAAAAACCATACAATTGAGTCTCTTGTATATTGACTAAAATAAACCAATATTATGAAACAAAATTTGAAGAATAATGAATATTTAATTAGTTTATGAGTAAAATGTAAATTATAAGTATTCAAGCTAATGAGACTTTTTTGAAATAAAATAAGCTCTGGGATCATGGCTGACGTCAATTAGAAATAAACCATGTCTAATAAGTGGAGAGGATACATTTAGAGTATTGCCATTCACTTAAGGAAAATCAACTTTTCAGAGTAACTCCTTGAGCAATTGAAAATCAACTTTTCAGAGTAACTCCTTGAGCAATTTTAGATAGTAAAGCTTTGCTAAAGATGGTTTTCATAATTGGTATCAGAGAAAATGTAGAAATTTAAAAAATTAAATAACAATGAATCTTCTTTACCAATGTTTATTTTGGGGCACTGAGTGGGGTATATTTTTATGTTCATAGTTGTTGATTTACCTGAAGTACTGTGTGAGATAAGGAACAGCTAGACTGAGAAGGAATATAGAGGGAAAGTAAAGACAATCAATAGACCTTCCTGAGAAAAGTCCAATTTAATTTATCATACTACAAACCAAACTGGTCAGAATAATATGAGGGAATCAGATAAATTACTTGGCAATTGGAATGAATCTTCTTGAAAGTAATCCAGCAGTATATGAACTATATTATTATAATAAATGAGTCATTTTCTGTAAATAATCATTTAGATCCTCTTTCTATTGTCAAATGGTGACTCATGAGCATAGGTAATTCCCCAAATGATGTGATATAAAATTATTTCGCACTAAGTGTTACTTCACATTGAGACATGGTTTCTCTGTAACTGCTCATGAGACTAACTCTTGGAGAAGGTGACCTTTTGAGGCCGTATTAGTTCCAAAAATACTCTTTAAGAATGCTTGTAAAAGAATATTAAATGAAGATTTGACATAGTAGGAGAGTTTTATTTCTTACTTTAATTCTTACTGGCGAAGCAAAACTTCTATCAGATATGCTCGTATAATATGAAAATTTTATGTTCATCCATGAACTGATCGCCGAAAAAATTTTTCTCAGTTTGGAATCCTCACAGCTCTTACAACTTTCATTCCTACAGTGTTTTCTATGACTGCCATTTATAGTAACTATGTTTCCAGACATGTGGCATTCCTTTGTACTTTTTGTAGTACAGATGCTTTTCTGAAATTTAACTGAATAGGTATTGGATTGATACCTGTTTATTGAGGTGAACTTTGGTTCATTAACAGGAAAAACTCTTCATGCCTTGCAATAACTTTTTTGAAAATTTTTTTTATTTAAGGAGAAACAGAAACATGTAAAGGGTAGAGATAATACAGAATTTCCAAAAAAAAGAAAAACAATAAGAAATCACTAGTTGATAAATTACATATTGTCCTCTTAGAAATAGTTGTTCAAATTACAAAATTAAAGCATACAAAGTAATATTCAAACAGTGAGAGTGTAAACAGCTACCCACGCATGAATCTCTACAAGTATTTCTGTCCTTTCTGTATTAAAGGGAAAAACAAAACTTAGCAAGACAAAACAAAACAAATTCCTATAAAAATATGAAACCAAAAATTCATATAAAACCACAGTACAAGGTGATCTACAATGATTACTGTGTTGTTTCTTATTATCTTCAATAGAATGTATATATCATCAGGCATAATTGAATATAGCAGTATAATTGAATATAGCAGTACAAAACAATATTAGTAAAAATAAAACATTGTAGAAAGTATAAAACTTCAAAGGCAGGTAATAATCAAACCATAGTGGGTATTCTGGTGAATCTTGTCATCTTAAGTGCAGTTGCCTATACTCTCAGACTTGGTTCTATCAATCATAACAGCTTTGAATAAAATCTATCAATACAAAACAGTAACCTAACAGAACAGATTCAATTACAATCAGTTATGGTAAAACAGTGTAGGTTATACAGAGCTTTAGTTTAAGTTAATAGGAAATTAAGGATAATTACCATACTATATCCTGTTATTTTCTGGATTACTGTCTGTGCCCTCAAATCTAGTACGGGGAGAATGACTACAACAGAATATAATACATCTAAGCAGAGTAGTGTGAGTAATGTGGGTTTTAAATCTTGGTGTACTATTAACAATATAGTGTATCAAGACCATCTATGTTAGAGATTCTAGTTATCCTTCTCTGCCTCATTTCTGCTATGCTATTTTTCTGCCTGTTTGTCTAGTTTTCTACTTCATTCTACTGCCTGCCCCACTCATTGAGGCCTTTCTGCCACTGTTCCTTAAAATCCTGGTATTTTTTTCCTCTCTCTCTAGAATGTCCTTCAGTATTCTCTGTAGGGTTGGATTGGTGGTCACAAACTACCCCAGTTCCACTTTGTCATGGAAGCATCTTCTTTCTCCATTAATTTCTAGTGACAGTTTTGCAGGGTACATCAATCTGGGCTGGAGATTATTTTCTTTCAGGGCTTGGAATACTTTGTTCTAAGCTCTTCTTGATCTGAAGGTCTGTGTTGAGAAGTCAGCCATGATCCTGATGGGCTTACCTTTATAGCTAATCTGTTTCTCTTCTCTGATGGCTTTTAATATTCTGTTTTTATATTGAATTTCTGGTATCTTGATTATTATATGTCTGGGTGTAGCTCTGTTTTGATTGTAGGTGGCTGGAGTTTGGTAGGCCTCACATAACCGAATGTCATGTTCTTTTCCCATGTTTGGGAAGTTTTCCTTAATTATTTCTGTCAATAGCCTTTGTAATGGGCCTGTTTGTATTCCTGCTTCTTTGTTCACATTTCTTATTCTTAAATTGTAGATTCTCTTGTCATCTTCTAGCCTTTGTATTGTTACTGCCTGTTTCCTTGTTATTTTTAAAAGATCTTTCCTTTCATGACCACACATTGAAAACTTGTCTTCAAGTTTTGATAGTCTATCCTTAGTTTCTTTTAAGGAGTTTTGCCAGCTTTCAATGGAGTTTTTAATTTCCTTGTAGCTTCTCTGAATCTGCTTCATGTATTCTATATATTCTTTATATTCTTTATCAAATGTTTCTCTCCTTTTTTTGTATTCCTCCCTTCTTCTGTCTGTATCTTCCTGAGAGATGCTTCCTGAGAGCATTTCTTTTATTACTCTACTCATATCCAGCTTTACCTGATTTAGTATTTCATTTTTGAGCTTGTCTACAAGGTCCTGAAGATATCTTTTAATGTCCATTGAAGCCATGTCTGATGTTGCATGTTTGTGGCCCTCAGTCTCCATTGTTTTTCCCTCTCCTGGATCAGGACTCTCAGGGTTCTGGGCTGGGTGCCTCCTCCTGACTCTCTATCCTGTCATGGCCCTGGCTTCCTCCACACAGGTTACAGTGCAGGTCCCAGCCCCATTCCCTGTTGGCCACATTTCCTCTGAAGCACGCTGGCAAGGGACCTCCGCCCTGTACTGCCTGCTCTTGTCACTGAGGTGTAAATAGCGGCTGCCTATGCCAGCCAAACTTCAGGGGCCTTCAACCAGTTAGTGCTTGCTAGGCACAGGGAATTGATTCGGGACAGTTCATTGGGTCCCGGCCAGGGGTCAGGGGCATGGGCCAGTCCCAGCAAATCCCAGGAATCTGCTCTGAGGAGGGAGCAACCAACTGAAGTCACTGTCACTCCCAGTTCAGGCTCCTCCTGCCCAATTCCAACCTGTCGCCCATTTGGTTGCACCCTTGCTGTGTGTGTGGGGGTCCCATTCCCAGCACTGACCATGGATTAATGAAGGTCCCTTCCTCCACTCCACTCTCCGTTGGGCTCACCAAAGCCCAACTTTAGCGCTATCCTTTGAGTGGTGGCGGGAACTGAGTTTGGGTGGCTCTGCTGGCTGGCAAGGATTCAAGCTGACACAAATTCAGGCAGGCGCAAACTTGGTGGGTTGCTGTGAAAATGCTGTGTCCCATAATTTTTAGCTGTTCCAGTTGTAGTCCCCAAATATTTGACGAGCTTTTTTACTTTTTAATATCTTCCTGTGTCAAGAGGATCCATCTCCCTCTGTCTGGGGCTCTCCAGGGTGTTTTATTTTGGCATATGAGTTGTTTCTCCTGGGAGGCTTTGTATTTTGTTGCTCACTGGTCAGCCATCTTGACTTCTCTTCTGCAATAATTTTTAATTCAGTAAATTCTTGTGTTTCTCAGGCATTTTTTGACTCTCAGAAATATATTATTATGGTACTAGGCATATTCTAGGAGCATGTGAAAAGTCTACAGATAAGTTTTAATCAAGCCTGTGATGTACCCTTTGAAAGTCAATTACAAAACTAGCTAATCACTATTATTTATAACAAATCTAAGCCCCTTGTATACAGAAGTACATGTCTTTTCAAATAATGTTCAACTTATAAGACAGACTCTTCTTTCAGAAGACCAAGCTGAAGCCTACCTTATTTAGTGTTTCATCATTGTACATCTTACAGTCACAGCCCTGATTCTATCTGGGTTAATGATATATTTAAGAAGTAATAGTTTACAGTTGATGCCAATAGGTTTTTACCTAGTTTTGACATTTAATTTATTTATCAAATATTAATAAATTGATTTAAAAATAATTAAAATGTGTTATGTATATATGCAAACTCTCCATGATGAGTGTAATCATTACACACTGCAAATATTTACTGAAAAATGAAAATAAGAAAGTAGAGAGTAGGATTTTGCTTTTGCAAAAAAAAAATAATTCACCTTCTGACTCAAATATGATAGCTATGTAGTTTTGGTTATTGAAAATTAACTGTATCCTTTCAATAATTTTTTACTAAGTGCAGTTGCACTCTTTCTCTTCTAGGAATCAAGAGAAAGTCATCTACCTTTAGTTATATCCTGTTATTTCCCTAAATACTTTTTCAGGACAAGAGAATGTGCTAACAGCTGGTGATATATCTTAAATCAAAAAGAGAAAACTGTGAATTGGTTAGTTTGGTGGCATTGTGTTTTTTGGGAGAATAAAAGCTAATGTAAAATAATCAGCATAATGAAATCTGACTTCAGGATTCACTTGTCCATGTTCCCCATGAGTTATGAAAGATATCACAGTATAAGATATCTTAGCAGGGATCATGAACTTAAAGAACATCCAGGAGTGAATCTTTTAACAAGGCAGTCTTTAAATCAAGGTGAAATAATATAGACCATGGTAGACAAAGAAATCATACTTTTAAAATTTTGCAAAATGACTACTGTTTGTAAATTTGGCTCTCAAAGGCACCAGATTTCCATTTCTGATGTGAAGGCATCGCATGTAAAAAAAGAAAATATTAATCTATTCCTCTGATAAACCTAGCAGAATCTTTTCTCAGAAAGCTAGATAATTTTTAAGGTATCTATGATTCTTTCAAGTCATTCTAGAGTACATAAAATAGATAAATATGTTGATACTGTGTTTCAAATAGAAATGTATAGCCTATGACATTCTAAATATTTCCTTAAATTTATTTGAATAGCAAAGTATTTATCGATCAAGGAGCAATTAGAAACTGCAATATTAATGTTTTTAAATGAAAGATATGTACTGTCATAATGATGATATTCTTAATAGTTTAATTTTCCATTTGAATTTAGTCCTCAATATACAAAACAATGACATTCTTAAAATTCTTCCTTCCCAAATAACTAAAGCTATAAATAAATGAATATATGATATTTCCAAGACAGAGAAAAGCACAAGGTTGCAGTGAACAAAATTATTATTCAAATATTCTCATCTTCATATAAAGTGTTACACTGAGACAACTAGGCAGTTCAACAGTAAAGTTATGTTGGTTTTGTTGTCAATTACATTTTATTGTTTTATAATTAAGAAGCACTCATGCATAAATCAGAATTAGGTTAGGTTCCCACCCATAAGTTTTTAATATAATTCCATCCATTGAATTTAAATTTGGAAAACAGAAATGACAAAATGAATTATGAAAATACTAAATTTCTAGCAATAAAAAACACATTGTGATTACAGTTTGGTTATGTAGAATAGAAGTCTTCCTTTTTAATATAATTATGATCAGTAGTTAACCAATTAATCCATAAATATTTTAAAATATATTAATTGTAAAAATTCATATATATTCACAGTATATATTTTGCTTAAATTTTAAATGCTTGATCATGTATTTATTTTCTAGTATTTTTATTTAAGCCCAGGTCTATTTTTGTGTTTCAGTTTCCAATTATAAATCTTAGTCTTCTTTCCTTTGGTAAATCCTATAATGCATTATCTATGATTTTTAGTTTTTGATTGCTTCATGAATGTCTTTAAATACCAATCAAGTGCAAAGAAATCTACCAACAGATTTATTTTTTCTGACTTTTTATAATTTTTGTAATAGCTTTATCTACATAAAATCCTACATACTTTCAAGTGACTGAATTTTTTTCTCTCTAAAATATTTAAACTGATGATATTCAAATAGAACAACCTCTCACACTCCATTTATACCCATTTCAATTAATTTATATGACATTTAATTAATAAGTCATTTGTCTTTATATAAGCCCAAATGTTGTGAACTTCTTTGGGAACAAACATAGTTGACTCCAGCCTAGCATGTAAATCTCTTGATGGAGGGCAAAGGGTAGAGCATAGTGGTAAATTTATTTCCTACCATGTAGAAGCTCCAGAGTTCAGTCATCACCATCAATCAATAAATCAATTAATCAATCAGTCAATTTGATGGGAATGAAAACATAGACTTATTTTTTCCATATATTTATTAGGTTATGGAAATGTTTTCTCTGCATTATCTAAAGCAATGGCCACTAGTCACATATCGCTGTTGAGCAGCTGGAATATGTCTAGAACAATGGAAGAAAGAAGTTTTACATTTCAGCTAATTAAAATTTAAACAAGTGGTTATGACTGGTAACTAATATACTGAACTTTATAATTCTCAAAAGTAGTTTACTTTCGTGTAGAACAGTGGTGCATCTGTTGAATATCAGAAAATTTGCAAAGTGCTAGAAAGTTAACAGTATTTCCTCTGGAGTCCAAGTAAGATTTTGGGAAAGAATGTCTTAGGAAACTCAAACCAATTTAGAATAAATGTTTGTTTTATTTTGTATTGTTATGTTTTATTTATGTATGGGTTTACTTTGATGGAATTGAAAGACTAAAATTTTAGAATATCAATAAGTAAAACAGTAGAAATTACATAGGTTTATATCATTTCAGTAGCACTCAATTCCATGTAAACCCAGCTAGAAAGTAATGTTACTGTTTCTAACACAGAATACACCAAAAAATAGTTCTTACTTTGGGATCCTAAATTTGTTAATTCCCTGGGATCTTTCATCTAGCTAAGCACTGCAAGTGTATCCATTTATCTTTGTAATAAAAAGTCGACCTCTTCTGATTTTCATAAAAGTCCATACTTTCCTGAAATTTAGGAAGGATTGCATGAAGCTCCTATTTAATATGTTTTTTCAGGTTTCAGAAATTAATTCAGTAGTCAGTTCTGGTAGAATGAAAGCTTTTTCTACAAATACTATAAATTTATCATTTAGTTATCCATCCACATATATTTCAGGTTTATACTGCAGTTATATTTTATGCAGTAAACATTTTTAATATTGCAGGATGCATAGTTTATGTTATATATATATATATATATATATATATATATATATATATAGACTTAATCTATGAAAAACTGTTGAGGTAAATAGAGTAAACCCACAGGAAGGACTCAGTAAAATTTCAGTGGCTAAAAACCATTATCATTAACTTTGAACACTTAGCTGTAAACTGTAAAATGCACAAATCATGAAAATATAGATTGAACCATCTCTTAGTTTATGATGAGTGCTTTACTTTCCTACTTTTGAATGACTGAGTTGATTAGAGTGGTGCATTATGAGTGTGACTTTAGGAAACCTAAAAAGATAGTCACTAGTTCTGTCTTCAAAAAAGTGATTAACCTCACCTGAAAAAAATTAGAAAATTAGACTTTTTAAATTTATTAAAAATATTTATGTATTTGGGTGTTGTGTGTGTGTGTGTGTGTGTGGTGCTAGGGATCAAACTCAAGTGTGCTCTGTCACAGAGATACAAACTCGCTCTTTTTTTTGTTTTTTATTTTGAGACAAAAGCTCACTAAAGTGCTCAGGCTGGCTTTGAATTTGCTAACTTTCTGTATTAGTCTCCTGAATACCTAGGTTATATGCAACGGCCAACATGTTCAACTTTTGTTTTACTTCTATTATTTTTGTTTAATGACTACCAATTTCAAATACATCAACTCCTGTAATGGTATTAGTTGTCTTGTAAAAGTGAGAAAACCAGGTCAATATGGTGGTACACACCTGCAGTCCTAGCATTCTGAGGGGATGAGGCTGGAAGATACCAGGTTCAACTCTAGTGTAGGCAATTTAGCAATTTAGCAAGACTGTGTCTCAAAATAAAAAACATCTGGGTATGTAGCACAGTGCGAAAGCCCTTGGTTCAATCCGCATACATATACACATTCACATCCACATATACAGACAAAGTGAGAAAACCATGATGGTCAGGAATATATAGCTAGAAATAGAGATAAAGCTAGAGATATATAGATATACTGTACCTTCCCTCAAGCATATCAACAATACCTCTTAGAAGTGAAGTAGATGTGTCTTACTTACACCAAGCATTTATTTCAACTACTTTGTCATAGCGCCTCTGGGTGACAGAGGCTTAGCAACTTGATGACTATAAGTACTCACAAAATTTGAAATTAAGATTTATTCTACTTCCTTTAGGATGAAAGTGTACCTTTGCAGGTTCCATTGGCCACCTGTTCCATAGTTTCTAGAGAGTATTTCTAGATCAGGGTTTCAATGTAAAGATCGATCAAAGAAAAGTTCAGTGAACTCTTTTCTGTGTCTGATTTTTCAGAAATATAGAATGGCACAAAGTTACTAAAATTATCACAAAACAACAAGTGTATTTCCTTCTAACTCAGTATGTATCAGTCCAGTGCAGTAAAAATGGATAAAGAGAAATCCTGGGAAGTATGTCTTACTCATTGACATTATGGCTTGTGTTTCTAAAGTCCAGAGTATTTGGAAATGGGAGTACTGCAAACCCATCCTCAAAGACGAGATACTTGAGAGTAACTGACAGCATTTGGGAGGCATCTAAGTTTCTCTCACATAACTAGGACTCAGAAAACTCACTTTTTCTTCCTTTCTTTATGCTATTAGCTTGACTTTTTGCTCATTGCTTCCTTCTTTGTCTCACATTGCACATCAAACTCTAAGCACAATAGATGACTATTTACTATCTGCAGTAATACCAGGATTGAACACCAGCCTAGGAGTAACGTTAATCTGAATCAACCAGGTCTAAAGAGATGACCTTTTCATCAATACTTAATTATGTTCACTTGAAATTATAAATTATAACATTAGTATTATAAGAATTTTGTGAGATTTAAAAGGCTATATGCATATATATATATATATATATATATATATATATATAGTTAATTTATTAAAGATACCGCATATCCACTGCTGCAGAAGTTATACAAACAGAGCCAAAAGAGGATACTTAGGAAGAGGGCTGATTTTCCTGAGACCTACTCTTTGTCTTCTAAACAGCATGGCATCACTGCCTGTATTTGCTATTTTGAATAAATCAAATTTCGTATATCCCTTTCATTGTCAGGCTATGGGAAATAATGAAACTCTCACTTTTTCCTTCTAAAATTATAGTTCCTCTCCATGCCTCTGAAGTTAATTCTTTTCCCTGTTGAATCATGATTATTTTGAACACATAAGCAATCTTCTCGCCACTGTGTGTGTGCAAGTACAGTGAAATAATAAATCGCTAGCATCTGAGTTTTACTATCTCTAAATCAGGGCTAATAATCCTTTCCTGTTACACTTTCTCATACTACTGAGAAAATAAAACTACAAAATGTAGGGGGAAAAGCAGACAGCATCAGCATTAAGCCATTTAAACTTACCTGCCAGAAATTTTATAAGGTACTTTCCAGGAAAGAGAAGTGGCAAGGCAGTCTCTCTCTATCTCTTTGTACTTCTCCTTGCCTTTCAGTCTCAGCTCTTCTGTCTCCTTGTCCCTCCCATTCCTCCTCTGTTTCTCCCTCCTCTTCCTCTCCATTCTTTGTTTGTAGATCTTGCTTATTTTTATATTGTTTCATTTTTTTAAGTGTGTGTTTTCATGTCTGCAGGTGAATTCCATTGTCAGATCTAGTCAAGTGCTAATAGTAAGAACATCATATAGTATTTACTAGATAAATGAGTGATTTATTGCATTCATTTCCCATTACTGATAGCAGCTTCAGAAATGTAGATTTTAGTTCAAATGAAGCTGAAGTTGACTACATTATAAGTAATGTTTGATTAGTTTGTCAAATACAGTTATCATGGTTTTGTTACCAGGGTGAGAGCATGCTGAGGTTTCCTCTTGGAGATTCTTTCCAGATTCTTCTCAGGTTAATGGCTGATAATCTTTGATTTCTCCTATTCTGACATCAGATCTAGACCTTCCAAATAAATATCACAGGACCTTGTGCCAGAATAGTTGAAGATGTGTACCATTTTTTCACTGCTATGAGGTGCAGTATTTGGAAGCTGTTAAGAGAATGTGTCCTGAATCTTGGTGATTGATGGATCTCGCCTTTTTGCCAAGCAGTTTTGCCACACTCGAATCTCCTAGCTCAGTTTGGTGATACCATAGGAAACTAAATCAGTCTTGTATGTTTTTCCTAACTTTTTATCAGGTATTTAACCTATACTAAAGAAGACTCTACTACTAAACTACATCCCCATTGTTTTTTTAAAATTCACTTTAAAACAAAATTTCATTGAGCTTTCCAGGTTGGTCCTAAACTCAGAGTCCTCTTGCCTTTGCCTCCTGAGTAGCAGGGAATACAGGTGTGTATCAGCCTATCATTTCGTATGAGTTGCTAAGTGCCAAGCCTGTTTGACAAGGTAGATTGCATTAATTTCTCACAGAAAAATAAATGTCTATGTTTTACATTTAATTCTGTTTTTTGATCTGTTAAAACTTTAATCATTTTCTCATGCTAGTCCAGTGAAAACATTCAATAAATTTATTGTAACCAGTTTTTAATTCAAATAGTGAATAGAAGATTTTTGGAGCAATTTCAAAAGTTTGTAAGATTTTAAACATGGTTCTTTTCTCTTTTCTTCATGCTGGATTGAATACTATATTAAGTTTTGGATATCTCAAATAGGATAATTTCTAGGAAGAAATAAATGCAGACACTTAACTGGTGACATAGTGTAACTGTGTTCTTACTTTGTTCCTGGCCCATAAATCTACAAAAGGAGTGCAATGCCTTCTTAGGGTATGGAAGAGGGCCTAAATACTCTCCAGAAGATGGCACCCTTCCTTTTGTCCTTAGTACCTATGTTTTTCTGGTGTTAGCAGAAATTTAGGACTCTGGGGTGATTACTTTGCCCACTTTCAACATTGTACTGCCCCCTGTGAAAATACTAAGCCTTTAGAGCACTTCTTTTCAAAGTTGATGGATTATTGTTGGGAATAGAAAAAACAGACATTTCTTTCTTATAAAACTTTCCTTATAAAGTATGGATTTTAGATACAGTGCTCTAAATATAGCAAATAAAATGCTTGAGAACTCAAAGTTTATATTTGACTGTGCATACTATATTTTGTTCAGAAGATTTATTTAGAATTTACATATAATAAAGTTTCTTATCCCAGTTTTTCCAAACATATCCTCCTAATTACATAAAGGATTATAAGCTAATACAAAACTAGAATAATATTTATGAAATAAAATATCAGGTTAAAATATATAATAATAAATTATTGGCAAATTGAAGGAAAAAAATTTGCCATAAGTATTAGGAATATACAAAATTAGTATTAGGTTATGTTGCTTAATATGTTTAAACAAAGTAGTTTAACAAGTGGAATGGAAAATAGTTTATATCATCAGCATAAACATTAAGGTATTCAAAATTTGCTAAAACTACTTTATCTGATGGGTTTCATGATATTCATGATATTCTAGTGGCCTTTGTATATACCTTTGCATTAGTTAATACAGCATTATTTTCTTCTTGGTGAGTTCTCCAGGGAAATCTTTCAGAAAATGAAGCTTTTAGTTAAAACAATTTTACTTCTCAATTAATATAAAGCATCACTTTTTTTCACAGGGTGCGTTATTTTAGGTTAAAATCATTTGGTTTTTAAGCATCTCTTACCATAAGAGAAATCTTTTGTACACAACATGCTATTTCTGTTTGCCTTAGACATAAGTGACTATTTTACATGACACTTTGAGACTTGTGATACTGACTTGTCATTGAGCTCTTGCAGTGTATATATCATATTATTATGTGACACTCAGCCTTTTACACAGATCATTATCTTCCTTTCTGACCATCCCAACTGTTACTCCTGTATTTTTCTGATTTGCTCAGATCCTCCCAAAGCTGAGCTCCACAGCTGGCTCTTTTCGCCTAGCCCATCAGCCCCTAGTCCCCTACTATTCTTACAGACTTGAGCAGAAACTTACAGACCTGGAAGCTCTCGGAGTGTCATCCATCAAGGCACACAAACACTCATCCGTGTATTCACACACAATAAATCTTTTCATTTAATGAGATCATTCATTGTGTAAACTTGGCCCCATTTCCTTTATTTTGTGTAGCAAGACTTAAATATTCAAAGAGATTGTTTTCAAAGTCACATAATCACAAGTTGAGGCTGAAATGTAGAGTTTGCCATTAAATCAATCTTTTCAAAGACTTTTTTGCTCTATAAGATGAGATCTTTATGATCACAGTATGGTATTTTTCTGACAGGATTTAAATGAGAATTTAAGGTACCTGATTGAACTCCTTCTATTAAAACTACTGCCATTTTGAAGAGGGTGCGTGAGACACAGTTTGTTAAGATCTCACTTTGGTTGAAGTTGTTTAAGAACTCCATTTCCCTAACGGAGAAATTTACCTTCTAATTCTTGTATATTCAGTCATGGGTCACTTAATAATGAAGACACATTAGGAAATATTGGGCAATTTCATTGGTTTGTGAACACCACAGGAGGCATTTAAACAGAGAGGGGATGGCCCACTGTGCACCTATGCTGTGTGGCAGAGGCATCATTCTATATACGAACCATATGTGATACATGAGTGAATTTTCTATGATTTTGTGATTCTATCAACTTCCCATTTTAGAATGTGGACCATTAATTAGCATTTACCTGTAACAGCATTTTCAAATGATTCAATACATGAATAAATATCATTATCTAATGTTATTATTTTCTAACTGTTTAATGACACAATTGAGACTATTATAAATATTACATTGTTTTTGTGGACACATTAAAGTAAATGATAGGATATTTTAAGAAGATCATAGGTTTAGAAATTTTCCCTTATATCTAAGATACATATTTTTACTTAGCTGCACAGCATTTCACTTTGACTCTTATTTAAGTCTTACTTTCTTAGGCCAGGATATAGCTGAATGGCACAAGTGCCTACCAGCCCAATGCAAGGTCCTGAGACACTATACAAAAAAAAAAAAACCCAAAAAAACGGACTTTCTATCACTTTCTTAAGATCATTCTTTTCTCTACTCAAACAGTAGTATAATATGCTCCAAATAACTTAAAACCAAAGGCCTTATAATCTACCCATGAAGTTTAAATCTCTGAACGACCGTAAGGAAATTTAAAACCTGCTGCCAAATAACAGCATAAACTTTTCTTAGGCTTCTGCTCCATTTCTATTTCCTAGCCCCACATCTTTCCAGGCCATTCGATACCCTGTATTTCTTTTACACTGAAGGTCAATGTGCAAGGCAATCTCATGACCAGTGTCTAGTCATAAAAGGCACTGAGGTTTTGGGGTGGATAACCAGCACACATCCTAGTGTGTTACTTCATAGGTGGAGCTGGAGAGACTGTCTAAACTCCACTTGACTTACTGCACTAACATAATCATATATAGACTTCCTTTATAATTGGATGATGTACAATAATTAGATTATGTTATAAATTATCTTAGTAGACAAATAAATCAGTGGAAGCTTTTAAAATATAACAGAAACATGAGAATCTTTGCTTGTTTTCTTTCTTCCATCTTTGATTACTTTTGTTCTTGAAAAAATTATATTCAGGCTTTAATATCTAATTATATATATATATATATTTACATTAATATATAATAATGTTAAAAGTGCATGCTTGGACTTTTATATTTTAGTATTTCTTAATTTATTTTGTATTGTTTTCGTTTCTGTCTCACTTGTTATATTATTATCTTGGAAAAGATAGATCATAAGTAATAGAGCAAAGGAAATTTGCACATTCACTACAGTGTCCTTTATTTAACAACAAATAAAACTGAGCTTCAAATGAATTGATAACACATATTTTAGTGAGATTATTTGTGCAACGTCTGCCTCTTTAGCAGTCTGACTGTCTGAAAGGAGTAAACTCTCTCATTGACTTAGGACCCACAATGACGACACTGTGTAGCCCCCACATTGATGTTTACCTCTGAAATAAATGAATGCCTTGAACTATTTCATGTCAAACTTCTGAATTCTAGATTGGTATTCTTTGTATAATAATATGTTCCCTTTCATTAAAATTTCATTTTCTGATTTTTTTTTTTTTTTTTGGTACGGGGACTTGAACTCACAAC
The DNA here is from genome assembly GCA_004027455.1 of Hydrochoerus hydrochaeris. Classification (NCBI taxonomy): domain Eukaryota; kingdom Metazoa; phylum Chordata; class Mammalia; order Rodentia; family Hydrochaeridae; genus Hydrochoerus; species Hydrochoerus hydrochaeris. The sequence continues at coordinate 229,997 of PVLA01001122.1, forward strand.
CTTGTGCTTGCCAGGCAGGCGCTTAAGCCACTGAGCTAAATCCCCAGCCCTTCAAATTTCATTATATTCTACAAATTATTGATTAAAAATATCCCTTGAAATTTTAACTTCCAACATTGGCCCATGAAAAACTGATCTTTATAAGAATGTTTTTGGTTTTATAATTGAAATTGCCTGTCCTTGGAGCTCTAATGATACCTACTCCTAGAGGAAGACCAAGGGAAAATTGCAAATGAAGTGTCATCTTCTGCTCCTAGTGAAGTAAATCGAGACAAGCGATCATCTACCCCAGATATCAAATCTTGTGGTCTTTTCTTTTGTCTAACAACTGATCATTTCATCTTTTAGCTTCATAGTTATGCCTAGTTGTGTTGATCTTGGCAGTATCTAGAATACTTTCCTGGTTATTACCTTATTTATACTACAGTATAATCCAGACATGCAGGGAATTTTTTATTTCCCTGTTGCAGAACAGATCAACACATATTCAGCATGCTCCAGGGTCAGATTATAAGAGTACAAATCACTTGTAATGGTCCTCAGAAAGTTCTTTAACTTTTCTGTTTCATTTGAAAAGCACTGTCAACCTTAAAGCTCATGAACAGAGTGAATGGGATAATAGATATAATACAACATAACCTTACTTGTATGAGTACTCCATAAATATTAACTTCTAGCTCTTATTAGTGTTTTTTGAAAATTGATAATTTTATTCAATGTGACATGATGTTACCCATGTTTGTCTTTATATAAATGGAAACAAATTCCCTTTAAAACAAGAAATAAAGATCAGAATTAATTTTTTGTTTATAGTTAGATGATTTTAGTTAATTGCATTTTCAACAAAAGCATTGTTGTGGGTCTGACCATGTTAGAAACTGAGCATATCTTCCCTGGCATTCTTAGCACATGTTGACAGTACAAATAGAAGTGTATCTGTATGTTGATGCTTGTTTGAAATTCATCCTGGTAGGATGATGTGTTAATAATTAAAAGCAGAAATTTCCTGTGAGCATTGAATAGAGTTTGAGCTAGACACAGGTTAATTTTGTTTGCCTGTAATGTATTCAGAAGTCCAAGACTGCTTTCTGATTTATTCTATCAGAACTATTGTAAAACTCATAATTGCTAATTACTTCCATTTTTCTGCTAAAGCAGTTAGGACACTACAAGGCAGAGAATCAATACAGCTCTTCAAGTGATACACTTTCTCAAGGCCCATCCCTTCCATCTAATGTGGTATTCTCCACAAGAAATTGGAAAGCATCCTTTACTCTCAGTTGTCATTAAAAAATAAATCTGTCCCTATGAATTTATCTTGCTAATTTCTTTTATTGCCATTATTTTGAGCATTTTATTTTCCAAATGTACTTTCTAAAGACATGTGATATTATGGTCCATTACCAACCACTAATGGAGAATTTTATGACTAAATTTTGCACCAAAAAAATGATTCTATGCAATGTGATGATAGATTTACACAATAAGATATGGTAATATTTAAATGGCCACATAATTTTAGTAGAAGGCTGGCCTATCTGTTACCTAAATTTTTGATTTCCAGTAAGTGAAGCATCATCCTCAGGTTCAGATGAGTGTTTCTTGCATTTAAGAGGTGTAAAGGAAACCAGTTCAACAACAACAAAATTTTTATCATTATGAAATCTGGAACTGAAAAAAATAATGATTTGTGTAATAAATATATGGTCCAAAATCTGATATTCATCTTGCAAGGTAACTAGCAGTTCTATGCTTTGAGGAAACAGAAAAGCAATAGATTTCTCTCCTAGATGCTCTTTTCATAGAGATAGTATGTGCCATTCTCCCACCTCCCTTTTTCTCTTTTTAAGACAGAATTTCCCTATGGAGTAAAGTTGACTGGCCTTGAACTCACTTGGTAGCCCAGGCTGCCCATGAATTCATGGTGATCCTCTTGCTCAGCCTCCCAAGTGCTGAGATTACAGGCATGTGCTACCACACCCAGCTAGAAAGTGCAGTTCTTGATGGATCAAATTGTACAAAATGAATGTTTGATTTAGAGTAGCAATCTTGTAGGAATTATTACACTACTCATTTATTTCCCTCAACCCATGTAGTTGTTATTTAAACATATTTCAAAGAACTAAGTTTCTAGAAAAATATCTAAGGGCCTCATAGTAGCATCATAATTATTTCTACTTTTCATCATTGGATATCTGAATTCCTTAAAGGTTTTAAATTTTCTTTCTCTATTGATACTGCTATAGTCTATTTCCAACAGTGATATCTAGGGACAGTTATGCAGTATTAATTCAGCAACAGAATTTATGTAGTACTCATTGTTTAAACCATGCACAAGGAAAAAAAACAAAATGATAATTAGATTATAGAGAGTTTTTACTTTTTAAATAAATATTAACTTCTAAATATGTATTTTATAGCTAACTTCTCCTGAAAGCTTTTTCTCATGCTATATCCATGTTGTTTAAAGTATAAATGGTAAGATAAAGAAAACAATTATTAAATAAAACAGAGGGTGAGTGACCTACCTGAGTTGCAGTGCTAGTTCATGGCTTTGCCAAGAATAAAACATGGATTTTCTGGCTTGATCACATTGTTTTACTACTTAAAAGATGGTAATCTTTTAAAGCATCTGATTGCAGGGGTGGTCCCACCTCTTTATTTGTCAGCAAAAGATATATTACACTATGATGGTGTTTGAAACATGCAAAATATAAATGCTAATATGACATACAATATGTAATAGTTACCCATGAATAGCAATATAATGTGACAGATATTCATTAAACTGCTAAGTCTGTCAGTATGAATATTCCTAGAAAAAATATTCTCTTTAACTACAAGAAGCCAGATACCATTAATTAATGAGAGGTGAAACCACTGAATAGTAAAATACTGTTAGATTTTTTAAACTAATTCAGCAATCTGAAGTATATTCAGGAGGATTCAATTTTTTCAACCATCATGTAGATAACATTCTGCTACTTCTTTGGAGGAACATATGCCCAACAAAAGATGAATACATATGGTTATTGAAGTGAGGTGATGTTTGGGAATGTAGATGCAAATAGAAAATGTCTTAAAAGATGACAGAAAAAATACATCAAATTCAAAAATTTTCTGAACAAGATTTAGAAATAAATGAACCACAGAAGAGAACAAAAATAGTGCTAGCACAATCTGAGGAACAAGTCTAAGATATAAGAAGTTTAAAGAACAGGCCTTATACAACTGCAACTCTCTTTATACATACTCCTAAAACCTACATATTGTTTGATCCAGATCTTCACTTCAGGGATTCTAATTTCCAACTCCATGTGCTGAAATAATTATCTCAACATACAACAGGTCTTTGGTAGTGCATTCTCCTAGTCCTTCCTAGACTCCCGGAGTCTGCAGTAAGAAGTCTCCAATGTGCTCCTTACCATCAGCACTTCCCCCAACAATTGTCTCAAACATGATTAGCAGACATATTTACCTGGCATCATTTCTCATAAATTCTCAGATTTGTGAGGACAGAAATTGGGTGTCCAATTATTGGGTTTTATGCTTCATATATAGTAAGTAATCAGCACTGAGTGAGTGAAGAGATACAAAAGTTAACCAGCCCCTGTGTATTTCTTTATAATTTATGCACACAAACTCACTTTTTAGGCTTTATACAAGTTTTTATTTTACCCATATGATAGCTATGAGCTAATTCTCAGGCAAGTTAAGAGGTCATATCCCATACATGGCAGCATGTGAGCATTGTTTTCCTCGATCATTCTTTTGTTCAGAGGATTCATACTGAGCATCTTCTACATGTCAGACATTATCCCTGAGCTAAGAATCCAAAAGATAAATAGATGAAGATCTTCTGAAGCTCTTTGCTTAGTCAGAGTAGACCATAAACAGTAATTACAGTACAATGCCATCAACTCTTTGACAGAACAATGAACATGGTGCTGTACGGTTTCTAAAAAAAATTAAATGACTGTGCATATTAAATTGCTCCATTTTATTTTCATATTCTTTTAATACCTTTTTCTGTCTGGTTGTTTAGTATATAGCCACTCTCATTCAGAAAAAAGTAGGCAAAGACCTATGCAAATTAATGAGTTTAAATATTGTAATGTTGTTTCTAATCTAACTAGTGATCATTATTGTTCATATTATATATTAATTGGGATAAGCAAAGTGTATTAAGAGCCTAATCTGCAATAGTGTGTAACAGCTTGCTTAAAATATCATTATTATTGTCATTTGTATAAGTTTGAAATACAAAGAGAATTCTTAAAGGGGACTTTATTATAAGCACATTACAAGGATAGATGGCAGGAGGAATGAGAGTAGGAGTGGAGTATGGTCTGAAAGTGCTTTAATGTGAGTCAGGAATTTGCAAGGCTGTTCTAGAAAGCAGCTGTGTGCCTGAGTTTTGCATAGATGTTCATCTGCTTTTTAAAAAATGTTTTAAGAAAAATTGGCTGATGATGAATAGATTTATCTTACTTGTCATGGTTTTTCAGTTATTCTTTCAGAGTTATTCATAAAAACCCTGACATTTAATAATGGCAATTAAAAATATTTCACTGAGTGAATAAAAAATAAATAAGTTCCAATAAACAACATGAGTCTATTTGCATTTCTCAATAATCACAAAGCTATTTAAAGTGAGAGCACTGAAAAGCTCATGGACATGAACATAGCTGGAAATTATCTATCTTCTTAAAAGAAGGAACATTGCCTACTTTGAGTATTTTTAAATTTTAATATTTTGCACTATTTATTTTATTTTATTTTAATTGGTACATAATTCTTGTATATTTATGAAGTATAGTGTATCTATCTCTATCTCTGTATATCTATCAACTTTGGTAATTAGCATATTTGTCACCTTAAACATCCATCTTGTCTTTCAAGGTGAGTGAGTACATTGAAAATCCTGTACAGTGCATTATTAACTACATTCACTACATTCTGCTCTGCCATAGAACAGTAGAACTTATCTACCTATCCAACTGAAGCACTGTACCTGCTTCCCAACCTCCTTCCTACTCTCCTCACTTCTTACAACCACTAACTATACTATCTTCAGCTTCTAGGAAGTCATCTTTTTCATATTCCATGTATGAATGAGATCATGTAGTGTATGTTTTTCCATGCACGACTTATTTTACTTAGCATAGTGTCCTTATGGTGCATCCGTGTTATTACAAATGACAATATTTCATTTTTTTAACAGGAGCTTTCCTTACTAAATAATGGTTTTTTATGCTAAGCACAGTGACTTCTGCATGTCTGTCTGGCTTCAATCATTAGGAAAAGACCCATCCGAGACTTCATTCTTTAGATTAAAAGTAAACAAATCAGCCTTTGAAAATATTTAAGGTAAATGTAGATAAACTAAAACTGTTTTAAAAGCTTAATTCAGAAAATTAAATGCAGCCAGTGTCACTGGTTGGTAGTAGCGCCTTTCTCCTAGTGAAGCAACCAGCTCAATGAAAATGGGTGGACGCCTTAAAGGCATCTGTCACCCCTTCAGGCAGCTAAGGAATGCACATTCAATGCATTCCAGGCGCACCTCCCTCTCCCCTATTGGTGCTGGGAACTCCTCAGCCCAGTAGCTGTCCACCTTGGGGTGCACTGTGAAAAAATTACTTAAGGAAGAGAAACAGATAACTTTTTCTCTGTTATTAGGAGAAAGTCACAACTCAATGACAAAAGGGGAAAGAAATTATCTGAAAGGTTCTGATAAAGGTTGAAGAAGGGGCCGTAGGAATAGACACTGTGGCCCACACAGAAAAACTCCTGAATTTACTAGATAATTTTTCCTTCTGGTCACTTGATAACTTTAGTTACATTCCATCTGGTCAATCCCAATTGCCTGCTCATGTTTTCCCTTACTTGTACAGGAGGAGGTGTTTTAACTGTGCAGACAAAAACTACCCTTACTTGTGGCTTAGAAATGTAAATGGAATCAGTAGACAAAAAGTTTTGACTTTGCATATGATCATAAACCATCCATTTGCTTCATATAATTCAAGTGCACACTTGATAATTAACAGCAGTAAATCTGAAAAGTGGACTAATTGCACCGTCATTAACTATTATTATTCTGTAAGTATCAACGGAGCCTTGTGACTAGAATGTCACATGTATGGAAGTAACTTGCTCCCAAATCCTTTAGTTTCTATCAAGTTGTAACCTTTTGTAAAATTTAAAATGAGCCCAGGTAACTAAACTTTCTACTGTCAAAAAGCAGAACAATTGCAGTGAAGCGTAGGAATAATCTGTGTTTATTAAGATGTCATTAATTCATGCTTTTGAAACAGTCTCTTTGTTTTTATACGTGCTATAAATATTTAAATAAAATATCCAATACTTCATCAGTGCCTATTACATAATTGTATTTGAAGGTGCTAGTTCTTATTGAGTCTAAATTTAGGCTTTCTATTCCAATTCATCCTTCATATAAAAAGAGATTAATGTTATGGGACTAAAAGCTAGAAGTAAGCTATTAGTTAAATAGTTGTTTCTTAAAGCTATTTTGCTAACTAGAAAATGGATATCTCTGGATATTATCCAGGGGGGAGTGTTTTCCTAATCTAAAACCTACAGATTTCTGTTTTGTTTATATATTTGGTGTATTTCAAACTCTTGACATTTGTGATTTTGTTATTTTCAGGATGAATAAATTCACTAAAATGTCTTGTCTTTATTAACCGTCTACAGAAATTCAAATACAGTGAAAGACTTCCAGAAAGAATTGATATACTTCTGTCAATCAATGGAAAAGCATAAGAAAAGAGAGTAAAATGTACAAAATGCTGATTAACATTGTGGTATTGAAACCAATGTGCTTATTATTTTTTCTCCAACATGCTACAAACAAGGCAGTACTGTTTCCTACCACTCACAACCTCCTTTACTCATTTTTACCACATTGTCTATCAAATCCCTCCTGTATTGGAAAGTATAGATATTGAGGATTTTTTTAAACAAATATATAGATAGAAGAGATAAGAGGGACAAATAGAATTATAAATGTACTTAATAGGTATAAATACACAAATTAACCTTCAGAAGAGATGCTGTAAAGTGTTCAAAATTAAAATTTACAAAAGAGATGCAAAGTTTTGAATAGCAATAAATATATTAAACTGAAACTAAAAAATGCCTCAGAAAATTATATAAATATTAACTGAATTGTATCCTTCACTGTCAGACTTACCTATGGTCAAATATTTTGCAGTCTAAAATCATAAAAATGTTATTTTCTAATTCTTAATCCCTTCAAATAGATTATAAATTCTGCTTCTGTCCTATGAGCCAGGCTCCTGATCTCACAATATTGAGTACAGTTTTGGACTAAAAGGAGGAAGTTAGGAGAGTTTGGGGTTTTGTTTTGTTTTGTTTTGTTGGTTTTGGCTTTTTTGGAATAAAGACGAAGAAATGTTGGATTTCCAGGAGGGGGTCCTGAGAAATGGCTTCATGACCTTTGATCTGGGGCTAGTTACTGGCTAGAAGAGGATAGGAACTGTTGTCTAGTGCCTGCCCTACACAGGTGGCTGTGTGGATGTAAAATGAGTAGTTGGAATTCAGCCTGTGCTGAATTACTGCTGCTAATTATCAAGTGTGCACTTGAACATAAACTCAGTTCTTTAATAGGTAGTGTTTAAAGAAAACTGAGATTTAGAGGGGGAAAAAAACTCATTCTTTTTTATTTTAGTTCCCTCAAACCTCAGGAACTTAGTAAGGAGAGACCGAAACTTACTTTTGGAAGAGTCTAGAGTGTAGGGCTACATTCCAAGCTGCCTGAGAGGGTTCATTCTTGGTCCAAAGTGCTGGTTCACTCTCTTTCTTACTTTTCTTCTTATCAATTTGTGTGATCACCCAGCCCCATCTACGGCCCTTCCCCTAGCTCGCAACTTTACTCATAAACTAAACTATTTTGTACATTACTTGATCATTGCTTTCTGTTCTTAATCAATTCACATTTTTACTTAAATTGTTTATAATAGAAAATTCAGATAAATGCTTGTCTAGGGGTTTGTTTTCATTTTCAGGGTCTTTTTGTCCAAGTTGCACATTTTGAGCTTATTTACAACTTCATGATGCTCTTTTTTCACTTGCCAGAAAGCAGGTTTGTTAATTTTCTTTTTCATAAGGAAAGCTTTAGAGAGTAAATCTCTATCTTTTAAATTTGAGATATATCCATCATGCCCAGTTCTGTTAATAATTGACTAACTTTTTAAAAAAAAACTACATTTAAGAAATGGGAAATTAAGAACTTTAAGAGTCAATTAAAACTTCATAAAACTTATTAGCAGCTTTGATTTTCTATAATTTAAACCAGGTTTTACATACCCTAAAAAATAAGCTTAACTTTGAATTTACATAATTAATAAAAGGCCTCATACTTTTCAATCTTTTCAGCTCGTCAGAGTTTAAAGGTTTCACTCAGCGACTACCTAAACTATATCTGTTGTTTTCATGTTCCTACTGGCTAACATCACCAATAAATTGTACAGATACCATAATATCTTCCTTAAATGTTTAAGTATTGTGTCTTCAACATTACATACAGAAGCTTTTTCCTTGTAGGGAAACTTTTCCTTATACAATTACATGGATCTCTTGTCCTCGTATTTGACTTAGATGAATTTCTCTGCTGATTTTCTTGCCTATCTGGATAACGGAAGGCTACAGGTATTGCATCACACATAGAAAAACCTCAGTTTTTGCACTCTTTTCTTTATATTGTTGAACCATATGTTTACATGCATGGTAACATTTTGTGGTAAAATCTGTTTATATATGAAATCTGTGTTTCAGTATTTTAAAAAGGCATCTAATCTATTTGATAATATATTGTCAACACCCAGCATTTTAAAACATAGGCTCAATTAAGTGCATGAATCCAGCATAGTATTGGAAGAAACATAATTAAAAGTGTTTAGAAATTGTTTTGAAGAATGCATTGCTGCAAGGTGGCATAGCCATGTAAACATGACACCATCATCTTATGGAATGTACAAAAAAGGGGTGTCTCTCGTGCCAAATAAACATTCTTCAATTAATGCTTCACAATATGTAGTGTGAACCTTCCTAGTCTGTGTTTATCCATCCTGAGGCTGCTACTTTTAATGCCTCAAAAACTGTTGCCTGTGTATATTCTCCTGCTAAATCTTGGGGTAAAGATCTCATACAGACACATCTTCCCCTGGAATCTGGCTAACAAGCTTAACTCAATTTTAATGAATATGAGAAAGGCACAAGAAGGAAGGTCCTGCATTGAAATAAGTTGTACTTTTTTGAATATAAATGTTAGTGAGGGCTACAACAATATACTGGCATAATAAATTGTGTTTGAATATGTAATATGTATTTATTTTGAATTCTGTAATTACTATGCCCATATATGAAAAGTTTTCAGTATCTATTAAGTCAGAGTGATTTCCTTTGAGTCAGTTATTTTACTTTATGCTGAGATTTTGAATAGGCACTTTAATGTGCTTTATCTATTTTCAGGAAAATGATCAGTTTGCAGGCTAAAATACACTGTATTGTCTTCCCTGTCCCTTGTGCCAGGGAAAATTTACTGCAGTTTGTTAAACAGTTTTGTCCACACAATTTTTTTTTTTGACACAGGATCTCCCTGTGCAGTTGAGGCTGGCCTTGGGCTCACTTTGTAGCACAGGCTGGTCTCAAAATTGCAATGATCCTCCTGTTTCAGCTTCCCAAATGCTGGGATTACAGGAGTGTGCCACCATGCTCAGCTGTGTCCACATAATTCTTAACTGTTTTAAAATAATACATATTTAACTTTTAATGAAGTCCACTTATTCAAAAACCATATAGTGCATTAATATTGAATAGTTCTGACCAATTATATTCAAATGACTAGAATATGTAATTCTTTAAAAATATTCAACTACTGGTTGTATTCTTTACATCTATTACATGTTCATATATTCAGAAGAAAAATTAAGTGGTTATTATTGGATTGGCTTAAATGGTTTTCCTCCTTTCCAGGAATATTCATACTCTTCATAACAGCCCAAATTCCTATCACATCACCAGTTTATAGACACCAAATATCAGCTAATTATGTGGGCAGAAGGACATTTTAATTTACATTTTATAAATGCATCTATTGTACTCAGTGCTTATGACCTGAACTTTCTTTCCTTTGCTCATTTTAATTCAGTTATTAAAAACTTAGAACATTGATGAAACAGTTTTCCATTGTCAGATTTCAACTTTGCTTATTTCTACTGACACTTTTCTAATTAAACATTATTTCGCCCCCTCGCTGCTGCTTTTTATGTTGTAGTGTCTGATAAAGTTTCATTCCTGAAAGTGTAAAAATGTGCTTGATAGATAATAAGTTAATTAGCTTACACCAAATGATGACTTGTACTCTTTGGTTGAGTCCACAGGTTGTACCGACACAGCCAATGTGACCAGTGTGATCCTTTTTCAACTCTGAGTGGCTTGTCTTCCTCTTGATGAATATTTCACTCTTTTCATTACTGGCAACATTTTCTGTCCACTCTCTATTTTCAGTGTGGAAAAGACAGATAGCTTAATAGGAATAACTTCATCATCTGTCCTTTCTACAGATGTGTATATTGCCTAAGCCATACATGAATTGGTTCTATTCTTCAATAAATATTTTAAAAACAGTAGGTTCTTTACTAATAATTTTTCTACAGATAAATTACTATTAATTTCAGATAAGATACATAGTCAATAGTGTTCTTATTGGGTGTATTCTTAATCTACAACTAAGTGATGCTCTTTGATAATCAAACCTCATGATTTAAAATTTTTTTTCCATAACCAGAAACATAGTGATTATGACCTAAACTTTCAACTTGTTGCTATTGCAAAACTCAGCTTTCTGCTTAGTTCTTTCTAATTAAAGTTATTGTCCTTTAAAGACCTTTTACTGTTTCTGTTGAGGAGAATTTAAAGGTTTCCTTTGATTTAAAAAGTGTAATGAATTTTTCATGCATAAAGAGGAAGAAGTAGAGGTACATCATTGTTTTAAAACAAGGCTTAGTATATTGTTAAAATTGCTGTAATAAATGTAACCAATACATAATAACAAAACACCAGCTTCTCATCTAAACTTCAACTGAAGACAACTGTGTAAATTAATGAGGTGTAATTGCTAAAGTCTTCTGAATACTTGCTGAAGTCTCAAAGAAAAAAGAGGCAGTTACAGAATTACTAGGTCTTGTATATGAACCATTTAGACATATGATTAAAAGTCAGTGGGAATTATGGGACTAGCAGTAAGAAGCACAAGGAGTATGAATATAATATTATACTCCCCTGGTCAAATTGGTAGGATTTCTGTTATCTGTGACTACATCAAGTCACTGAGGATGCAGACCAGAAGCATGTTTTTCACATTATTGCAGTACATCTGCTCCAAACATGAGTATATCTCTTCATCTAAATGGAAGAGACTATGAGCTACTGCAACAGGAGAGTTAAGAAAATGAGAAAATACATGTTTGAAACACATATATTAAATTCTGAAGTTCTTAGGAATATTGACTTTTAAAATTATGATTATATTCCACTGTTATTTCTTCTCCAAAACAGACTGTTCTGTGACATTTATTTCTCAAGTATATATTTTTTTAAAATAATACCTAACTTTTTGTACTTAATCTCTAAGAAAATTTATAGGCTTTCTTTAAATTCTTAGCTTCCAGTTTTTGCTAAGGCAAACCTTTATGAGTAAAGGAACATGAAATTCTAAACATATGTGAGATATATAAAAACTCTAGAGCACTTGTTTTGTAAAGATTTGTAAACACAGCTTAACTATTTATCCTGAAAATTAAAGAGGTCGGTTATTACCTCTTTGTTTAGAAGTTCTATTCATGTGATGTTTTTCAGATAATATTTTTATGAAAAGAATTTTGACTATAATGACTGAATGAGCAAACAATTATTAAGCAAGCTTGACTTTGTTGCTGCTGTTTCTTTGTTATTATAATCTATATTTCTAATTAATGCAATACCCAGAATATTTGCCTTCTCTATAAGAATTGTCTTACTGAAATATTTTCATTTCTATACAATGTCATGTATCTTTTTGAAATGCTTCTTTTAGTTACAAGAAGCCATTTAGGAGTGCTGTCTAGAATATTGGTAAAATCTTTCCAAATACCCTGAAAGTTTCCTCAAAACGGGGTAAAAGGTAGTCAGAAATATAAATGTCATGTAAATCCACATTACTTATTAAATATGTTCTAAATAATGAGTGAAGCACAAAAGAAGACTTTAAAAGTTCCTCAATGTATAGGGGCCTGTAGTCTCATTTTACGGTTGTAAATTTTGATCCTGGTGTTTCGGATAAATTGCAGTCACAGTCAGGTTCCTTAAAAGTAATTAAAATTATTTGAGAATACACAAGGACCTGCCTTGAGGAAGAAATCCCTCACTGCTACTACTTGTAGGACAGAAACACCACATGCATGGAAGAATTCAGCTAAAAGGCATAAACATTCCACTTGCCTGACTTGTTCACTTACCTCCACCTCTTTCCCGTTAGCTGGTGTGTTCCTTAGTGTCTATGTATAAATGGTTACTTAAAACATAATTATAAGGTCATCTTTTCAAAGCAGAAAAATGTCTTTCTTATTTTTCACTGGCTTTTTAAAATCTAAAACTTTTTTGGAAAATGCACATTGAGATGGCATTATTATAGTCTAGGAATTTTATTTATCTGATTTTTTAACCCAGAATAAGAGCACTCTCAGATCTCAAAAATTCTACTAGTTGTATCTCACTAGAAGTAATGTTTGTTAATCAATAAAAGAAATTCAAATTGTAACCTTTATTCTTTGGTCTGCTTCATATACTCAAAAATCAACATTTCTTTCACAGAGTTCGAAGTGCACAAAACCAACTTTCAGGTTATACAAATGATTTGACATTTTTTTTTCTCTTTGACAAAATTTTTTCTAAAAATAACAGGCAAAATAATCTCAACTCAGTCTCTTACTTGGAAATATTACTTTTGTTTTCACTGTCTCTTAAGTTACAAAATTGACATTCCATATTATTTTTTTATTATTTATTTATTTATTTTGGTACTGGGGACTGAACTCACAACCTTGCACTTGCCAGGCAGGCACTTATGCCATTGAGCTAAATCCCCAACCCTTGATGTTCCATTTTAATGCACTTTAATGCTTTTCAATTGAGGAAACCGAAAAATTGCAGTGCTTATGTCCTTTCTGTACTTGGACAAAGTGAACACGAGAATGACAAAGTTAGAGCTCAAAGTTTCAAAGTTTCAGTGATTTCTCTTATCTGCTTCTTTTCTACATTAAATTCTCAATTTAGATCTCTGAAAAACATGTCTTATGATATACCTGAGTTTCTTTCTTAAAATTGAAATGCTTTTCTTCAAAAAGCTAAAAACCTGTTAAAAATGTGAATGTCATAGAAATGCTAATAGAAGCCTACAGACTGATAAATTTTACTTCAGTAAAACCCATTTAAAGTTATGGTGCGAACTTTGATATTCTACCAACTGACCTTTGTCCTCTGGACTAGCTGTAAAAGTACATTGCTAAATGCTCACTTTTTCAGGTGAGTTAAGAAGACCTCATGGGAAAGAATGGAATATTTTTTTTGATGTGTCCTTTATTGACATATTATTAGTGTTTTCTGTCAGAAGTCTCCTAGATAAAGACTAAACATCCACTGAATTTTCAAATGTACAGTGTGGTAGATGGGAAATATACAACAAAATGAGTAATGAATCAATGGAATGAAATTTAAAAGTAAAAACATTAATAAAACCATATTAGATATGTTGGTCTATCTCTGATGCATTGTAAACTTCACATAATAATGGAAAAGTCTCTAGGCCAACAGTAATTTAATGGAGCCAGAGATATCTGACTACTTTAAATCATTATAATCGTCTCTCTTCAGTAATGGTATACAATGACAGAATAGTACTTGTGAAAATAAGTAGTCAATTTAATGTTTAAATAATAGCTAAAACATGGAAGTCCTAGAGATGTTCAACAATGGGAAAATGGCTAAACAAATTACGATACTTCCCCAAAATGAAAATTCATACAGCCTCTTAAAGCATTCATCAGACAAACAGTAGTATACAATGAAGAATTTGGGGGAACAGCCGCACTTGTATGCCAGTCCTCTGTCATTTCCTAATTTTTCCAAACACAATTGGACTTCTGGAGTCTCTCAGCCCTCATACAGGTTCTGTGTGGATCCTCCCTGAAGGGAGATAGCTGGTGTATGCTGTCTCATAGCTGGGGTCACATGCAGTAGAGTTCTCTTAGGAAGGCAAATTTATCTTGAAATGTAAACTGACAAAACACATAAGAAAAAAATGAACTTTGAAATTAACTAGGTCCGGGTCAAAGGTATCACTTTGACCACATTGCTAACTTCTTTGAAGCTCAGATTTCTTGTCAGTAATTTGCAAATAATTATACTACTTACCCAACAGGATTCTGATGATGTAAAAATGGCACTGTATGTACTAGCATTGAGCTTATATAGGGAAGAAGTATTAACTAAATGGTAATTGTTAGCAGTGTCGTTATGAATCATAATGCTACTCTAAAATGATCATTCAAAAATATTTCAGTTGTTAATTTTAGTCTGAATTATTATTTTCCACTGCCCCATTAAACACCCTGTATCACTGAGTCCCACTTCAATGCTTGGTCATTATTCCTACTAACATTCATTGCAAAGAACATCTTTTTTGCCACTTTAGTCTGGTTATTTTCCACAAGTGACCAAATCCCCACTTTGGAGACTCTTCCCACACAGCCTGCAGGCTAGATGTCTCTTATCTCTCCCCTAGTTTCCAGTCGAATAGTTTTCATATCATTCAAGCCTCTATTCAAGTGGAGGTTTTGCCATAAGCCTTTCATAAAGCACTCAGTATGTATTGGCTTTTTCCCATGTTCTCTTAGCACTTAGTATTCCATAGAATTCTCTTACACTTTCCTTGAATCCATAATTTTGTCTTGTCTGACTCATTACATATTAAACTTGTCCAGGACAGAAGTCATTTATACCTTCATTTTAGTAATTTTTAACAATCTGACCTTTTATACACAGTGAATCCACTTAAAATATATGTCGCATTAAATTCAAGAATGATTAAAAGCTCTAGATATAACCTCATAACTCTGACAGGTCTGAGCCATTTGAAGGGCTCAACAGTGATTTTTCTAATTTTTACTTATTGGATTTTCATTTACATGAGATTAATTTTTAAGAAGCAGAAGTAGATTCATTGAGAATCTTTTTTTCCACTTTTTATTTTAATTAATTGTTTAGATAGAAGACTTACAGGTACAACTGTATAATTTTTTTCTGGTTCATAGACAGAATTTATTATATAATTCACAAGCTCTATCTATACATTTCTATAATATTTTAGGAAGTTTTGCTGCTTTAAGAGAAGAAAAGATAATCACATTGATTGACATGCCATGTTTGGGAGATTTTTGTATCCTCTGGAAAGAAAGAGTCAAAGAGATTTCAGACATATTTCATTACTCTTTCTATCTTTGGAGTGGAAGACATTTTAGTTCTTTAAAACTGATTAGCTGCAAGAGTGGCTAGATTTAGGAAAGGAAGAGCTCCAAATTTGGTCATAATATAATTTTTATCTGATCTTGGAGTTTTTAATTTTAGCCTAATTGAAATAATTTTTAATACCATGGCTTATACCTTCACCAGTTGGTGTCTAAAATCTAATATCAAAAAAGCTTCTTGTAGATTCCTGATTTCTTCATAACTTCACAATATATAGTCACTTTTACAGGAACATTATCAGTGACTGAGAAGATCATATACTGTACAATTTTGTAGTTTAAGTGTATATGCAAGTATACATATAATTTTTCCAAAAGGAATTTCCATCCAAATTAATGGTCTTTTTTTCCTTGACTAAACCCTGTTACAAAGAAGTCTAAAAATGAATAATAGTACCCACAATTCAACACTCAGTGTCTAATCACAGTCTAAATGTTTTAAATATCCAATTTTCTTTGACTTCATTCATATTTCATACTGAACGACTATCACCAACAAACATCTTGACAGAGGAATGATTTGATTTATCAGAATATGACAAAGAAAATCTACACAGTTTTAAAACTATCAAGGTCAAAACAGACTTTAAAAAGTCTTTATCCCTGCTCATAAAATAGTGAACTTAAACTTTAATGATAAAGCCCACAGTATTTATGTAAGTAACGTAATTTCCAGATCTTTTATCAAAAAAAAATGTTGTGTTACCTATTTTTTTAAGTAGGAAAAAGACAAATTTATTCATGACTAATCTTACCTTGAATACATAGTTTGATTTAGAAAGGCTGGATAATAATATGTGGTAAAATTTTTGTTTTGTTTTGTTTTATACTATATTGCTTCTCCAACCCCACATTCCAGTATTTTTCTTATGCTCATTATTATGCAACAAACCTGGTCATTTCACATTTCTCTGGACATATATATTTTATTGCTATTTTACTTTGCCCAAATTGCAAACCACTTTTAAGTATGTACAATTCTATCACATCAGAAGTTATGCACCACTATAAGCAAAATAAGGTGTAAAAAAAGAATGTAAATAAATGCTAACTTAATTATTATTCAACAATTGTTAACATTAAAAGCATTTACTGAATAACAATCAAAGCAATTATTTAGACTAGTTTAATGATGATATTACTTTCATATATATTTTTCAAATTTACATTTTTCTAATACCTAACCCCAAGAAATTACAAAAGCTCATATATAATATGACTAATAAAAGACTTGAAATATTAATCAAATCTAGTATTTCTATAATTAAGTATAATATAATATAATAATTAAAGTAGAATTAATATAATTATTAAAGTTAATATAATAATTAAAGTTAACATAATAATTAAAGTAAAATGTGCTTGCACATAGACATGGAATATTTTCTAATTTTAGAGCAATTTTCTCTAGCCTATCAGTGGTGAAACTAGTTATAGTTTGTAGAAAAATAAAAGTTGACACACATTTTTAATGTTGAACAAGTTTTTGAAGATTGAACTATGGCAACTTTCTATAAAGTAGTCATA
Organism: Hydrochoerus hydrochaeris; assembly: GCA_004027455.1. Taxonomy (NCBI): domain Eukaryota; kingdom Metazoa; phylum Chordata; class Mammalia; order Rodentia; family Hydrochaeridae; genus Hydrochoerus; species Hydrochoerus hydrochaeris. Next base: position 247,129 of record PVLA01001122.1, read on the forward strand.
ATTTGTGTTCCATAGATTACATATTACAAGCTTATTTCATGACTCAAAAATTAAACTTAATAATACTAGGTTTAAATTAATAACTAGCTTGTGACATTTTGTTTGTTGGGCATATTACATGATATCATTAATTGGGAAAATATTCAAGATATTGTTTTCTTATAAGAATCACCCAACCCTTTATTTTCTGTCAGCTGAAATTGTCATGGAAAGTCATTATTTGTTTTAATTTTCCATGAGTAAGTATTTATGGAATAGGCTCTTTGTCGGTTTTTTACTATACAACATAAAAATTCTTGAATAATTTTATTCTTACAAATATATTCAGTTATACAAATGTGTGTATATATATGTAATATATCATATGCAATAGATGTTTTATCAGTATTATGTATTTGACTGAACATATGAAGACCATTAGATTGTGGAATCCATGTGAGTTAAAATAAAACATTAATGAGTAACATTGAAAATTCAATTGTGCGAATTTAGTTATAAATAATCATACTGCAGAAGGGAATAATTTGTGGATATTGTATAATTTTAGCTCCATTTTAAAATAATGACTTATTTACCTGATTGCTTGATTTTAAAGTGACATACTCATAAAATTTAAGCTGTATCCATTCACAAATTTTCTGTGCAATAGTACTCCTCTCTCTGCATATCAAAATATCAGCTAGGTGATTTTTCTCTGGTTTGCTTATTAATATACTAAAAAGGAAATGTTTAAAAACAATATTGTTTACCTCCAAACTGATGAACTTTTGGGGAGTGAGTAGTAGGTGGGAGTTTACATTTTGGAAGTAATAGTACAAGTATATGTGAAGTGAATTGTTTATATTTTTGCAAAAATAACCATCATGCTACAGACACTCTAAAAAGTTATGTCCTCTAGGTACCACATGCAGTTATTGATCAGTGGTGAACACAAATGTAGATCTTCTTTCTACCTTTTGGCTAAGTATAGTTTTCCATTACCCTGAAATCCTTAAAGGTAATCCTCACCACATTGAGAACTTCATTATTTATCAAATAACATTTCTATAACTCTTTTAGACCATAGTTCAACAATGCATACACACAGTGAGACACACATGAAAATCAAGCAAATGTTTCACAAGTGAATGAACTTAGACACATCTATGTGAATTTAATTCCTACTGAGAAAGTGTTACAATGTGGTGCAGTACTTTATCACTATGCGTTGCTGTATTCTTTTCATTCACCAATCTAGTTCTGCTTATTGATCAGTGTAATAGAAGTGGTCACACATTTGAATAGGATGGTTAAATAATGGTCATAATTTACTTCTTTATATATTGATTTAAGTACAATAAATAAAAATACAGAATTGCAATTTGTTCATATATTTCTAAAGACAATAAAAACATGCTTGACAAGTTTACCAGATGTATATACTTTTACAACATGATTTTTTCCTTTTTCTTTTTTTCATTTTGGGGCTTGAATTCAGGACCTACCTGATGTGTGCTAGGCAAGTGAGCTACTGCTCAGTTTCATCCCGAGATCCCAAACTGCATATCTTCTTGATAGTAGTTATGGAAGAAATGGCACATTTATTTGAATCGAAATAATGTTCATAACTAAACAGCAAGGATATATTTTCTTCTCTGGGAATGAATATGTTTTAATTTTATACAAGTTTTATGGCATGCTCTTTATGTCAAGATAGAACTGGATATAAAGACTACCTTAGTTTTTGTTTTAAGAAATCTTACCTTTGTCCTGTGTGCAGTGTGAAGTTAGATGTTTCTAAAGTAGAGTAAAAGTCATTCTGATTTTGAGTTTCTCTTCTTGTGCCTGAGTAACCTCCCTGAAAGGCTACATGTTGAATACTTCTGCTCTGCATTTTTGTTACCCAAGACTCCAGCTCCCTGAGGGATTTGCCTCCCTAGTTTGATGGAGGTATTCCAGTGGTAGTTTCCTACAGAGAATATTTCTAGTTCATTTTATACAAACAGATGATTATATTCAGTAAACATTATTAAACCTGAGAAATGAATAGGTACATTTCTAGTGCCATACCTGGTTTTGTTACAGGTTCTTAAGGCTGTTGTTTCTGCATGTAATATAGCAGTGTAATATAACTGTCTTTAAATAGTAACAACAACTAGCAAAAAAGTTTGGAAGAAACCTAAGCAAGCTGTTTGAAAGAAATGGGCATATAAGTGCTTAATTCAATTAGCGACTCATAAGGACTATATCAACAAGGATGGGATAGCCTTTATAAGCATTAATTTCATGACAGGAACAGTTTTTAGAAGTGAATGTAGAGTTTGTAGATCCACAGGCAAATCCTCACTGTGGGTTGAATTTATTTAAAGAGCTTTTCTGGTCACCTTTGAACCTCAATGATTTCTCCAGATGTACAGAAGTGAACAATGTAAAAATCTTGCTGTTTCAGCAGAACTGATTCCAGCTGGCTGTGAACGGGATCTGCAAGTCATTGGTTACAGCTGTGTTTCGATTTATGTGATGGTTGAAAAAATAAATTACCCGATTAGATGGCTAGAAAGAGGACTCTTTGTTTAGCCCTTGTGTGGGGACAGAAACTGTTTATGGTGCTGTTTTCTACACAGTCTTTGCAAAGTAAGCTGGACAAATAGACTTATTCAAGGCTTCTAAGAAATGTTGCATATTCAGCTTTAATTCTTTACTAAAGAAACTATTTTTTAAAAAAATGCTGTCATGCACCAACTGTTTTGAAGGTCTAACATGTAAGAGAAGCAGTACATTTTCTGTCCCACTGAGCACTACATCAGCTAATTCAAAAACAGTTTTCTTTTGTTTAATGTGTACTTTAAAACATGTCTTTATCAGGAATAGGAATGAGAATATGTTTGGGCTAAAATTCAAACTTTATAATAGCAAACTATCTGGGCATAAATTCTACTTTAACCTTTTTCCTTAATGGATATGGCTCATGTCCTGTAAGAGAAAATTCATTCAAGACTTAATTATTATCAATCATTACCATAAAAAATTACAATACCTTTTAGTCACTTAAGATATGGGTGTATTGAATTGGTGAATATTGTGGGGATTTTTTTTTTTACCTATGTAAAGTTTATAGAATGTGGAAGAGTTTGAAAACTTATGTAACTTTTCAAGTTCACAAAAGTCAGAGTATCAATAAGTCTTCTCAGTTTTATGTAGCATCTTCCCAAGGAGACTACTTGAGTAATATAATGTTGAAATAGAGTGTTTTTCTTGCTTGTCTGTTTTCCTTATTTTTCTAATGTAGCCTTAGTCAGGCCACCCAGTTTAAGTTAGAAACCTATCAGCACCAGTGGACTATTCACAACTTAGCCATTTCCATGGAGATGTTATAAAAATGACCCTCTAAACGATTTTAAATTTCTGAAAAGGCTTTCTTTTTAACAAAAAAATGCTTAATAAAATTCTATAAAAGGAAAAGCTTCTTTAGTAAACGAAAATAAGGTGACCATGTGTCACAGTTTCCACTAAATCAGTACACCTCAGTGTGGGGAATACCTGAGGACATGTCATATTTTCCAAGAAAACAGACTGTTATTTATCTGTTTCCATTCTTCCACTGAAATATGTACCATATTATGTAATTTAATGATGCAGAATAAATAATAATAATGTATCCAAAAGAATACAAAGGTAGGATTGATCTTTCTTGAATTGGTAGACAGCTCTGCTGTGTCAGGCTATTTCCTTGATCAGTTGAAGTGCACCCTCTAATCCTTAACAAAATCAATATAATTGATTGGAAGAGATAGGAGCAAAGCATGGGAATGCAGGATACACTTGAATCTTCACTTAACAGAAATATTTATATAATGTTTATGATGCTTAGAAGTATTTTCTGTGATCCTCATGGAATTGCAGTCAGTTAAATACGTTGGAAACCTGAGCAGTTAGTTTGAAAGTACAGTACTATATGCTATTGTGTCATTCTTCATGAAATAATTTGTTTTCTAAAAGTTAAACTCCTCTCACAGTGTTTGCATTCCTAAAAGTGTATTAATAAAGTAAGAGTTTCTATTACAAGGCAGAGAGAAAGCAAACTAAAATTCAAACTTACAAAGAACATGTATAAATTATAGTAATAATGAAAAATCAAGGAAAAAATAACATTATGAAGAGAAAACATTTTTAAATTTAAAACACTTTACTGTCTTTGATGCTTTATTCTTGTCTGACATGATCAATAGATAGATAAAATCATTTGTATATAGTAAAAATCCCACAAAACTAATATATTTTTCATAATGAAAAAAAATTCTAAAACTCTAGTTCAACACTGATACTGTGCAATCAGAATAATTTACATTTCAAGTAAGTAGCATTTTAAACTGAGTGTTTTGAAAAGGAAAAATTGAAAACATTTTAGTTGATGAAGATATTTTAAGCTATGATTCACCTGATTTTCTGATTTCTTTTTTATTTTTGCTATCCTTAAAAGTCATTTCAGGAGGCTTTATGAACTGAAGTATTCTATCCTGACATTTAAAAATGAATTATTAAAGCTAAAATATATCTAATTTGTCAATAAATTCTGTTTTTAACCCACACAGGCAGTTACCCAAAGAAACACTGAGTGCATATATTGTATTAGTGTGCACACTTCTTTTTTTATTTACTTATTTTTTTGTCTTTTTTGAGACAGGGTCTCTCTATGCAGTTCGGGCAGACCTTGAGCTCACTTTGTAACCCAGGCTGGTCTCGAACTAACAATGATCCTCTTGCCTCAGCCTCCCGAGTGCTGGGATTACAGGCGTGAGCCACTACACCTGGCTAGTGTGCACACTTCTTAAAAAAATTAGAAAACTACTGCAGCCCTTGCTGCAAAATAAAATATTTTATATATTGTTTTAAATAAACGAAATTTTCAATACAGTAGGCTAATCCATATAAAAGATCTAATATAAAATTTTGGCACTGCCATACTTTGCAACTAATATAACACATTTTTGATATTCCTTTATTAGACCAACTATCAGACAGACTTTGGAAGAGTACTTATCAGTCTTTGCAGACATAAATACTACTATAAAATTATTGTGAAAATTCAATAAGACAATTAGATAACCATATATCTAAATAATAGTAGTCACCAACACCTGTTTTACTTGCCTTTTGCAAAATTTGAAGGCTAAATTGGTCACCTTTCATAACCTAGTCTTGTCTCCTGACTTTAAAGTTAAAAGGACTAAAGTTCTAAAAGTTAAATGATTTACCCAATGTTGAAAAGTTTATTAACTGTACAGGTGGTACTACAACTACTTTTCTAGAATCTTAGGTTAGTTTCCACTTTGTTTCAAGGCGTTGTGTATACTACTACTGTACTTCTAGTGTACAGAGTATTGTATTTTTGAGTTGGCTTGTTAAAACATTAATTGTTGTAGCTCTTGTGCTATAAATTTCCAACTATAAATACAACAGAAACTCTGAAGTTATTTAATATTATTTAATTCCTGTCTGCTTATGTTCCATTTTAAAAACCCAGGATTCTTTCCTCTTTCACTTGTTAGCCTATCAACACAGCAGGAATATTCATTCATTGTCCCTATGCATAATCCTACAAATTATTACAAATACTCTCACATTTGAATATAATTTGATATGCCATAATTTTAATATGCCGCTTTCCATCTCATTCCCCTACTCTGTCTTCTCCCTGAAAGAGAAATACCCCTCACCATCCTTACGAGCTGTTTGTTTCTGTAAGTGGCTATACTGCAAACTGCACATCACTTTCCCTTCAAGGTTCACCTCAAATTCATGTTCTTGCTGTGATTTCCTGTTTTAGACTTGCTTGCCTCCTAACTCATTTCTGTGGTGTGGTTTTGAGTGTGGTCCCCTTGTGGATACTGATGACAGACGGGATTGGAAAATGGGTAGTGCACTTCCGGGAGCATAGAAAAGGGAAGCGAAGGCATAAAGGGAAAAGGGTGAGGCGGGCCAGAGGAAAAAGCTTGCTACAGCAAGTTACAGTAGCTCATTTGGCATTACTAAAGAAATGAAAGCACATTTGATTAAATACTAGATTATTCCTTGAAGGAAGAGAAATCTCTGCAAGTGTTTTTCTGTGTTAACTGTGTTTCTTTGCATTCATATAGTAAAGCAGGCAGGAAAAACATAATTTTCAGGTTGACAACCCTTCAGTCATAAAGTGAGTTAAACACTGTGTCATCCTGTAGCCTAATAATAATAAAATTCTAAAAGAAACAGTGGGTCAGATTTTTCCTCCTTTGTTTAGAAAACTGACTGTATTCTTCATACATTTTAAAAGTAATAATAGATATACATTTGTGTTTTACTTTAATTGTGCTCAAAATAATTAGTTCTAGAACTTGATTTGTAACTCAATATTATCTTAATGAGGGTGTACACACACACACACACACTTACACACACACACCTTCAGTTCATTATATTTTCCTCTTAGTGTTTTACTTCATAGAAGATTTCCAAGTAGATCATCTCAGTTCATTGGTATCTGATTATTATCTGCCTCACCTTTTAATTAATCTTTCCTTTAAAAAGTTAAAGAAGTTTGTGTTTGTTTCTCCTTCTTACTGTTATTAATTAATTATATGAGTAGGATTTGTTTAAAAGACCATTTCTCTAGATATTTTGCCGATGAAACTACTACCGCATCTCTTCTTTATGGAACACAGTAATATGTAATATATGTTGTTTGGCACCAAAAAGAGCATGGCTTTTATTTCTGGAAAGGTTAGTCAAATATCCTAGATGTATTTGGAGACTTTAACCTGACCAATTTTTGTGATTCTTATTTTTTAAAAATCAATTATTTGAAAGTTAAATTCTGTGGAAACCTTCCCTTTTAAAGCTAATAGTAAATGAAAACACTAGATGCTTTTTAGCCAAAAATGAAACAAAACAAAATCCTCTATTTTTTACTTTCAAATAAATCATTTTATATTAAAAGAGACTGGAAAGAAAGTATTAGGATCAAATGATCAGTTATGCTATAAAACTTTTCACAAGGCCAATTTAAGTATGATACAAGTTTCTACAAGGTTGGACATGTTTTATATCCAAGTTATCCAAAATGTAGTCACTAGTCATATGTGCTCCTACACATTTGAACTATGACCAGAGAATGTAGGGAATTATTTTAACTTTCATTTTAATTGTTAAAATAACTGACTGAAGATCTCTGAAGAGTGCAACTGAGGTAAAAAAAAGATATTGTTCAAGTTGTAATATAGTCTATGTTTCCATGAATCTTGAGTCAAAATTTGAACTGCAGATCATTACTTGTCCTCCATTCTCCTTATTCTCCACTTTCTCCATTAATTCTAATTGGATACCCATAATCACATTGATTTCAAGTAGCTATGTAGGAACAAAAAAATTCCTCCCTAGAAATAAAAAGTAGGCAGGTTTTATTAAAGTGTTTTAGAGCAGTCATTGCTTCCTTTAACTTCATATGTCATTTACATTCAGATCTATCTGGATTATTTTTAAAAAGTTAACAAATCTCAGATAAAAGTAGTGGATCTAGCAAGGCTGTACATATATTGCACTGTTTAAATTAATGTAATCTAGAATCAAAATTTTACTTTGTAAAAATTTCTACAATAGTCAAAGTATAAACTCTGATTTAGGGATGCACTGGTGTTAATGATTAGCAGCAGAGAATCAGAGAAAACCTTAAACTTAGCTCTATGGAAGTGATAATTAAACTGATTGGTCATAACATTTCTTTTCAAATAAACATTGATTTAGTCAATTCTGTTTTCCTATTGGTCCTGACCGAAGCCTTGGTACTTGGAACTGGCTAACTCCTGTCTGGATATTAATGTTTTGTATGGATGGATATTTTGTTGTAGCCATTATGTTTCTTTAAACTTATTTCCTTTAATTTTCTAAACTGTTTTTATGTTTTCTGTGGACCTAAGCCATGTGTGCTTCAATACAGCTCTAGGTACTAGAAAGAAATAACATTAATTGAGGAGGGGGGAGTTGTTGCCCTGACTCGCAAAGCTGGGAGTGCAATGCGCACAAAGTGGATAAAGCTGGGATATCAGTAGGCAGTTGTTGTGAATTCATGTTCAATTATTAAAATAGTCAGCATTTTATGTCTGATAGCCATAGCAAGATCATAACATTAATTTAATCAGACTATTGTGGGCAACTGTCTAGAAGAAAATATAATAAAAGATACAGATGCAGAAGAGTTAAAAAATAAAATGAAGTAAAAGATGGATCTCTGCAGCAAGAGATTAAGGGATGATTGATATAACACACAGGACAGAAAGAATTCAGTGGGCATCTCACTGTGATTGACAATAAGTATTTTTTGCTATGCTGTACATGTATTAATTTTTGTTTCGGTTTTTTAATTAGCCTCTAAAGTGGAACATTTTCTCAATCTTCAATTTCTAAAATCAAATTTCATATGGATTTAATTAAGTGCTTAATGATGTTTTTTACTATGTGTTCCTTTCTTCCTCTTCTTCATTCTTTCTCTTCCTCTTTGCATTTCTGTGTTTCTTTTCTTCTTCCTCTCTTATTCTTTTCCTTCCAGCCTTTCTCTTTCTCACGAGATATGTATATGTACCTAACTCAGTGTTTCCTTCCGGTGCTTAGTTCTTTTCCTATTTTTCTTTTGCTTTTTGTGTTTGAGGGTTTTTTCCCCCTCATTTCCTTTTTTCTTTTTCTTCAAGTCAGAAGCCTGTGAGAGCTGATTTTAGAGATAAGTATTTTATTACAGATGCTCCTTTATCTATGACTTGTGTGCTATTTTCTTTAAAACCCCTGCAAATAATTATTATTCACATTTGTTGCCACAGATCTATTGCCAAACTGCTACCTTAGTTGGTCCTGCAGTGACGCACTGCATGCTGGGACCTGTCTGTGAGCATAAGCTGAAATATCTACAGCACCAGACAGCATTAGAGTTGGCTTCAGGATTGCGTACTTTGCTTTCCTTTGTATGCTGCAGTGTCACTGTTGGCTAGTTTGTCTGGCAAGTACTTCAGAAATACTGCTCATGTACAAAGGAAAGGTAGACAATTTACCATACTCTGTCATTACAGAGAGCAATTGAAGAACAAAGAAACAGGGTAAATACCTACATACTGCTTCATGTGTTGTGAAACTAACACAAACAGAGCTGTATTCAGCCTAATATTTCACTTGTTTGTAATAATACATTTAGCACATAGTGTTTCTATATATGTAACCTATATTTTTAGACATATGTATTCCATCAACATTTATAGCCTGCAAATGTCTTGATCTCAAAGACTTTTGCATATTCACTGACAAACATCCATTTGCTATTTTTTGAAGACCTTAAAAATTAAAATATACGAATATCCTGTTGGTTGGTTTCATTCCATCAACCTAGGATTTCAACACAGTTTAAATCATATTGATGATTCATATCTTGGCTCATCTTATAATTCCTGTGACATGACAGCACGGGTAATAAAAATATGAAGCAATTACTTTAGTTAAAATCATAGCTTTATTATTATTAGTAGAAATGATTAATCCATACAGAGCTGCCTCACTCTGGTGTCTCTTGGGCTGATTGCAGGCTTCGTATAGATATGGAGAGATTCATTTGCTCTTTCTTCTGCCAAGGGAGGAAAAAAAAAAATGAAGGCGTAGAATAAAGTCTAGGGCTGTTAAAGAATTGTTGGCATTATCCCTCTGTCTATCACGTGTGAGTCTGGCTGCTTGCTTCCTCGGGTAGGGTATCCAGGACGAGACTGTGTCGGAGCCTGTTTTCAAAGCTGCGTTTGGAGATCTGTCTTATTGATTAGCAGGGGGAAGGGGTGGGGAGGGGAGTGCGAAGGGAGGGGAGGACCAACTGACGACTGGCTCACTGAAGCACGGGACATTTTCTTCCGGAAAGATGTCAAACAACTGAGAAACAGCCACAGAGGAAGTAGAAAAGTGGAAAAATAAGGAGACCCGGGAAGAAAGGAAGGAAGGCGTTTGTTACAAAAGTCTTGAGGCTATGTGTTTTGTGGTTTGGGGTTTGGGTTTTTTTCTTTTCTTTTCTTTTCTTTTCTCTCCTTTTCCTTTTTTTTTCCCCCATCATCTGACCTGCAAAGACTAGAGTGGCAGCGTCATGCAAATGCTGCAGTCCAGCAGGTCTGGAAGAGGGTGGATGCTAGACTGTGAGTTAATGTTAATGATGAGTGCGGTGAAAATACCAGCCGCTGCCACCCCCTGCACACAGAAGCGCTCTGAGTCAGCATCAGATGCTTTGCCTCGCCTCTGCCCAGTGTCTGGTGCCTGTGTGCGCGCGCGTGCTCGCTAGGCATCCGTGTCTAGCCGAGGGGAGGGGTGCGTGTGAGTGCGTGGAGGGTAAAAGCCAGTCAGTCAGTGAGAAGCAAAGGTACGTTGGAGAGCAACTAAAATCTGACTGATTTCCATCTTTGGAGCATCAGATGTATTCCCTAAGGAGGATGGGTCTCTGGGATGGGGGTGGTATAATTATGTTAATGTCATATTTATGGAGGGGTGAGATTTTTCATTCTAATAATTGGTTGAATGCTATGGTCAAAAATTGTAAAGCCATATTCAGTTTTAAGGAGAAGCATGGAATTATAGCTAAGGACTGTTTTATATTTTGGCTTTTTGTGAATGCTTTTTGGTTTTGTTTTATTATTTTTTAAGTATTTATTTTAAGCCATGGCTTATTCAGTATGGAAAATCAAATGATAAACAGAAAGCGATCTTATATAATGATGCATTACATCATGGAGCCGAATATTTAAAGTCTTACAAGGCAAAGTAAAGATCTGGACAGGGGTTTGGGGGAATGGTTGGAAAGGGGTGTGGTAGTAGGGTGGAGGAGGGGGGCCAGTTAGCAAATATTTTGTTCAGCATAGCTTTCCTTGCAGCTTACTTGGAAATGGATTATTCACCTGTTCTTCAGGAAAACAGTCTAATTCTTTCCGTCTTTTTTTTTTTTCCTCCTCTTTTCCCTTTTAAGATCAACCACTTCAGAGGAAGCAGATTGCACTTCTATGACCAGGACTTTTATGTTATGGCTGGTCCGATTGTTTTACCCTGCATTCTACGCTACTAAACCTTGGATCATTCCTAAAGTGCAAATTCTGTTCTTGAACCACAAAAAAAGCTAAAAGATCGGAGGAAATTCAGTGACTATACAGGATTGGGATTGTGTGGTTTCCAAAGTGCTGAGATCTATAAAGCAATTATTCAAGAAATATAATCATTTTTATGTTGTTTCCAGCATTTTAAGTTACATGTTTATTAAGTGGCATTGATCAAATAACTACAGATTATGCATGGAAATATTTGCTGTCTGAATAGTTTGGAGATTTAAAGAGAAAAATCAAGCTTCAGAGGTATTAAATTATGACATACAAAAAGTTTTTGTTTTATTCTTAAATGCAATGATATATATTTAAATCAGATTTAAAGTGTTATATGTCCTGGGCCCACCTTAAGAGTTGTGCTATACAGTAGTGTAATGGGAAGCAAAATTTCAATTAAGGCCCCATTAAGTGGCTTATAATCCTTTTTTTAATGTAATAGAGGCTATGGTGTTGCTGAAGAAATCTGCCAACAGCAGATTTTAACCCATTTTTGGTCTCTTTCTTCAGATCTAATGGAATAACTTAACTGTTCATTGTCTGCATTGTTTCTCATATTCTTCATTATTCTGAGGTCTGGGATTAATCTATAAATGATCATCATCATGATTATTTAGCTCATCCTCACTTTTATATATATATATATAATATATTTCTACTTACGTATTTTAATTAGTGTTTAGAGGAAAAAAGTCTAACTGAACCCAACTGTGATTTCTAAGCTATCCTTATTACTGGAAGAAGAATTCTGCATCAAACCAGACTTTTCCTAGTCCCTGAGACCCTAACTTGTGAGGTATTTTAGTAACATCACAAGTCAGGCTCTTGGGACCTAGGCGGAGGGGAACCAGCAGCTTTGGACCTTATTGATTGTCTACAATTACCATCAGAACAAAAGAACATACATAGATTCTTCCTAGGAGAAAAGAACAATGCTTTTCTTTATAATCAGTAATCTTTTCACCATGACCCACCACCCCAAATAGTATTGTTAGAAACTATACTCTAAAGTGATTACACAGTAGCACTGAATAGCATTTGTATTATAATATACTGATAATACAAAAGGAATGTATGATATCTTTGGGAGAAGCAGAATTAAATACAAGTGTTTCAAATGCTTCTTTTGGTGTATTTTAAGGTGATGAGTGAAGGAGAGTATCTCTTTAGTTAATGAAGAGAGTTTTTTATATTCATTACTTTTTCATATGCATAGAATTACATACATTAGTGACTTAAAGAATCCTATATGTCTTCTCACATCTGTGACTCAGAGTCTGTATTCTACAGCTCTAATATGGTTGAGGCCTAGAAATAAAGTGATTTACAACCTTTACTGACCCTATTTGATTTTACGAGAATGCTGTTTTATACATTGTATTTATTGCTAGAGTTTTCTTCAATCTTTTACTTAGACAAAATACTTCATGTGGATTAACAATTTGCTTGTTAAAAGAGTCCAAGAATGAGAGTATTCAGAAATTTGGGGAAATATGGAACCTTTCAGATTTTATGTTTTCTTTTGTATATATCATGAATTTGTGTGGGTTAAAGCAATAAGTACCACTTATGAAGTCAAACTGCCCTGGTTTACCTATCAACTGATTCCCCACTACAGAGCTTTGATTTTAAAAGAATTTTATTTTTATCAAAAGTAGCTCTTCAAACCATGAGGAATGTGTAATATTTATTACTCATTACCACATCAGATACGTTTTTGTGGAGAAAGAATACATTAAACCTATTTAAATTTTATAATAACGTTACAAATATAAAGATTCAAATTGGGATGAGAGAGTGTTGACAATAAAACAAAACAAAGTAACTTCATTCTTTTAACTCTACTGCTTTATATGGGTACCATAAATTGTTTTCTACATTGTTAAAATAAATTCGTGCATGAATTTTAGAATACTGTATGGAGTCTTTGTTCATTTTTTTCCATGGATTTGTTACAATTACTTACAATTTTAAATATCACAAAATACAAATTATCCATAATTTCATTTCCTAAAAAATTAATGTAATATACATGCTCCTTACTTATACAGGCATACAGAATATATGTAAGCATATATCTACAATATTTATGTTCATTATTTATTTCTTCTACTTAATTTATCTAAAAGATCTGAATTTTTGTATGTCTCTGTGTATAAACATGTTTTAAAGCTCCAAATGAATGAAGATATTATAAACAGTAAAGATTTTTAGTAGTATTTACCTTCTGCTTCTTTTTATCACATTCATGTTAGAATTAAACATTTTTAAAAACCAGAAGTTTCTCAGTACAAAGAACTCTATGGATGTGTATATGCATGCACACAGAAACATAATTATTTTTAATAATGATGTTCATACAATGTAACAGAAACTACCTGTTTTACCAACAATATCACATATGGATATATGCTTACCGACATCTGTGTTAACATAACCATAAATATGTATGATGTTACATCAATTTTGTTTCAAAATATTGTAAGGAATAGAGGTTTGTTGGCCCTAATGATATCAAATACAGGTTATTTTAAATGCAAGGATTTCTATATTATCACACTAATGAACCACACTATATAGCAACCATATTTCATAAAAGAAATATATATACCAAAGGTGAATTTAGAATATGATGTTTCTTCATTTCCCCCACAAATATATAACTATTTTTACTAATAATCTTGCACTCTTTGAACATTCTCTATGTGTTTCCTATATGAACTGTGTTTATGAGCATATCATTGATGAAGCTTTTCTCCTGCACCATAGGTACATGGGGTGCATAAGCTACTTAATTTTGTATGTGCCTTGAAGAATGCCGCTTTTTCTGCATTTCCATCTCAGTTGTCAGAGGATAATATTGTTTGCAGGATTTATAATATGATTTGGAAAAATCAGTTCACTTTAAACCAAAAATTAAAGGAGAAATTTACAACAAAGAGCAAAAAAAAAAAAAAAAAAAGATGTGTGGTGCATACGAAAAAAGCAGTGATATTAACAATTCCATGGCTTCTTGGTTGGAAGACCAGTCTGAGCCAGACGCATACATTAAGAACTGTCTGCTGCCGATATGAGCTTGCTCAACACTGTGGAAATGAGGGATCACCTCCTCTCTGACACCAGTTTATTTGTACATTTTAATTTTGAAATAGCAAATCACTGTTTATATAAATATGTTAACCCCTGCTTGATTCTTTTTTTCTGTCTCATATTGTTTGCTTATTTACTGTGAGCTTGGAACTCCTTTTAAAAATGAAAATCATTACTCAACTTAAATATCTTCCAAGGACTAAAGAAGTATTAGTTTTTTCTTTTGTCTCTTTTGTGTTACCTTGATTATACTGTAATTCTCAAGCTTTTAACTTTAGATCTCTGTAAAGGACACATCAGTTTTCTGAAGTGACATTTCTTAAAGCCTTTTAGGATCCATCAAGAAAGCCACTCTGGAATTTTGCCGAATCTGTGTATGATTGTATTTCATTTCAGGGTTCATGGGATCAATACCATTCTCAGATTAGAAATCCTAAACACATCGGTATTCCAGTGAAGCTACAGCAGAGTTGTAGAGGTATATTTAAATCATTTAAGCATTAGGCTACATCAAGCATTAGGCTAATAATGTCTAGAAGAGGAAAAAGTATCTCAGGAACATTATAGAAAATGAATTTCTTATGAAGTTAGAAAAGGATATTTAAAGAGTTCTTCAAATGGTCACACTGGTACATATGCCTCAGCTTGGCCTAATATATGTTGAATATGTAAGATTTACAAGCTGTCATGTTTGGGTGAGTTTTGAGAAATGCAGTACATAAAGGGTTAGCTAATGCCCAAATTTTCTTACACATGTAGTGCAGCCTACTTTTCTGTAGGCAGCAAACACCGGCATCATTTTGATTGCTTAGATTCTTTTGTTTAATTTCTTTCTAGACATTTAACTTAGCACTCCAGTCCCACTGATGCTTTAGTGACTGCATTTGGAAAAGGAAAACAAAGTTCCTAATATAGAGAAGCTTAAAAAAAATTCCTAGACATTTGTAAACATTTCAAAAATAGAGTTTTTAGTGTAGTTCTGCAAATAGAAATTTAGTACATAGAAATTTAGCTGCTATTATGGTCTGTATACCATCCTGTAGTTTTATTATCTATCAACTATGGAATACACACTGGTTCATTCATACATAGATAAACACCTTCATTTCTTAAAAAGATTTAGGTCAGTAAAAACGGTATAAAGTTGAAGCAACTTTATGAAATCATCTGCAGTGTTTCCTCAGTAAGCTTGTTTTTATTCAGTGTTAGTTTTTTATTCAGTTTTTATTCAGTGTTACTATTTTCTGTAGCTTTCCACATTAATTGTTGCTTTGTCAGATAAAGTACATTTACCAGCCAATATTAACTTGTATGGAAGGTTTTACTTATGGAAATTTGAAAGCAAGTGAAACGGGAAGGTAATTGAGAGTGATGAATTTTAAGATAACATAGTTTTGTTTTATATAACCAGTCTGTTAATTCCACTCATTTTATAGATATTTAAGAGTAAAAAATTCTGCTACATTGAGCAAAAGTTTATAGGGATGATGTGTGTATTGTAACTTGCTAACTTAATAAATATCTCCTAAACAATACAAGTATAAAAATTATCATGGGCTCCATCTATTTGGTCAAAGAAGTAAAAATAGTAACTCCTGAGTTTTGTCTTTGGGCTCTTTTTAGTTCTTTTATGTAGGCAGATTTAATCATTCCTCTTTTGTAAGAAATTTCTTCCTCTTTGTTGGTAGGTGTCTGGAGGAATTCTGAGCATCAAGCAAATATTCTGTGGAATCATCTTTCCTTGCCTTTGAATTAGCTTTCCCTAGGCCATGAGTCAACATCAATATTTTATTTCTTCAAATTGGTAGGTCTTTCTTGAAATCCTTCTATGCATTATTGTAGAAACATATGTAAAGCACTGTATAAGAAACCACAATTACATTGTGCTTGTTTTCTGAGCTTCTGAGTATTTTCAGTGGGAGATTGGGATGGCATTGAAACAATAGCTAATGATATATTTGCTTTTGCAGAGTTTTAAAATATGATATCTTTCTCATGGTATACTTCCTAATCTTATAGGAGTAGAGGGACCAGTATTTGGCTATTATTAGTCAGTTATATCTCACACTAAAATCCCAGTCTGGAATTTGTAAACCTTAGGGAAGTTTCTACATTAGACAATATTTTTTGTTGAGGGATTACTCCAGGGTCATTCCCTCCATTTCTCCCTCTCTTCCTGCCCTCCCCCCCCCACCACCCAACATGGAGCCTTTTCAGCTTCTTCAAAGAAGTAGAAAAAAAGTAGACTCTTTATTAATGGCAGAAAACAAACTGGCTGCTGGACTTCCGAGGCAGTCCTCAAATAATAAAGCAGAGTAGGCACTGTGACAAAGAATTCTTGAATGTACTAAATATATAGGAAAGGCTATTTAAATTCACCAGAGGGGCTTAGAGGACAAGCAGCAGAAAGTTTAGAATTCAATTCAAGCCATGCCAGAAAATGAAAATGTACTTAAAAAAGGATTTCCGAAACAAATGTTCAAAGAAATGTCAACTTTTAAGGTTCTTTCTAGAAGAATGAATGAAATTCATGCTCTTTTTTGGTGGTGACTTTTTCAATTAGAGATTAAAAAATGATTAATTGAATCTCAAAGAAATTGAATCTTATATTTAAATAAAATGTGTTCTTTCTATATGTTCTAGTGAGAGTCACCTACTACAGTGACAAAGCAAATAAACAAATATATATATATATATATGACAAAAAGAAAATGTATTTTTTAACAATTTGCCATGTCATAGCAAAAGTATTACTTTGGAAGAAAAATATTTGATTCATATCATTTCCAGTTCATTGCTTCACATTCAACTCTATGAATTAAAATGTTTAAATGAATAAGGTAATTTGAAAGAGCAAAGTAGTAGTAATTGATCAGACTGTGTGATTTTTGGTTTTTTCAGGAGAAAAAAAGTGATCCCTAACTTATCTCTTAGTTATTGAGCTAGGAAATTCTCTTTGCTCTTTATCTATCTATGTATAAGACATGTGCATTTGTAAGGAATATCCACATTCATAAGATAAATATTTTATCTGACCTATTGAGGAATGAAGAACTTCCTAGGGAATTCATTCAATGGCTGTATGGCCCTGACTTAGGGACAAAATTTCATACAGGCTTTTTTTCTTAATTTATTTTAGAATTAACATAGATATTGAAGGAGCTCTTGTTATCCTTTGTCATTAGGGATTACAAGTTGCAAAGAGAAGGAAAGGGTAGATTTAGTTGACATCTTTGTTGCCATTGTGGAAAGGTCATATTTGAGGAATTCACCAGTTCATAAATGTATTTCATTAACTGGGAAGAAGGTATTTATTAAGTCATTCGTTATCCCTCTCTGCTCCAAGTGCTTTCTGCTCTCTCTGCCTCTCCTATTCTGTGCCACTGTCTTTTTCCCTCTTTCTCTCTACTGTGTTGACTTCATTCTCAGGTTGGCTTTTGCCATATGGTGGAAGAGATGATGGCTTCTGGCAGTTCCAGATTTGTGTATCATTGCTCCTGTTTAGAATTATAGAGGAAAAATCAGATTCCTTCACCCAAACATTAATTTCAGTGATCAGAAAGGTTCTAATTTCTTGGTTTGGCCACATATCCAATGGTGGATCCACTTCTGTGTCCAAATCAATATTACTCTGATATAGCATCCAGGATCAAAAGAAAGCAAGAAAACTAACATACTAAGCCACTGAAGAATATGTGAGGGCCTGATCATGACAGAATGTGAAAGAAATTTGAACATGTATACAGGATAGCATAATACTATCTTACAGTCTTGATTGATAATTTTTGTATATTGGTTGCTTTGGTAGGCTTGGTAGTACCAATCAACATATACACTATGGATTATTCAGCCAGATGTACTCTGTATAGCATGAATCAAACATTTGCTGTCTCAACCCTAACTATTATGACAGTTAATTACAGTTTAGAGACATTTTTAATGATCATTTACTTTGTTATGTACCCAAAAATATGCATTTAGCCTCATTTAAGAATTGGAAATTTTATAAATTACCAAGAATTATTAGAAATAAGAGCTTAGTTAAGAGGGGATAGTGATTTTGTTCTGTTATCTAATATGTCTATCCTCAGCCACCATATGATTTGTTCATTCTGCTAGAACATATTTTATACTTTCACCTTTTAACTTCAGTATTACAGAGATTTATGATGCTGATTCCTGTGTGTGTGATTTCATACACACACACACACATACACATACACTCATATATGTGTATATATGTATATATATATATAATTATTAGGATGTTAGGGTCTTATACATTGTTGTTTCTCATAAAATGACCCTGGAAACTTTTAATATTTTAATACCAATAACTTCTTTTTAGGGATCTTCTTCTATGAGAAAAACACTAATTTGCTATGAATAATGATTCTAATGTAAACTATTTTTATGATGCAGATTATAAAAGTGATAAATGTAACTTAAACACTTTGAAAATTTATTTTAACATTCATGATTTTTTCTATTAACTAATCATATCATAAAATTATGCTGTAGTTTCTAGTATATTCAAATAGGTTGTCATATTTGGAACATATGCTTATGGCCCTCCTATAAATATGTATTTCTAAAAAGCTGAAGTATAGATTGCCATAAATAATGTTTATAATTTATTTTTTGGCAGGATGATACCTACTTCCCCATAGAATGCTTGTTTTTTTCCCACAAAGTAAAACTTCTAGACTGCATTTTATCATTCTCTTATCAAGATGTAGAAAAAAAGACCCAGGTCGTAGATAAGCCTAGCTTATTGGCTAAGGAAAAGTATGACTGTCATCAGCAGCCTTTCCAGACACTGTACTATGGCTCCAGACAGTCAGCTGGTACTATCACAGTGTCTCAGCTATAAATCACAGTCTCCTAATGGCCAAGGCTGACACCTTGACATTTTCAAGAAGAGTAAAAGACCTGATTTGAATGGAAATCAATTTCATTCCACAAATCTTGGGTTACTACTTCAAGTCCTTTCTTCTGTCTTCTTGAGACATTTGCGATTTTCATGATCATCAGAGAATTCTTTGAATTTTGTATTATGACTTTATTTTTGCTATAAAACTATGTTCTGATTTTTATCTTCATTCTTAATATAAAAATTAACTTGTAAATTTTATATTTGAAAATATCATTAATAAGTCAGCTTTTACTTTAACTAGGGTACCCTGAAAGTTTTGGAAATGATAGTAGTAGTACTTATTTTGTTTTGAAAATGACTGTGACATGTTCTGTGATTTTAAAATATAAGCTGTGTAATACATTTCAGGCTTAGCCTTTGATTATCTAATAATAAATAACATCAATTATTGAGTGATTGTAAACTTCAATTAAGCAGGCCCCAAATATAAAATTCTCTGATGAATATGTGTAGTTTTATGTTGCTTCACAGTAAAAGAAAGTTTTAAGTATTAAGTTTTAAATATTCTACAGCCAGTGATGAATAACAAGCACTTAATTATTAGGTAGTTCCAGACATTAAACTGAATTAGCTTTTAATCATTCAACCCAAGTGAGGTAGAAATAACTCTACACTTTGCGAATGTGAAAAGTTCTCTTTAGGAGCTTGGCACTGAGTTTTGTGGAAAAGTTTTGTGCATTTGTCAGACAATTGATATCTGGGTGCCTATTGAGGTGCAAGCTGAATCTGTAAAGGGCCTACAGTGTTCACAGAGGTTTTCCTGTTGATTGTGCAATCTCACAATGTGGTAGCCTGGGAGCTCTTTAAATATTTGGGCCCAGATACAAGGACTTAAGTGGCAAGATTCATCTGTTTCCAATCAGCATGGTTTAAGACCTCAACCCAGAGAGTATATCAAAACCATTGAGAGTGTTTTATGAAGACACATCCTTCTTCCTACTCTGTGAATTCTGACTCAGCAGGCCTACTGTAAAAAACATGCAAAAACTCTTAGATGTTTGACTAACATCTCAAGTGATTAAGAATTGGATAGAAAATGCTAAAATGAGAGTCTATACAGAATTTTGGGACATCTGTAAAGACGAGTACAACTGTACAAGAAGAAAAAAAATTAGAATTATAAACCAAGATCACCTAAACTGAATTTTATATATACCTAAACTTGTGTGGTTCCCTGTTCCAATGAAAACTATGTGTGAAATTTTGAATAGACTCTTTATTTTTTCCACAAGGGAAAATGCTCCACTAGTGTTCATAGGATTCACCAAAGGGACTACAAAATTTTTTTAAAAACATGAGATCCAGTAGTATGAAAATGAGAAGGTAAATTTGAGAGTATTTATTGGCAGTATAGATTACATGGGGGTAAAAATTGTGATGAGAAAAAAAGGAAAAGAAGATGACCTTGTTTTTCTACCTTCCTCACATTAGAAGTATGAGAAACATCATACTCCTATGAACCAGCATCAGCTTCAGTCAATTTATTTCAGTAAATAGAACCTTGGTTATAAGCATAGTGCTATAATTCAGATGGAAATGTTCTCCAGAAGCCAACATATTAAAGACATGGTCCCTTGCTCGGTGCTAACCCAGTCCCTTCCTTTCTTATGTACTGGCCTTGAAATGAGCAGCTTAATTATACCAAGCATTTCCACCATGATGTGGTGCTTCACCACAGTCCCAAAAGCAACAAGTTCAACAGACTATGAACTCAAACCCCACAATCATGAGCCAGAGTAAACCTTTCATCTTTAAGTTAAATATCTCAGTTATTTTGTTACAGCAATGGAATATTGGCTTACACGAATAGTATGAAAATGTCATTATCAGATGTTAAAGAACTAATGGAAAATTTTGAAGTAATTACGTAGCTTTGTAAATCATTTTCCTGAAACATAGCTTCACACTTGAAATCTGAAGTCTGAGCTGTATCTTTTTGCTCAACTTGAGTGACTTCCATTTCCAAGCCATTTTCAATAATAACTACTGAATCTCAACTGTACTGTTCGTTTTCAGCCAGTATGCATGAAAGAGAAAGATGAAGGCACTGAATTTCCTTTTATAGAAAATATTTGGAATTTTCAAAAGCAGCATCTGGTGTGCCCTTAGAAGTTAATCACTAGATACACGAAACTTTAGGGTAGGACTTGCATAAGAATTCAGACTTTATTTGGAGTTCTGATTCACCCAGTTAAAAACCAGAGGAATAAATAATAGATACTGCAGAAAAACTAACAGATTGTCTCAATGAACACCAGCAATTTTGAAGCATCTGATAATAAATGAAGTAAAACTGCAGTAAGAGGGTATTTTGTCTTAGCATTACTTTATTAAATATATCAGATTTTAAACGTGTGTTCTATTTTTATTTCCCGAAAACACTGGATTCTTTTTATGTGTAAATGGTCACAAATCAAGTTAAACTCATTAGTACAATGTAACAAATCCTACTAGTCTCAAGTCATCCTATGCCAATTTAATGTTTTCTGGTTGTTTAAATTTAACTGATTTGTTTCCAAAATAAATCAGCCTTTCATTGCACAATGAAAACAAGTGTTCATTTTATAAAATTGCAAAATTAGAAATTCCAGATAAATAGAAAAGTAAGTAGTTATTAATTCCATCATACAGAGAATGAATCTTCTTGTTACAAAGCATATATTTATGTGTTGTCTGTTGTTCACATGTTCTCAATGTTTTCATGATCTTTTCTAATTTGATTTTAATTGTTAAATATGAAATACTTTCTTATAAATTACTTTATTATATACCATAATGTCATTGTTATACTATAATTTATTTAACCAGTCTATGCCTAGGTGCTAATTGAGTTTTTCCCTCACCTTTTCTTTAATATAAACAGTACTCTATAATAAATACATTTTTATATAATTATGTGTAATGATTCCCTGAGATGCTAATTGGTACAGATCACAATGACCTGAATGAAGATAATGACAGTGAAAATAGCAGGACAAGGTTGCATCTGAGAAAAATATAAACAATAAAATTTACAGAGTCAAGTGATTAGCTGTGCATTAATACCTGGAAAATTTAAACCAAAGTTACTGCTAAAGTTACACCAAAGTCTTACCAAAGTTAATACTGCATTGAATTATATTATTTGCTTCATTTCTTTTGTGATCATTTGAACTTTATTGCTTTAGTAAGAAGGAAAAAGCAATCAAGAACAGAGTCAACAAAAAATTTTAAATGCCAGTAGATTACTTTTTTAAGCTTATGGCAAATGAAATGTACTCAAACAAGCAACCCTGAATTGAAAATGATAGGTTTTTGAGAGGAAGGAAATGGTTTTATTTTTCATTTCAAAGGGCTTGGCCAGAAATATCCTGGAGACCTACATAATAGAATTTATAAAAGTTAACCATAAACTAAAGAATGGTTAGGATATGACCTAGAGGCAGCTGATGGCACATCACACAGATTACCATGAAACTTTCTAGTAAAGGGCAAGATTTCTGGAGGGAGAGGAGAAAACTGGATTGGGAATGGGATATTGCCTATTTTTTAAACCCTGATAAAGGGAAGTGGGCAACATACACCCTATACATGGGTATGAAGACATGAGGAGTTATGAACCCTTCCCCTTGGAAACTGGGGGGCAGCTTTGCAGATGTTTATTGGAATATAAGCATGAAGCAGAGAAAGTCTGAACTATAAACCATCCCCTTTAGCTCCTAAACCAAATAATTATCCCATGACTGTCCTTTACTAAGGCAGAGAAAGGCATCTGAAGAAGTTTCTCCTGTTTCCCAAAAGGTATAAAGCCTATTGGTAATGATAAATGGGAGATTCTGTAGAGTTTTGAAGGTTGTAAAACACTATCCAAGAATAGGGTTTTAATCAACAAACAGATCCCTCTAAGAGCAATAATATGGAGTTTCCTGCTGAGGGCACTTTACACTCTGGTCCATCTTAGAAGTTAATGAAGAACAGAAAACAGTAACCAACCTTAGTGGAGAGACAGTAGAAATCAGAGATGTTTAATTCTACCTTTAGTATATATTACTTTCTTACATATTCTAGAATACTCGAGTTCATCTTAAATTGATAGATCCAATATTGGTAACTATGTTTCCTTTTCTTTTTCTTTCTTAATGAGTGAATTAAAAAAACTTTGAAAATTGGAACTTCATGGTATTTATTCAAGGGTAACATATGTTTTAAGCTTTCTTTTTTTCAAACGTTTTCCATGATAACTTTTTCTTTTTTTGTCTTTATGTAGACATAAAGGGCTTTAATAGATAGGTCCACTTATTTATTTATTTAACAGATACATTATATATATTCTATATGGCAAAGAGATTTAAATTGCAAAATGATTTTCCACTGTGATTTTTTCCATTGTACTTCTTTAATGTTAATTGAACATATCAATGCCTTTGTGCTGAATGTAGAATATGGTTCACACAGTACTCACCTATGGATTTCAAGTTTACAATTAGAAATAAACAAACACATACACACCCATATACCCTAAATTTAAGAACTATTAACCATGATACTAAGGAACTTGCATGAACAGTTTAAAAAAACTGTAAAATCATAGCATATCTCTTCAAAATTACTAGCTGAAAGCATTGGGAGAAAAGCAATATGATTTCTTTGTTAATGCTTCTAATAGCTTTCCTAGGAATTCAAGTGGAATAGAGAATCCAGTGAAATTTGTTGCTTTGCAACATTACTAAGCTCATATCTGCAAGCTAATCATGTGTGATAAGGCTAAAATATAAAAGCATTTGAATCAGTAGCTCTTTCAGATGCTTCTCTGATAAAATTGTTTCACTTTTTTCCTAATTAATTAACTTATATAAGAAGAAAAATTAAGAGAAATACTTATATTAGGAGTAACAGGATCCAACCATTAGATCTCATTGTTTTTGTTGGCATCTTTGCAAAAGTAATCAGATCTGAGAAATTTCTACCTTAGAAAGGTAGGCTCTCTGGCTTCCACTTACTTGGAAAGGAACTAAGTTAGGTTATGAGCAGAGGCTAAGTTACCTCTACCTGGAACTTACTCAGAAAGTTCATTCCACCCTGCGGTGTTACTTTTCTGTGTCCTTGCCATCTGCACACAGCCTTTATCTTCCTATAGTCCTGAAGCTCTCTTTTGTTTATCGTGTTTAAAGGAGTTTAAAGTTCTAGATTTCCATACTCACATAATTATATACTCAAAATATAGTGAAAAGGAATAGGGTAAAGTATTTTTTAAAAGATGTGACATTTTAAAGAAATTTCACAGATATCACCAGTGACTCTAATTTATTGGCAAATTTTAGGCTACATTCTTAGTCATATGTTGCTACTTTCCATTTTGTGTTTTCTCATTGGCATTAATGCAGTTATTTATGCATATGAGAAGACTGTTATTCATGTCCCTATTTCTTCCTTTCCTTATTTCAAACCCACTGTGTGTAAAGTCATACACAAACATACTACTATATCTATGTCATATTTATATTTGGATACATAAGTGATTCAATTTTGTTATTACAACTGTATAGCTCAACCTAAATGATAACCCCATGTGCTACATGTGTCTTATTACATCCTTAATAACATATTAAAATTTTCAAATATGCTAAAACCCGATCATTGCAACTGACAAGTTTTAGTATAACTTGTCTCCTTTGGGAATTAGTTTACAAAATAGAGAAATGTAGTTCTGAATTCTTTTTCTGCATGCAAATGAGTGAATGGTAAGCTCTTATTTGTCCTACTGCTAATATTTTTCTTGACATGATATTTGCACATACTCCTAGTAACTGCTTCTAAAATTTTCATGTTCATAAAGCCATATCATTTGTAAATTCAGAAAACCAGTGTATTTTCAGAAAAAACTACAAAAATGAACTGACAAGAAGAAAAATAACCAACCTGGCAGGGCTTACCTCCCTCTAAAGCTTAATTCTTCTTAATATCCCAGGAAATTATTTCACTTGAAATTTTGGGCAGAATTCACAAAGAGAATGTTTTCTCGTTTACTCTCCAGTTGTATACTTCTTAGAAAAACAAACACTATTGCTTCCATTTCCAAAAATTTTTCTTCAAAAATATCAGTATTTGGGAAATAGAAGAAACTAGAATGACACAGTGAATTTTATGGTTGTAAACCTCATTCATTAGAATGATGAGACATCCAGAAACCCCACCCTTTGTGCCCTATTTTATCTGCAGTTAGGGCTGCATGAAAGAGGAGGAAGAGGAAGCTTATTTTTAAAAAAAATAATCCCCACTTAGTCATTAACAAATGAATCACTTTAAGGCTTAGAAAACATTATAATTGCATTTTTCTTTTTCATGATTGTTGCAGATATTAAAGTGAATAGACAATGATAAGCATGTGTAGAATAACCTGGTTTTCTAGACAAACTCACTTGTCCAAGATCAAAGGGCTACAGCACATTTAGGGTTACAGTCTCCTTCCCTTCCTCCTTATTCTCAACCACAGTGGAGCTTTTTCCAAAGTTACCATGGTAACACTATATCTGGCTGCTAGCTCTGTCGTAAGTTATTGAACTGAGACTGGCTTTTGGTTTAGCAGATAATTAGGTTCTGTCTCACAGGTTCATTTTCCTGTGACTGGGATGTGAATATGACCTACAGCTGGCCTCAATTTCAGTGTCACAGACAAAACTTTAACCCTTCCCAGTTCCCCAGGCACACTCTTGAGTCTGGCTGTGAGGTAGAAGTCTGGTGCAGATCACCCACTCCTTGGGGATGATTACCAAGTCCTTATTTTTATTTTTTATCTTCATTCTAATACAAAGGAAAATACCATCAAGTTTGTACACAATGAATGTTTCCAAAATTAAAAATATATCAACAATGATAAATATTTACAGATTTTATAAGGTATATAAAACTTTTATGGCTATTATCATTTCCCTTTAATATTCTTAAATCACACTGAAATATCTTCTGTTCCATTTTGAACATCACAGTATTTAGAATTCTAAAAAAATATTCTTAGAAATATTAGCTTAGTTCTTTTATTCACACTGTTAAGGATTGTCTGCCAGTTCATTTATGTCTCTCTCTTTATTTTTATGTATCCCAAATTTCAGTTGACCTGAAAGGTTGCTTTGGAGTCACAGGCAGACCCATGTGACACGGAACAGTACTATGACTCTACTGAAATGCCAGTCTTTACTTGTGACAAGAATCTCTTTGGTTGGGAAAAACAACTTTTGTGTGTCAGTCTGTTCAAAGATCTGCCCTTTGTTTAGAACAAAGAAAGAAGCACTAATTTTAGGAACCGAATTCACAGGACTCGAAAGAACATGGAGACCTATGAGACTAGTGAAAATGTTCAACTTTGCATGTAAAACAATGGAAAAGACCCCCCACGATGATATTTGACTGAAAATTTTTGTGTATATTGCCTAGAACCTTAACAGAAAATGATAAGAAAGCAAGAGGGAAGAAGAGATCAGTTCACCAAGATTGAAAGATGAGTTAAAGAAATTCCATACTTAATTGTTTGGAGAATCACCCAACTGTAGTTATAATAATAAGTAAAACTTGTAAATGGGAAAGTTAAAGCATTCAACCACTGTACACTGGACTATGTCCATTCACTGCATGGACTACATTCTGTCCAACTGGAGGCCTGCACCCCATGACAATGTCTCATGCAAGTCTGTATCAAATATCTGCACTGGAAAGACCTAAAGGCCAGTGGTGGAAGTTAGAAAATCTGCACCAGTGGGATGAAGGATCTGTGTCAGCAGGCTGGGGATCTGCCCTGACATCAGGAAGTGAAACTCAAGGTAAAGAGCAGAGCTTCTCTGAAGAGAACTGCAACCATTCTCAGCAACAGCATGGACCTGAGCTCCTCCAGTGACGACAGCTAAGTTCATCTCAGGAAAACCAGCATGACAAGCTCTCCAGGAGAATCAACAGCTCACCACCTTCTCCTCCAGTTCTCCTTTTCTGGTTTGGCAGCAACCGTTCCATATCCAGCACCATGCTGATTCAGTTCAACTGGGTGTTACAAGTTGACCATTAGTTATTTTGTCACAAGACCTTGAGCCTACTTACCTACCTGATACAATGTCCCATGCGTGTGTTCTTCTTTTACTCTTACATTGCCTTTCCTAAACAAACCAAGTACATACTTGCTATAGAACCTCAGCCTTCCTGTTCTCTCTACAAGGAACAACTGATTTACTCCTTTATTTTGTTCTTACTTTTCTACTCATAGATCATCTATTTTTCCATGTCTTTCCTAAACATTTTAAAATCCACTTGGCTCATTGTCCAGTAACCTGAACAGTTTTATGTTCTGTTCATAGTGCTTATCATTTCTTGGTATTGATTAGACAAAAAGCAAACAAGAATATGTCTGTGTGCCTCTTCCACTAAAACATAAGATGCATCTGAGCAGTAACTTGGCTTATTTGTGGGTGTAAGACCAATGCCTATAACCTAGGGAGCTGGAGCCAAGACCATCAATAAATATTTGTTGAATGAATGATTGAATAAAGAGTTTCAAATAGAGTGCCTGAGGATCCCACCCAGTGTGAAAACAAGAAATGATTGTTTTTCTGACATGGTTGTTTTCCCAGCACAATGGAATTGCATGAGGGCACACAAATAAAATTTGATGACATAGGTTAGATTTCTGCAGCTCTCCATGAGGTAAGACCAAGAAACTGACCTCATCCAATCTCATTCTTACATAATCAAAATCCAAAGTAAAGCATTGTACATATACCACACACATCATCTCTGTAATCATTCATGGAAATCTTTTTCTGTGAATAACCAGGTAGTAAATACTTTTGGCTTTTCTAGACATACAGTCTGTGTCACAATGACTCTGCACTTGTGTTCAAGTGTGAAACCAGTCATGGATATCACGTAAACAAATGGGTGTAGCTGTGCCCCTGAGAAGATTTTACTTCTAAAAACAGGTGCTCAGCAGACTGAGCCCACCTGCTGTGCCATGATTCACTGATGCCAAATCCCCTCTTTGTTACTGAAAGGTACCCAAGAACCATGACTGTTTCACCTGGTGCTTTCAAAATATGAAACCAGTTGGAGGCTAGAGAAGAGAACATAACAACAAAACATGTGAGTAGCATGTGAGCCTGATTTATTTCCTTTCAGGTTATTTCCTTAAAGTTGGTCCTTAATTTTAAATTTCTCTGAAGTTTTAACTGTTGGACCTGATCAGATATTCTCAATGATAAAATTCTTCCTAGGAAATAAATGAGGGATGCATCAAGTGGTTTGTTGACAAATGTTTGAATAGATGCTCTCTGAGGTGGTGCTTACTAATTTCTGTAGTATAAATTCAACATGGCCATTTTAAACTGCTAATACAATGGCACTTAACATGCAGTTAGGAAAAGAATAGTGTCTTGAATTAGTCTGAGGCATTTCCAATCCAGTCCCTGAATATATATTTAAAATCTCCAATAATCCTGCTCACTGCCATTGTCAACTCCGCAGCAAACTCTGAAGCTTGTTCAGAGCAACTGGCTGGAAGGTCTTCTGCAATGCCAACTACAGAAAAAATATTGAAGCTCTGAACTTAGTATTGTATTAAAATACATAATGCAGTAAATGTAGCTATCATCTTCCTACTTTAAATTATTATAAGCATTAAAATTAAATGTTTAGCTACAGACTCAATCCAATTTTAATGTCTTTGGGTTAATACAGCCTCTTCACATTGAAACAGCAGATAAAAGAATTTTATATACCATTCACAATTCACCCAGCTTAGGGTTAAGATAGCAGCACAATACTCCAGCAAGAAGAAAACAAGTCTCCACTTGACTGTAGCTCTTCATAGCACTCCACAAGGGTCAAGCTGTGTTGTTTTCCTTCAGTGTTAAGCAGAGTACATCTTATGAACATAGTTCAATTATTGACTGAATAGTGTATTCAAATTGACTATAATCTAAGCAGATTTGCTCCAATGACTTCATGATCAGGAATGGGCCAAAAGCAAGCACTTCAGTTGAATTAGTAACATAGATGTCTCATATTACATGGGTACACAGAATACAGTTCCAGGCCAGGTGTACAAAACTGGCAAGATAACAGGGAAGACACTGGCCATGGTTTGAGGAATGAAATTGTAAACTGGACACTGACTTGAAAAAATTAATGAAAAAAATATGCATGGACCCTAAAAGAGGTTTCTATACAGTTTAATTCTAAACATTCAGTCTTTAGGGGAAAAAAAGGCTAATATAAGATGTTTTTCACACTGTTGATGTGATTTCTAAACTGTTTACCTGCTAATCTCCTCCAATCAATACTTTTAATGTGTACAGTTTTCTATATCTATAAAATGTAAGACTAAGAGTTTGTCAGTAAAATGAAGTAAGAAAGAGAGTATCTCTTTCTGCCTTCTAGCCAATAATAATCTTTGTACCCATGAGTTTATTGATGCATGGTTCAAGTGTTTTGCTGTGATTATTCTGCTGTTACCAGAGAGCCCTCTGTTCTGTAAGACACTTCGTGTTAATGGTACAGTTCAGTCAAGCTCTGTACATAATCCTTCCCTCTGCCTGTATATTACTGAACAGGTTCATTTTCTCTATTTCAATACATTGGCACTTTATTTTTTGTTTCATTCTCATTCTAATACTAATGTTAATTAACAAAAATATGATGCAGGTATAGTTTTGGCAATTTTCATTTTAAAAACTTCTATTAGAAAAATCTGTACATAATAGACCTAACTATTCATGAATAACATAATGAAGCTCTATCACATATGTATGGTATATATGTGTGTGTGTGTATATATATATATATATATATATATCCATTCAAAAACTCAGTTCTTTTCACAATTCTGATCACAACCTAAATGGGATGCAAACTGAATCAAGTTTTCCCGTAAGATCAACAGTGAACCTAACCATTGAATTTGATTTGATTCTCTTGCAACTCAGTTTGTGACCAGAATCATGGGAAGAATCAAGTGTGTGACATGAGATGATAGATAGATGACAGATAGACAGATAGATAGACAGGTAGATATAAAATTATGCCAAATCTGATTTCCTGCATACACTTAATACTACTGTTATCAAATTATGCCAAATCTGTTACCAAATTACTCTTACTCTGATTTCTTGTATATGCACCATTTACAGGTTCCTGAATTATTTTGAAACAAATAGACATGTCACACAATATTCATTGAAAAATATTGTAGTATTTATCTTTAAAAGGTAAAAGGTTTTTAAACCACAATAGCATTTTTATACCTAAAATATTTATAATACTTCTATAATCTCTAAGTGTACTAATTTTGTGATGGCTTAATTTTTCTTATTTAGAGATAATTTGAATTCAAACAAGAGCCAAACATGGAATTTGGTTCACTTATTTCTAGAGTCATTATCAATCTGTAGGTTTCCTTCTTTTTCTTTTCAATTTATTTTGTCAGTGAAACTTGATCATTTTTTCTTTGGAGTCTCTTTCATCCTGAGCTTGATTGTATCCCTGTGGTGTTGTTAACCATGTTCCTCTTTTCCTACATTTCATATGAGTTGAAAGCTAGATTGAAATACTTCAGTTGGTTTCTTTCTTTTATTTTAGCAGAATTTTTTTATAAGTAGTATCATGCATATCCTAATAGCAAGCCTACCTTTATTATGGTGATGTGTGAAATTATGTTAAAATTATATATTTTTATTATAGCTTCTAGCAATTAAACATTTCACACTGATATGTTAAATCTTCATATGCCCTTATTACATGACTCTTAAAAGTAGCATCTTAATCCTTAGTGGTTCACCAAGCAATTAAGTTTGAGCAGCATCACTCTAGTGAATATCAGCAATGAATCACTCAATGCATCTATCTTAAACTGGATTAAATTTCAAATGAGTGCCAAAAGAAGGGTCCTGCATACATGCAAAGTATATATCTAAATCTTATCCAAATTAGATCAATCCTACATCATTTTTAGAGTAAAGAATGAGGGATAATGTATTAGAACCAAATCTTGTGGTGACACCTTATGAACCAATTATGGACTCCAGTCAACGTAAACCAATTATGGACTCCAGTCAAAGCATAAGAATTGTCCTGTCATGGAGCACAATGAGTCCTTCCAAACTAACCCAAGAAAGTGGGACATCCCTGTCACTATACTTGGAAGCAGAATTGAGACAAAAAACAAGTGAAGACATGATGTGAAATGGTGACTGTCTATGTGAAACCTACATATATGTAAATTCATGAGAAAGCAGAAAATGTTTATGCCTGCCTGTTTGTGTTTTTTTTTTAGAAATTCATGGTTTTTTATATTGTCACCTCTATGACTTTTTTTGGGTTTTTTTGGTACTGGGATTGAACTTGCGACCTTGAGTTTGCCAGTCAGCGCTTATGCTGCTGAGCTAAATCCCCAGCCCTAATCTCTATGACTTTTTAAAAATTATATTTGTCATTTTTAAAAACCCTGAAAAGTCAGTGGTTTTAAATAGGTAGCTTGATCATCATGACAGAATTCTAATGTCTTGCAGTTTACTACTTGTATGGGTTTTTATTCAACTCTAGTATATATAATGTAAATACTCCAAGTATTCAATAATACGTAATTAAAAAGAACTCCTATTCTATTTTGAAATTGTTAGTGAAAATCTTGCTTTGACTTTGGGTACTGTGTTGTAGATAAATGAATTCTCTTGTAGTTCTGAAGTTTCTTGAATCTATTTTAATTCTACATCAGGAATTAAAGAGGTTTTCTAAGGAAGAAGAAAATTATGCAAATCCACAAAGTAAAATTTGGTAGCCTATGTCTTGCTGTTTAAACTGTTATTTTCCTACTTTTTTACTCTCACAATAAGAATACAGATATGTTATTCTTCTTAGCACATTGCTTTGCCATATTATACTGTTATTAACATTTGTAAATGATTGTTTCTGCATGTCAAGTTTTTTCTTCTAATATGCAACTTTAAAATTATCCTTTCAAAAGATACCTAATGGGCTACATTGAGAACCTGAAGCAGGCTAAGCCTTCGGAGCAAAAGGACGAGCCTATTATAAAGATAAGCCAGGACAACCATAGGAACTCTAAGATTCTAATTTCTATGGAGCCATAACAGCAAGATATTCTGGACAAAGTAACATCACAGGTTTCCATACAACCCATATTATAGAATATTTTATTTAAGATCTTACTGTAGTAAGAACACAGCAGGCAACCTACCTTCTTGACTGATTTCTAAAGGTGTAATATGTTGCTGTTGAACACAGTAGGCACAAGGTTATACCTTACATAAAGCTTATGCCCATTGAATAGTAAGTGCTCATTTTTTCCTTCCCTCAGTGCCTAGAAATCACCATTCCACTCTTTGATATTATACATTTGACTATTTTAGATACTTCACATAAGTGAATTATGCAAATGTCTTTTTGAAACTAGTTTCTATTAGCATAACATCCACAAGGTCATCAATGTTTCTGTTTATTGCAAATGTCTTTCCTTTGTCTTTCTATTATATACACTGCATTTCTGAGGGTGGCGTTTAGGTCCTTTCTACAGTTTTTCTATATAAGTGTGCTAAAATGAAGATGAGAGTGCCCATATCACTTTAAGATCCTGATTTCAATTCTTTGGATAAATAATAAGAAATGGGATTTCTGGTTCACAGATTATTTTAATTATAATTTTGAAAGAAACCTCTGTATTATTTTCCATAGAAGCTGCACTATTTTGCATTCATACCAAGAATGTAAAAGTACTACAGCTCTCCACATTCTCACCAATATTTTTGTCTTTTGTTTTTTGATGAGATTTTTAACAAATGAGACGTGATATTTCTTTGTGATTTTGATTGGCATACCCTTAATGACTACTGTTGTTCAATGTTGTTTGTATACCTATTGGCTATTTGTATGTCGTCTTTGGAATAAAGATACATTTAAATCTCTGGCTCATTTTTAATCACTTTTTTCTGTTTTTGTTTTGCTTTTGCTTTTATTTGTTTGTTTTGTTTGTTTATTGAGTTATTTGAACTCATCCTTATTCTTTTCTAGAGTTTCATGTTTCATATTAAATCCATTAAATTGACTATTTTAAGTAAGATGTTTTTGTGTTGTTTACTTTGGCAATACTGTTTAGAACTTTAACAAAAATGTGTGACATACATCTTATATAAAGTAGTAGTTTTTATTGGGTTAAGAAAACTCAAGTTCTGGGTGGTTCACTCAGAAAACTTGAATTTACTTGAGTTCAAAGAAATGACCATCACTCAGAAGCCACAGAAGATATATTTCAGCAGACGTTCTTGTGACAGCATTTGTAATTAGGATGTGAAAAAGTTTTGTGAAATAGATTTCTTTTTTGAACATACACCTTAATATATTTCTCATTAAATTCTACTTTGTCATGTATGAGGTTTATATTTTTATGAAGATTTTACAATTTTTGTATCTATTTATTATTCATATGCAAAAGTTTTTTGCTAATGTAATGTTTTGTTTTTGTTTTGTTTTGTTTTGAGACAAGTTCTCTCTATGTAGCACAAGCTGGACTTGAACTAGCAACAATCTTCCTACTTGAACTTCCTGAGTGCTGAGATTATAGATGTGTACCACCACACATGGTCTTTTTTTGTAATTTGATTAATTTATTATAGAATGTTAATTCTCATCATGCATTTTTAAAATTTTCTTTCAGCGACTGAGCGGTTTTTCAGAGAAAGCATGCCTTCAATCAACATTCAAATATAAATAGTCCTTAGTTTACCCCAATAATGATAATGACAAAACATTTTAGAGAAAGATGTGAGTCACCATTACACATTTTAAATGTTCTCTCCTGCAGCACCTTTTCTTATTTTTTTAAAGCAAAACAAAATTAACAGATTTCTCTAAATGTCAAATCTACGGCCTTGGCCTATTACACATGGGCACTGGGTTTTGTTAACCTGCGCTTTTGAAGAAGCAATAATGGTAACTGTAAAACTGAAGAATTTTAGCATTTGTGGATATACTAAATGCAGCCACCCTCTACTTTGAGACTGGAAACTTCTGGCAATACACCTGACTTATAGAGCATTCTACTCTAAGAATTAATATTTTATATTGTAGAGAATATTACCACTGTGGGAAACTGTTGACATCTTTGGGTAGTGCTAAGTTTTAGGACTATCATTCATATACTAAGCCATAGTTAGTCTCTGTATCAATAGTATATATGTTGACATAACAGTATTCTGAATGTCAGCAGTCAGTTTTCACACTCTGATCACCTTTGAATCTTTAGTGTAGTTCAATTTAAGAATCTCTAAAATTATGGGATTATTGCTATTCATTTACATAGAGGTAAGGGGACTGTATTTTGGGTCATAAAGTCTGCCTGAGATATTTTAGACCAACTACAATGAATTAAGGTCCAACTACAAAGTTACAGGGAAATGTCTACCAAAAAAAAAAAAAAACCTGTCTTTACTGCTAATATTAACTGCAAATCCATGATATTCTATAACCAGCCTCAGCGTCAGTATTTTCTAGAAAGTTTCAGTACTGAAGCTAATTATACCTACGTTTCCATTTATTACTGGAAAATGATACTTATAATCACCCAAATGAAGAGAGCTTTGGTGTAAGATTTTACATGCAAAGTCTCTGTTGTTACAAAGATGCGATACACTGTCACTCCTGATGTGTGATGATACACTTAGTTTCTCCCTCCTACCCCTTCCCACCTTTTAGTCTCTTTTGTACTGCAGTAACAGAATGCAACAGCTAGGCAGTTTACAATAGACAGACTTGTGTTTCACAGTTGTGGAAGCTGGGAAATCCAGAGGAAGAATGAGCATCTGTTGAGAGCCTTCTTGCTGTGTCATATGGCAAAGGACAAAGGCAAAAATAGGGGAGGGAGGGAGGGAGGGAGGGAGGGAGGGAGAGAGAGAGAGAGAGAGAGAGAGAGAGAGAGAGAGAGAAGGAGAAAGAGAGCTGAACTTCTTTTCCTTTTATAATAAACACATTTCCACAAAAACTTCCACAATAACATCAGTCTACTCACTCTATGCTCATGTCATGTCCCAATTGGTTCTCATTAGGATCTGTGTCATGTCACTGTTGAATTCAAGATTAAGTTTGTAACACATGCTTTTTGTGGGACACATTTAAACCATAACAATATAAAAGTAGTGTTGACAGCTGGACAAGCTCACCTAGGCTCCAATGTACAGTTTTTAGTGGCGTTTCATTAAGTAGGCATGATTGATTAAGTGACTGAAATACTAGATTGCCCAAAGAGCCCACAAGGACCAGAGACATTTCGATAACTTGAGAAATCTCAAAGGTTTAGAGATCATCATATCCTAGTGGCTAAGCACAGAACCACATTGCTGGTGAGGATGCATATCTTTCTATGTAATATTTGCTATTTTCTTGGCTAAAAATACTGATTCCTTAATCTCACATGAGGTATAGTTTTAGAAGCTTGGCGTATTTTTATTTCCCTAGATAATCTCTAATTTATTATTATTTTATTTTAAAATACATAATTCAAATGCCTAGTCTTTCACACCTATGTCTATATTAAAGTTTAGATCCTCACGGAGTGTGAAAGAGTTCTTTGAACTTTATAGTCAGCAGAGTTAGAGTGCTGATATTTCCAGACGCTGGATCTTGGAAACATTATAGTTTCTTTCCAGTCTCTCATGGATACAATACCCACTTCATATTTTGTGGAGACTAAATAAGACCACATGTAAAATTTTTCATTCATTATAGAAGCTTGATAAATATTTTCTGGAACAAAAACTGGAGTCTGAATTTGTGTTAAAGAAATATGTTAAGCAGTGCCTGCCTGTCAAGTCCTGTGCAATAGATGGATGCACATATTATTTTGAAAAAAAAATAGTGTTCACTTCACTTCATCAAATATTTATCCAAGTCCATGAAGAAGTGCAAAGCACACCAGTGACTAAGAGGAAGAAAGTTTCTGTGCCTCTGGAGTTAGAATATATTGATAAATACCTTTGATACAAGTAGACTGGAATAGATGTTGAATTCTAGTAAATAACTGGTATAATAGTGCCCAAGAGAAGAAATAATTCTATTTGAGATTATTAGAAGAATGCTTCTTCCTAAAGGCCCTATATCACTGAAGGTCCAGAATAGCAGGAAAGTATTAAGTATGCTTTGGGAAAAATAGAATATCTTTTTGTTTCAGAATGTCTAAATTAATTAACTTGATAAGGAAATGAACTTATCAACAATATAGAAATAAATTAGCCATGAATATAAGAACAAAGAAAAAATTTTAAATAAAATTTTCTTAGAAATAAGAGCTCTCTAAATTACAATAATTATAAAAAGGGAAGACTTACAGCCAAAATTTATATTTGTATAAAAATATCTTGACCTTATTGAATTAAGGAAAAAATATTTTATTTCAAGCAGATTTTGAGAGTTGTGAAATGATTAATTCATCAAATAATTTATTCAGCTATATTCACTGAACATATTTTTTTTGCCACATAGGCATTGGGACATATATCTAGAATAAGACAGTCAAAATCTCTGCCCATATAAATAAGTACGCAGCTATATAGAAATGTGAGATGAAGAAGACAGTGTCACTTACGTTCACACTAATTTCCAGTGTGAGGGCACACTGGGCAGAGATTTGGAGCGAAGGGTTTCAGCAGAGAAAACAGAACAACATTCTGGAGCGTGCTTGGTTTTTTCTGTAGCAAGTAAGAGTTCGATATCCCTGAAGGAAAGAGTGAGTGAAAAAATATGGGAGACTGCTACAGTGTCAGGCTTTGTAACCCATCACAAGGACTGGATACTATTGCAAGTTGCCGTCTCTGCAGCTTAATTCACACTTGCCCCTCCAGGCTTCCCTTCCGCTCTCAAGACTTGTTTTTGTGTTTCCTGTGCTGTACCCATACAGTAACCATTAGCCACAAGAGGCTTTTGGGAATTTAGAATGTGACTAGTTCAAATGGACAATTTGAAAAATATAAAATGCCTCAATAATTTTTGAATTATTTAATATGTAGAAATATGCTGATATTGGGTTAAATAAGATAAAATTAATTTCGTCTACATTTTTCTTAAAGTCGATGTCTGTATACTGAGATAACTCTGGATTGAACAAGTAACACAGAAAACTTCTCTGTCCTCTTTCTCTGTCTTTACTCAGTGGTAATATTTTGAAAATCTATAGCCACAGTATTGGTGTTAGGATATTGACATGGCACATTTCTATCCATATTTCTCCAGTTTTAATTGTACCTTTTGTGGTTTTCAATTTTATACAATTTTATTCCAAGTGTAAGATTTTTGTACCCAAAAACCAGAACAGTTTGTTTGTCACTGGCTCTTTGTGTTGCCTTTTTATCACTGCTCTTGCATGTTTTCAGCGTCCTGTTCTCTCATCTCATTTTGATCGCTAACAACCAGCAGTTTATTCATTTCCGTCCTCCCCATCCCCCATACCATGGTATGTACAAACCAACTTTTTTTTTAAATCTGTAAAGAGTAACTTACCATATTGCCTCTAGATTTAACCCCCCCCCCCTTGTCTTTTTGATACAGAGTCTTGCTATGCGGTTCAGGCTGGCCTTGAGCTCACTTTGTAGCCCAGACTAGTCTCAAACTTGCAATGATCCTCTTGCCTCAGCCTCCCAAGTGCTGGGAGGCATACGCCATCACATCCCGCTTCGATTTTGCTATTATTAAGGAAGCTACCAAAAACATTCTTTTGCTTTGTCGAGAAATTGCGTATTTACTTTTATAGGACATGGAAATTCTATTCCAGAGTGACTGTATTTTCAGTTTGGAGGGGGATTTTTTTTCTTTTTATAAAATATAAGTACTAGAAAATTTAGAGTTTCCTATGTCAGTGTCCACGTTTCTGTCAGGTAATGCTACTTTGGCCTACAGTACTGAGTTGTTTCCTCTTCTGGTGTCTCTCATGTGGCTTTATTTCCTTCTGGTCTGTTTTCAGTATTCCCTAACAAATGACACAAATGTCCTTAGTGCAGTGGTTAAGAAAAGAAAAAAATCCACATGCTCTGATATGGATCACTGACATACATCTTACTAGCTGTATGTCATATGAAAGTTGTATGAAGGTGTTTAATGCCTACCATTCCAGTTTTCTGATTTGTGAGTGATTGTAGCAGTACAGATCTGATTGGGTTCGCATGGTTATTGAGTTAGCATACATGAAGTTATTTTCTATTAAAATCCCTCTGATCTCCTCCAGAAGAACAGGATTAAAT
The DNA here is from genome assembly GCA_004027455.1 of Hydrochoerus hydrochaeris. NCBI lineage: Eukaryota > Metazoa > Chordata > Mammalia > Rodentia > Hydrochaeridae > Hydrochoerus > Hydrochoerus hydrochaeris. The sequence continues at coordinate 285,519 of PVLA01001122.1, forward strand.
CCTCACATAGGCTTCCATTGAAGCTGACACCCTGATAAATTGTATTTATTTGATTATCTCATATCTTTACTGTTAGACTGTAAGCACATATGAGGGCAGTGACCTTGTCTGTCCAATTTAGTGCACTACTCTTAGGGACAACACAGAACTGGTGAAGGCAAGGTGATTAAGGTATCATTTTACAGTGAATGAGTGAGTGAATAAAGGAAAAATTTCTTCAAAGTAAACAGGATTTACTGATCAAGTATTTAATTTGTTTTCCTTAACTTTTTAGAAAAACCATCTATTAGTTTGTAACTGTAAGTTATCTGATCAATTGTTATATGAGAATCCCATCTATGTAATGTGATGAGAATATGGTAAATAAATTTAAATTACTAAATTATTATAAAAAACACTGCCATTAATCTCAAAATATTTCCCCTTTTTAAGGCATGCTTATCTCATTATTCTTGCCACTTTCTGAAACAGTTATGGAAATCCTTTTGAAGAACCCAAATATTCAGTAGGTAACATTGTCATAGAAGTACTGCTTTATACCTTTGTTCATACTTTTATCTCAATATTACAATTATTTTAGATCTTAAATAGGTATAGTCCAAAGCATTACTAGGGAATTTACAAATAAAGCATGATACAACATAGACGGTTTTCATTTGCACACTCTGAAATTGGAGCTGTATACCAATAATCATGATCAGTAGCACACATTTTTACACACACACGGACACACACGTTTCATCGTTATCCATCTTTATTTACTCACTTGCTGAGGATGGTTTCTATGGTAGAAAAAAATACTGATGTATGTTTGCTTTGACCTAAGGGAACTGAAGCTCATGTTTACCATTTTATTATCTAGGTGCCAATTTTCAGGGATGCAGATCTAGAGCAATATCTATATCTATGTCTAAGTTTCTGTGTCTATCTGTATCTATGTATATGTCTATATCTGTACCTATATATCTATATCTCCATCCCTAATATTCCCACGTCTTCAGTGACAGCTATCGCTAGACTCATTTTATAAATATTGACATGTTGAGTGTCAAAAATGTAATTTAACTTCACATAGCTATATCTAAGATTACACCACAAGACAGTGGTTTCTTTCTTTTTTTATTTTTTGAATTTTAAGAAAGAAAGAAAAGAAATTTTTTAAAAAGACAAAATAGAAAAAACAAGAAGTAGAATACAGAGTTCGAAAAAATTAACATCATAAAATTGTTAGTTGATACATTACGTATTAACAGTCTGTTGTCAACTTAACAGTAGTTAAAGTTACAAAATCAAAGCAAAAAAGTGGCTAGACAAACACTGACAGTACAAACTCTTCTGTTCAATGATCTAACAAAAGTTCTACTTTCAAACTAATCTATCTCTTCTCTCCACTGAAATACTATAGTTGGGCTCAAATTTGTATGAGACATATCAAATTATAACAAAGATTATAGTACTTGTTTCCTGCTTTAATGTGTTTTAATACTGTTTAAAAAATAAAATTACAGAAATGATAATATTTATATTTTTGTTTGTGCTATATTAAATCATTCCCTGGGATTATTTTATGTAAGCATGGCCACACAGATAGCTATTATAATTGTATTTATTTTACCTTTGAGAAACAGTCCAAGGCAATTAAGTAATGGCTCAAGGTGATATAAATCTGTGTAATGTGATAGTCACACCTTTACTAGTGCTGTATATTGCTCTTATTTCAGTAATTTAAGCTAGTTATTTGAGCTAATCATATAGAAAATGACATTTCCTTTTGTTTCCATATGGTTTATATTCTTCAATATTTTTCATTCCTATACAATGTGGTAAAATGAAATCATATTCTCTCTTTTCTATGCATTTATATTTATTGTGTTTCTATGGTCTTTATAAATAAATCAGACCATAACAACAGCAAACCTTTGGCTGAAATGTCTGAATAATTCTGGCTCCTTTTTTCTCTCATTATATCACATGTACTTTAAGATGCACTATGAATTTCCATATGCCAATAATATTTAATTTTCATAATCAGGTGGCTCCACACTTACAGATAAGAAAATATATTTTAGAAAAATCACTTCTACCACATTTTAATACATCTTCATACAGCTTACAAGTAGTTTCCTTCTAGAATAACAATACTACATAAATTATTTTTCTAATTAAAATATTAAATCCTTAGTTAATGATTATTGCTTATTTGACCATTTGTCCATATTACATATAAGTCTGTGTTTGAAATTTGTTAGCTTCCCCTCTCCAGTATATTATTCCATGCAGCAATTTTTCTATGAAACTTGTTGCTTGGTAGGACGACTTTGCCTTTATGTGTTGCTATTTTATTATTGCTGTACTTAATTGAATGTTCTTCTTATGTAACCAGAAAGAATTCTCTAAACCTGGGAACATTTGCTTCAAATAGTAGCATGATAATGTATGCATTTATTATTTCTTTATTTTCACTCCTCTAAAATATCAACTTTGATTTTATTTTCACTTATTTAAAATATCAACTTTGATTAATACTTATATACAGGCTTTGTTCTTCTTATCTGGATGTCAACAGTAATTGGAATCCATATCCATATCCTACCTTGCAATCATGCTGCAAAAGGCCAATAAATTCCCGCTGAGTGTGTTCCTTGTTAAATTTAGTGCATTATATTCAGCATAATGAATAAAAGCAGTGGGCCGTTACTGTCTGGCTGGCTGGAGAAGGCTAGAACAGCCAGACTCCCTTGAGGCTTTGAGCCTGCTCAAAAACAGTGACAGGCAGAATCAAGGGAGTCCAGCAGCATCGCAGTTTGGTTTGTCTCCCTTAATTTCCTCTTCTGTAGAGTCTCAGGCTGTAATGATGTGAGGTAATCTTACCCATTAATTCACCACACTTTCATAAAATGCTGCATGCTCTGGTTTATTAACAAGCAAATAGAGTTAGGTAAATAGTTATGCATTTACATTGAGCGAGGAGATGAAAATACTAGTGAGTGTAAAATAGTTAACTATGCCTCTGTGCAGTTCACTTTGTGTATCTACATGTGTCTATTGTGTATTCATTTGTGAATATTGAAAGTGCTTATAGATATTTTCATGAGTGAATAATCAGTGAAGCAATCCCCATAGAAATATGTACCTGTTTATTTCCATCTTGTATCTATTGAATATACATAACCATTTTTTCTTCCTTTGTTTTTTTTTTGTTGTTGTTGTTGTTTTGTTTTTTTGAGACAGTGTCTCACTATACAGTTCAGGCTTGCCTTAAACTCACTTTGTAGCCCCTGCTGATTTTGAGCTCACAGTAATCCTCCTATTTCAGCCTCCTGAGTGCTGGGACTTCAGGCAGGCACCACCATCCCCAGCCATAACCATTTTCTGAAAAAGTGAATCCATTGTTAAGGTCACTATCTCTTAAAATGAACACATTTTTCATAGGGAAAAAAATTCTTCCATGGGCTCTAATAAAAATTTGTCTTGTGTTATAAGTGCACAAATCCAAGAGTATTACAGCGCATCTTACTCAGTGTGTTTTCTTGATAAATGAAGCTTTATTTACCAAGCCTGATAATTGTTACACATTGGTTCCTGCCAAGCTACCTGGCTGATTTAGTTCTTTGAGTTATTGTGAGTATTAATTTCAATTAAAAATTAACTAGATCCTTAAAGAAAATAAAAAAACCAAAGATTTGTATGAAATGGCCACTTTTAGTATTCTTGAGTATGTTGGAAAATATAGCATACAATGACCTTTGCTGGTTCCAAGTAACATGGCATATCCCATTAGCGATAATGGATGTAATTTTGCAACATATACGTGAAGTTATTACAGCAATGTTGTCACAGTGAGGTAAGTAGAGCATACATTAAATTCAACATTCTTCTTCTTGAAAGAATTTCTAAAATCAAATGTAAGAAATTAATAGTCAGTATTTATTGAAAGATAATACACACTAATAAGGAATTTTGACATATAATGGAAAAATATAGTAAGATGATAGTATTATTTCTGCTGCAAATAAGCATGAACTTCCTCAGCAAATATTTTCTAAACATAATAAAACCAGTGTCTATTTTGGCACTTCTGCTATAGATTCTCCAACTACAGAGTATAAGAGAAACAGAGAAATTGCTTGATGGAGCAAAAGTAGCTGGGGACAAACCTTAAAGTTTCCCATTCAGTAGGCTGAGCGAAATACAGTAAATTGCATTTTAAAAATTCTCAAATGACTTTGATGTCATTGGCCCAAGTGCACTATTTAAGAACCATTGAGCCATGTGAAAATCACTGAAGAAGTTATTTATCTGAATAGATGTAATTTTGTTTTGTTGTTGTTTTTGACACCAGGAATCAAGACCTTGTGCTTGCCAGGCAGGTACTTATGCCACTGAGCTATATTGCCAGCCCTTGACATTATATTGAATACTTTCTGTAGAATGAAGACTCAAGAATTCCATTCTTTTAATATGTTTAAACCAACTTATATATCTTTTGAAATGTCTTTTAGAAAGAAACTTATTGTCAAACTATATTTAAGGCTATCTGCCTATGAGATTCATTGGACATCCTTATTTGAAAAACAAGTTCATAAGCAAACAGACAAAAATTAAAATGAGTGGGTATTATAAGGTTTGTAATTTGCTTATAAAGAAAGAGGTCAAAATACAAGTTTTAACTCTATGATGCCAAGTTAGCTTACTTTTACCTATAGACTTTCTCAGATTTGGATTTAACTAGTCTGATGAGTAGTCAGGTCATTGAGATCTTTAAAAACAATCCCCATATATGCATTTGAGTTTGAGGGCAGTGTTTATAGTTAGTTACAGGTGAATCCATTAAAGAGACAATAACAATAAAATGAGAATACACATCACAAATCACAAGAGTATTAACACATTGGAAATAGTGAAATGTTTATTCCTATTAGTGTGAAGTTGTGTATTTTTGACTGCAGAGATATGGCTATCAGCATGATATGGAATGTAAGCACTTACATGATCTTGAGGGAATATACATGCTTACAAAAGCAAGGCTAATTATGGCAATAAAAATTACAATTGGTTCAGATTCTTATTTTCTTTCTCATGTTTTTATGTAATGGTTTTATAACCAGAATTCTCAAGAGCATATGATGTACCAAGCACTGCACAGGGTCAGGAGAGGAGTGATGAACAAATACAAAGGTAGATTTATATAACCTTGATCATAGGTTCATGCAGGCATGAGCACCACTGGCAAAAATGTTTAAATGTTTAAAATTTTTAAATTGTTAAATTTGATATTAATGTATAGAGTTATATTGTGGGGAGGAGGAGGAAGGAAAAGTATTAAAAGACAAAGGATTATGCTAAGATTTTTAATCTTAAATGTTAGGGTCCAATTATGCTGCATCATTCTTAGTTTTGATAATGATACAAATATAAAGAAGCCTGATAGGGTGGTGCAGGCCTCTAATCGCAGTTAGTCAGGAGGCTGAGGAAGAAGGGTCATGAGTGTAATGCAATTCTGGACAATTTAAGAAGACCCTGTCTCAAAAAACAAAAAAATGACAGGTGGAGAATGTAGCACAGTACCAAAAAATTTTCCTAATGAGTTAGGCCCTCATTTCAATTTCTGGGGGATAAATAGATATCTTAGAATTAGATATTTCTAAAAATTTTTTAAAAGATTTTCTTTAAAGAGAAACAAAAGCATGTAAATGTAGAGATAGTACAGAATTCAAAAAAATAAACAACAAGAAATCAGAAGTTAATAAATTACATATTATCCTCTTAGAAATAGTTGTTCAAGTTACAAAATTAAAGCATACAAAGTAGATAGTCAAACAGTGAGAGTGTGAACAGCTACACATGCATGAATCTCTACATGTATTTCTATCATTTCTGTATTAGAGGGGAAAACAAAACTTAGAAAGACAAAACAAACAAATTCCTATAAAAACATGAAACCAAAAAGTCATATAAAACCACAGTACAAGGTGATCTACAATGATTACTGTGTTGTTTCTTATTATCTTCAATAGAATTTTATCATCAGGCATAACTGAATATAACAGTATAACTGAGTATAGCAGTAAATAACAATATTAGTAAAATAAAACATTGTAGACAGTATAAAACTTCAAAGGCTGGAAATAATCAAACCAGAGTGGATATTCTAGTGAATCTTGCCATCTTAAGTGCAGTTGCCTATGCTCTCAGACTTGTTACTGTCAAACTTAACAGCTTTGAATAAAATCTATCAATACAAAACAGCGATCCAACAAACCAAATTCAATTATGATCAGTCATGGTAAAACTGTGTAGATTTTACAGAGCTTTAGATTAAGTTAATAGGAAATTAAGGATGATTACCGTACTATATCCTGTTATTTTCGGGATTACTGTCTGCACCCTCAAATCTAGTATGGGTAGAATGACTAGAACAGAATATAATCCATCTAAGCAGAGTAGTGTGAGTAATGTGGGTTTTAAATCCTGGTGCACTATTAACAATATAGCATATCAAGGCCATCCATGTTAGAGTTTCTAGTTATCCTTCTCTGCCTCATTTCTTCTATGCTACTTTTCTGCCTGTTTGTCTAGTTTTCTCCTTCATTCTACTGCCTACCTCACTCATTGAGGCCTTTCTGCCACTGTTCCTAAAATCCTGGTATTTTTTTTTTCTCTCTAGAATGTCCTTCAGCATTCTCTGTAGGGTTGGATTGGTGGTCACAAACTACCCAGTTCCTCTTTATCATGGAAGCATCTTGTTTCTCTATTAATTTCTAGTGACAGTTTTGCAGGGTACATCAATCTGGGCTGGAGGCCACCTTCCTTCAGGACTTGGAAGACTTCACTCCAAGCTCTTCTTGATCTGATGGTCTGTGTCGAGAAGTCAGCAATGATTCTGGTGGGCTTACCTTTATAGGTAATCTGTTTGTTTTCTCTGACAGCTTTTAATATCCTGTTTTTATATTGAATTTCTGGTATCTTCATTATTATATATCTGGGTGTAGCTCTGTTTTGGTTGTAGGTGGCTGGAGTTCGGTATGCCTCACACAACCAAATGTCATTTTCTTTTCCCATGCTTGGGAAGTTTTCCTTAATTATTTCCATGAATGGCCTTTGTAATTCACCTGTATGTATTCCTGCTTCTTTGTTCACATTTCTTATTCTTAAATTGTAGATTCTTTTGTCATCTTCTAGCCTATGTATTGTTACTGCCTATTTCCTTGTTATTTTTAAGAGATCTTTCCTTTCATGATCACACATTGCAAACTTGTCTTCAAGTTTTGATAGTCTATCCTTAGTTTCTTTTAAGGAGTTTTGCCAGCTTTCAATTGAGTTTTTAATTTCCTGGTAGTCTCTTTGAATCTGCTTCATGTATTCTATATTTTCTTTATATTCTTTATCAAATGTTTCTCTCCTTTTTTTGTATTCCTCCCTTCTTCTGTCTGTATCTTCCTGAGAGATGCTTCCTGAGAGCATTTCTTTTATTACTCTACTCATATCCTGCTTTACCTGATTTAATGTTTCAGTTTTGAGCTTGTCTACAAGGTCCCAAAAATATCTCTTAATGTCCATTTCTGATGTTGTGTGTTGCCACCCCCAGTCTCCCTTGTTTTTCCTTCTCTTGGATCAGGGCTCTCAGGGTTCTGGGCTGGGGGCCTCCTCCTGCCTCTCTCTCCTGTCATGGCCCTGGCTTCCTCCACATAGGTTACAGTGCAGGTCCCAGCCCCCTTCCCTGTTGGCCAAGTTTCCTCCAAAGCACACAGGCAAGGGAACTCCACCCTCTCCTGCCTGCTCTTGTCACTGAGGTGTAAGCAGGCTGTGTATGCCTTCCCCTCCCCACCGTGCCAACCAAACTTCAGGGGTGATCACCTGGTTAGTGCGTGCTAGGCTCAGGGAATTGATTTGGGCCAGCTCATTGGGTCCGGCTAGGGGCGCGGGGGTTGGAGCAAGCAACCTAAGTCACTGTCACTCCCAGTTCAGGCTCCTCTTGCCTGATTTCAACATGTTGCCCACCTGATCACACCCTTCCAGTGGGGGGGCTCTCACTCCCAGCACTGACCATGGATTATTGAAGGTTCATCCACCAGCTCTGCTCTCCACTCTCAGTTGGGCTCACCAACCCCCGACTTCAGCGCTGCCATTCTTCCTGCGAGTGGCGGTGGGAACAAGTTTGGGTGGCTCCGCCTGCTGGAGCAGATTCTAGCTGGTGCAAACTTGGCGGGTCATCCCAAAAACACTGTTTCCCTTTAGTTTTTAGCTGTTTCAGTTGTAGTCCCAAAGTATTTGATGAGTTTTTTTAAGTTTTAATTTCTTCCTGTGAAAAGAGGATCCATCTCCCTCTGTCTGAGTCTCTCCAGGGTGTTTTATTCTGGCATATGAATTGTTTCTCCCGGGAGGCTCTGTATTCTGTTACTCACTGATTGGTCATCTTGTCGTCTCTCTTCTAAAGATTTGTATCCTGCAAGCAGAAATTAACACTTTCTTTCTGTGTATCTATGTTTTATATACAAAAATGAACCAGTTTTAGTTCATAATATAAGAAAAAGAATAATGTAAATTGCAGAAATCACTTATGATCATAACAATAGTATTACAAATAAATTTTCCTCAAAAATTCTCTCCAAAATTTTAAAAACAATAAGACAAAAGGAACATGAAAGGAAAAAACTTAGAACGAATATGAAACTAAGACCACAATCGTAAGCTATTTAGGAACCTATAAATAAATATTAAAGCACTATATATCTTTTATCAGTTTTCATGGGTTATATCTATTAATATTAATTCTATTATAAATTGAAACTGGAATGAATATTTTAATGAAAACTATCTTTTCTGAAACAAATAAAACTATTGAGAAGAATGTGTTTTAAAAAAATTTTGCAAGTCTTTATGTCACTTCTTTATTTGATATGTTGTGATACACTGTTTTGGTTATAAAGTACAAGAAGAAAATTCAGGTTCACATAGCTATGTAGTTGGGAAAGAGTGGACATTTCAATAATACCCTTTCACAGAGCTGTAATTATTCTTGTCTGATATTCTGCCAGAACTCAACTAGTGGTAGGTATGTACATATGCATGCATGTATGTATGCATGTAATTATATGGTACTAGAGATGGTACCCAGGGCATTGTACTTCCTAGGCAAGTGCTCTACCACTGAGCTACATTTCCAACTCTTTCTAAAAATTTTTTTGACATGAAGTTTCATCATTTCAGCATTGAAATATTTCTAAAAGTTCTTAGAAAATATTCTTGGCCTTTAGTACTTATTATGCTGAAAAATCAAGTTTTTTTCTCAAGTATTTAACTGGACTACAATAAAACAAAAACAAAAAAGTCTTATGGGGAAAACTATGTAAATATAATTGAATAAAACAAATTGTAAAATCAAGTGAGTCATAGAGATAAATATTTTAATATAAATGTACCTTTAATTTTTGTCATGGACTACAAAAGTAAAATAATAATAATAATATAAATAAATACAACAAGCAAAAATTTTAAAACAATATAGAAGGCAATATTATTTAAAAAGGTAATAATAGATTTTAAGGAGAAATACTAGCAAATATTTTGTATGGAATATTAACCCTAATAGCCAATAATCCATTAATACTTTGGTTTACCTCAGCAATTTGTAGATGACTTTAATAATTAATTTGAAATATTTGAGTTATCATATAACAACACTGTCTTAAGACATGCAAATTTTCTTATAAGGTCCATATATAACCTCTGACTATATTTCTTAAGACACATGTTTGAGAAAGTTGGCATTAAATATTTTCCACTGCATTTGTTGTCTAATTCACCCTAGATTTTTAAAAGAGTAACAAGATTCCACCCACACTATTACATAAATATAAACTGAAAACAGATTACCATAATCATATTTTCACTGAATTGTCCACCCAAAATTTGGCAGAATTATTTGGCAGAAGAACATATGTTCACCCTTCTATAAATCTATTCTAATGTAACTGAATGACAGTCTTCCAATCTTGCATTTTTTCTTTTTTTTTTCAAAATTTCTTTCTAAATTTTACCTAGGGATTTCAAGCCCACTGGAGATCCTACCCTGCTGCTTAGTAATCTTTCAGTTATGATTTTGGCTCAGGGAAGGACAGATATTAAAAAGTCAATATTTTAAAAATCAGTATTTGTCATTAAATTATATACATATTTTTGAAACATTTTAAAATGTATTTGGATTTCATTTTTAAAGAACTTTTATAAAATCTCTTACTTTTTTCTTTTATTTTTACATATATGATATACTTTTAGGAAATACACATTAGCTAGAAATTTGCACTTCACCTTCTACTAACTACCTTTGCTCCTCCTATCCATACTCCTTGGATTTTCACTTGACCAATGATAGGATGTGCCTCTTCCTCCAAACACCTCGCCTCTTCAACATGCCTACTTATTACAGCTCATCCAGTTTATTATATGATGAATGGAGTGAGTTTATAAGATCTTGGTCAAGACTCTACATTAGGAAGCAGGGTTATATCATAGGAATATCAAACTTGTATCTCAAACCTTCGCAAAAGTCCAAGCTCCTCTCCAGACATGATCTCCAGTTTATGTACAGCTCTTTTCTCTGATTATGAAATTCTAGAATAGGCTCTATGGACCACAGCAAGAGCAGTAGGAGGAAGATTTTTATGTTTTTCTTTCAGGTTCTCATTTTGTGAATGTGTTTTTCTCTTCATAGGCAGGAAAACATAACATATAACAACCTACACTTGAAGAGGATCCATCTATGTCATCATTCCCCCAGTGTGTGAGCACTCATGACTTTGCTCACTCACAAATGCCTCAACCTATACATTTAATTGAATCTGATATATTGATAACAACGTGAGTATAATTTTTCATAGAGGAAAGTAAAGAAGGCTAATTATAGATACATTACACTCATAAAGTGTTTAGAAAATCTTCTAAAATATTTGGAAATAGAAGATGTGCCACAGAAATACATGCAATGAATATAGATTTGAAAGTAAACTTTTACCTTTGTGCCAGACCATAAATGACATCCTTAATTAAGAATTTTCTAAATACTTAAAAACATTGTGTGTAGAACATATTTAATCACCCCAGTACTACTATCAGGTAGCTTCCATTATTGCTATTCATCTTTTCCTTTTTTTTTTCTTTTTTCCCCCCCTGTTATTTTGTTCTCAACTGCCTCCTCCTCCTCCATTTTCTCTGTCTTTGTTTCTCTGTGTCTGTGTCTGACTCTCTCTCTCTCCTCTCTCTCTTTCCCTCACTCCCTTTTCTCTCTCTCAGCTGAAATTTGAAGAAATAAATTGGGTTTTCATGATACAGTTAATAAATTTCAGAATCTATATTCAAACCCAAATTTTGTTCTCAACTCTAAGTTAGCATGATGCAGTTGCATGTTAATAGATGTCACTTTTGAAGCCAAGTTCACATTTGTTTACGGAAAAACCAGAATAACAGAAAAGACCTAAGGGTTTCACAAAAGGAGAAAAAAAGAAATGTGGCTGGGCCCCAGGAGCACTGCAAACCAATAAATAAACACAGAACAGACTTGATTTCCACTTCCATTCCCACAACCTCATCCCCCTCCTTCCATTTATCTGTTCCCTTCTCCACCATCCACCTCTCGCTGGGTTACTTACTTTGGTTCACATGGCATAAAAATTCATTTAGTTTTGAGCTTTGTGTCTTTTAGCACAAGCACACAGTGCCCAGAAGAATATGATTCACATTAAATAACAAAACCCATAAGTAATAAGCTGGAAACTTTTGGTCATATTTCTCCTTTGCCCATTTTATAACAATCATTATTCACTTGTATCATGAATATTGTGAGAATGTTGATTGCTTCACATTGTCCTCAGTAGACATACAAGATTTTTTTGTTCTAATGGGGAGTCATAGATTATAAGTTAAAATATATGACCAATTCCTGATAAGTGATTATAAATAGAAGTTAGATAAATAAATTTCAAATACTACTACATTAAAACAGTAATACATAGCATGTGAAATGGTAGAGGGGTAGAAGTTGATATCACATAGTGATATAAGAGACTATTTCACTGAAATGACATTCAAATACAGACTCAAAAGACAAGAAGAAAGCATCTATGGAAAACTTAATCAGAAGGCTGGGGGAGTAGCTGATTGGTGTAGAACTTGTGTAGCACATATGTAAGCTTGAGCTCAATCCCAAAAACCTAAAAAAAAAAAATCAAGGAAGACCATGAGGCAGAGAAGATGAAAGCAAAGATGTGAGAATATTAGACAACCAGGATGGCTGGAAACTAGTAAGGAAATGGGAAAAGCTAACATACGAGTTAGAGGCAGAAAGGCAGACAAGAACTAAAAATAGGTATGGAAGGCTGTACAAGGCATTTGAATGTTATTCAAGATAAAAAAAAATAGTTTTAGCCAGAGGGAGAGTGCTATGATTTACCCAAGTTCAGCTGGGTGCCCCTTGGGTTATGTTTTAATTTGACTGCTGTTGCTACTGCCACAGGGCTGTAGAATGAAAGGAATATCTCCCCTTGGGAGCCATGGTTCTGGGCAGATAAAGCAATGCACTGTTCTGTTCTCCTTGCCATTCTGTTCAATCACCTCTGTTAGAAATCCCCTTAGCAATCAGTCCCCACATTCTGTCAATCATATTAGCCACTATTCTTACAAAACCAGCTCTATCTGTAAGGTTTTATTCTCTACTAGTTTTCAATGTTTTAGGTTATCTGAGCTTCTTTATAGTTTTAAGGCTTTTTGAATATGATGTGCTATTGTAGAATTATCTCTGTTATGCTGATTTACTGATTGATTGCCCAGTGGTTAATACCCACTTGAATACCGTCTATTGCCTCTAGGCCTTGGCTTCCAATTTGGTTTCACTAGGCTTTATATTTTAAATTTTTCTATCTTCCAACCTCTGTTATTTGCCATACTTATTTTCAGCTTTCTTACAAAAACATGATTGGATCCTGAGGGCGCTTGCTAGATATCTGGCAAGCATCACACAGCTATAAAAGCAAGTCAAACTAACTTGGCAAAATGGAACAAAATGGAAAGAGATGCCAGCAGAAAAGAGGATCTGGAAAAAAAAAAAAACTACAGACAGTAGTCATATCAAGAAAACAAAAGAATGGCCCAAAGAGTTATGAATTGGTGCAGGAGAGTTAATGAGATGGCAAATTTCTCAAGGAAAAAAGCCAAGTATAGATAAAGAAGGATAGAACAGCATAAGAGAAAGAAAAATCAAAATAAGGAAAATAAAAATATGTAAAACCCCAAGTGCAAGGTGAAAGTAGAACAAAACAATGGATAAATTAAGAAATGGCGCACTGCATTAAAGCAAATGTATTCTGTTTTCTTTATTCTTATCTTTAACTGGATTTGCATTTCTCTGGTAGCAAAGCCAAACTGAAAGGATAATTTTGTTTATGCACCCAATTTGCATAATTGTGCAATATAAATTACAATGCTAATTAAGGACAGCCCTTGGGCTTCTGGAATTGGGTCAAAGTGGCTCCCTAAGTGCAAGGAGGTTGGGGCATTGGCTCTGTCCCCTCTTCCACTGCAGGGAAGCCAGGCAAAAAGAAAAGAATCTCTCTGACAGTGTGTGAAATCTTGTCAGAATTTGTTGCAAACCAAAAACTGTATGTCTCACTCTCGATGTTGGCTTTCAAAAGCATCTTTGTGTGATTCTGAAATGATGTGCTTAAAAGCTAAATTTTCTTCTAAATGTTACTGCTTATCTTTTATGCATTTATTTCCTTCACTTATAAAAGTTTTATTCAGAGAACTTAAAGCAGCGGTAGATAATGGGGCATGAAGCTGGCATACAATATTTTTCTCCCTGGACTCTTGCCAAAATCATCTCAAACCAGTTCATGATGTGCCCTGCTTGGGCTCTTGTGTACCAGGAAGACACGGCAAGCTCAATGCTGAGCATTAATTAAATTTATATCCTTAAAACTAATTAAACAATTGCACTATATAGTAAAAACTAAGTCCCAGAACACTATTTGTAGTTTGCAGTTGTAATGTACAGGGTTCCTATAACATGTAGGCTGGCTTTATCTCTGAGATCCTATAGTGACGAAGACTGCCATATTGACAATGGAAAAGCTTTGGGACAGGTCTCTTTTGAAGATGGTGTTGTGTAAGTTTTTTGTAGTCCAAAAGCACTGACCTCAAGCAAAAGTTACAAGCAAACTTAGAAAGAAGCAGATCTCAATCACTCAGGTCAGAGTAGAGATGTGTGAGGTTCAAAGAAAGAAGATTGAGTGCCCTATCTTATGCTATTTTTCTTTCTACTCTACTTTATTAGAGCATGGAATCACTTTTATAAGGGAATTATTATCTGCCTCACTTGACCAATAGCAAGACACTTAAGACCACTAGTTATATGTGCCTGATTTCAATCATAAGATACAGAGCAATGCTTTCTCTTAGATTATTGTAGGAATTACTGGAAAACATGTGACCTGCTTTCTGTTATTTGATATCTGATATTTTTACTTAAGCAGTGTTCTCCAAATTTTTTCATGTCCAGACATACAAAAAATAATACTTCTGTGTAATTCTGAAGTACTATAGTCTAAATGCTTGAATTCACCAAATTCTTCTGTTTGAAACTGTCTAATACTCCAAGGTGATGGTATTAAAATGTGAGGGGAGGATGGCTTTCCGAGGTAATGAGGTCATGGGGTAGAACCCTTATGAATGCCATTTGTATCCTTATAAAAGAGCTCAGTAAAGTCCTCTTGCCCATTTCCCATATGAAGTTGAATTAGAAGGTAGCAGTCTATAAAGAAGTAGGTTCTCACCAAGTAGTGAATCTACTGAAAACTTGGTTTTTGGAATTTTCAATCTACCAAACTCTGAAAAATAAGTATCCATTTTTTTCTATTGTTTTTAAGCCACCAATACATCTTAAGCAAGGTCCCATTTTGTACAGCAACAAAGTTCAAGAGATCACAGAAATGAAAGTTACGATCAAGTCAGTATGTGGTACACTGGGCTTAACGTGGAGTTTCATGCGTCTTTGTAGGAAATGAGCAAGGACAATACTTACCTCCCCCCATCCACCTTCCCCTACTCCCTGTGAAAGCTACTTCCTTAAATGGCTTTAAGTAAAACTGGCCTAACCCTGGCTCAAAAGTTTGACCTATTCTGGCCATGCTCAGCAATCTCAGGATGAATGGGAAGCTTAACAAATTTTTAACAATATTTTGAGCTTATGGATACAATCATGAAGAAATATTTCAACTTAGCCCTTATGAGATAATATACTTGTTGTTTTCCTTGAACTAGATGAAAATGAATATTATTTTCAACTGGAAGAGTCCTAATTGTTACATATTCATATTTCCTAAAATTCAGATCCAATAGGTCAGTTCTCCAAAGCTTACCATTGCTTATAAAGTCCAAGTCTTTACCTAATTATGGATAATATATAGGTTCAACTGTAATGCAGTCAATATGTTCTTTCTCACTCGTTTATTGATTACAGTGTTAGCCAAGAGTGGACAGGGTAGTCAGAGTCGCTGGTCTAATTATTATCCTTTTATTATCTTTATCGAACAGGCCTCAAGAAAGTAACAGACATGTTACTTTCACCCTTTGGAACTGATTTTCTTTCCCTTTTTGTGCAGCTGCTACCGTGGATTTGGCATATATTTGTCTGTTATTGTAAAAGCATAATATTGACAATGTAGACATTTTACAGGATGCACCTTCTGATTATTTTGTACATACTGAGGGAGCTTATTGTAGAGAAGTGAATCTTAGTATTGTTCTTGGATTGTTTATATCAGCATTATCAGGGAAATTGTTAGTAATACACATTTTTGAACCTAACATAAAATTCACTGAATTGGGAACTCTGTAGATGGCAATGAGAAATCTGCATTGCAAAAGAGTTAAAAACATCCCATTGTACATGGGAAAATTTTTGAACCACTGTGGGGTCTTGGGCAAACTCTCTGTACTTCATTGTACTTTTCTGCCTGACACAAATAAAATGCTCAATAAATTTTAAATAATTCTGTAACTGAGAAATATTGTTACCTGTAATAGTCAAGCAAAGTTTGTTTTAAATTGAGGAACTATCTCTAAGATCACGTAAAAGTTAATAGCAATGAGAGCAAAGAGAATTGTTTGAGAGCAATTAAGCCCATACTGAAAAAGGAAAACAATGAATAAGTGTCATAAAACCTAGAGTAGGAATTTAAACATAGTGTAACTTCAATTCATATATCGTGGGATTTAGTATAGTTTCCTATTCACCAAAATCTAGAAATATTCCCTAACTATAGGGTAATTTTTAGTTATCTGTTATTTTTAAACTGTTATTTTTTTTGACTGAAAGTTCTTTTTCTAAGGGTTTAATTCTTTTTTAGTCACATGGACTCAAATGATACTTTCATATTTATAAATGGATGAGGCTGAGACTTTTCATGTCTATTAGCACATATTATTTGTAGAACATTTTCTAAAATTTGTAAATAGCTCAAAGTTTATGATTCTTGATATATAGCAGTCAAAAGAGATACAGCTTCTCTCCACAGAGGTCATTGCCTCAGAAGCTTTAATTGTACCAGGAATTTTTTGGATCTATTTGCATGCTGTTTGGATACATGGGTTCAGAAGTTCACTGATTTTACATTTCATGCTCTATATCATACTGACTGTACTTGCTCCTTTACTGTTGCACCATCATATGTCTCTAGGCTTGAAAATTCACTTATATGTTGTATGCAGGACAGTATTTCTTTGTTAAAACTATTAAATTCCAGGCATTAATCTAGGCACTAAGTTCAAAACAATGATACGAGACACTCATGTGATCATGATGATAATATCTATAGCTTGTAATTTTTCCATGAGGCAGAAACTGAAGTTTATTTTGTTTGCTTTTATAGTCACAGATTGATAGGAACATATGTAGGTGCACAAGAAAAAATTTCTGAATTATTAAAGTGAATATTATGTTTAAAATAGTAGGAGCTTTTGAGAAACCTGACTAAAGAAGGAAATTTGAAAAGCAAGACATAGGAAGTAGATTATTTGCGCTATAGTATATTTTTTAAAAAACCTAGTAGAGGTGCTTGACTTTTAGGTGAAATAATAGAGAAAACGCATATGACAGCAAATACAGATTGACTGGAATTATATTTCATGCAGTTCACCCCAACTGTAGAGACTTGAGGAAAGTATTAGAAAGAACACTGACATCAGGGCTGGAGAGATAGGTTTCGAGGCTTGGCTTTACCACTTAGTAGCTGTGTGATTTTAAACAAGCTTAAATTTGTGAAATTGAAATAAACTAGCTGCTTAAAACTCACATATTGCAAACAGTGCAAGATTAGGATATTTGAAAGAAATTCAATATATTTTTCTAAGTGTTCAATATTTTTCTAGCAGAACAAAACTGAATTTGGAAGAAGGCACCTTGAGTTGCAAGACAGTGATGAAAATATGAATATTTGGAAAAAAGTAAACATGTCTTAAATCACGATGTATAGAGACTTCCATGAAATTCTCTTGCCAAAATCTGAAGCAGGTACAAATAGTTCCAAGAATCTGAAATTTGATCATCAAAAGTTTCACTATACACTTAGAATTTAATCTGTTATTGTATGGCATAATTGTAAAATATTAAATTTCTTTTATTCTCAAATAGTACAGAAAAAGAAAGGGAGTTTCATTTTGCAAGGTCATCATGAAAAAGTCTAACATATTTTGTGAACAGTGATTTCCTGGGTGTTAGTTACTTGATATTTTTTATTTTTCTGTAGATACAAAAATATTGTGATTGGTTCTACATTTATTAAACATAATAAACTGTGAGGAAAACAGAATACATTTTGTTTGGGTGAAAGCAGTAGCCTAAATATTGCATTAAAATTAAAACTAGTATTTTGGGTTATATTCTTATTGGATTGTATTCTTATTTATAAATAAACTTAATTATTATTGAGTATATGTTTCTTATCAGCATTTAAAACTGATTATATTACATGATCATACACTATATAAAGATGTTTTGTACAATGATGGCTCACAGAGGTATATACCACATAGCACAGGTGTATTATAGACTCTATCTTTTAGATTTGTTTCAAGTACTCTCTATGATGTTTGTACAACAAAATCACCTAACAATATTTTTTGTAGAATATATTTATCATTAAACAATGTTTGATATTATTTTAATATCATGTAAATACATTTTTATTCATTTTTTATTTACACGGCAGAAAATTTACCAGACTGAGAACCAACAAACGGGGAAAATGATTTTTACTTTGATTTACATAATTCGTGTATCATATCTTCATCTTCCTTTCTCCCTTTCTCAATGTAATTAATTATCCTATTGTGCTGTCCTCTAACTTGTGCCCAGGTCTTCCCCCAGTGAGTCATGCATTCACAAGAATATCAGGGGAGATTCGGAGTCTTACTCTTTGGTATCTTTAGCACAAGGAGTAGCATGTTGTTGATTCTCCATAAATATGAGCAAATACATTTATGTGAATTGAATACTAACCTTCAATTAGTTCAGCAAAAATGGTACAAAGTTAGTTAAGACTGAAAATATTTTTTATTTTCAGTCAAATTAAAAAAATAATTTGATGCTCAGAAATTCTTAGTACTTCCTTTACAGAAAACAAAGTCTGTTCTTATGTTCCTCAAAAGATATGCTTTTTCTTTCAAGGAGTGAATATATTGAGAATATTCATAGAAGCTGAATATAAGTAAGCAATATGATGTAGCCCAAAGGTATGTGTAATTTGAAGGACAGATAGAGATTGTGTCAATGTAGCAGATCATGTCTGTGATGGTCCTTAGCAATGACAGATACTACTTGATGCCTTCTCAATATTCATTTCCCATTCCTTAATAGACATGCTAGTTAAATAGAAACATGTCTAGCTGAAAATTCACTTTATAACTTTCAGTACAAATAGAAGTAGACATGTAACTCAATTCTGACCAACAATAAAATTGGTGGAAGCTTCCAAGAAATTCTTTATAGAAGAGATAAACTTACTGGAATGGTTTTTTTAGTCCTTTTACCTGTCACCTACATGGATGCTTGGAAGTCCAATCATCTTGCAATCATGAGGATTAAAACCACATTTTATAGTTGGTTTCAGTAAGAATAAGGAAAGAATCTGGATCTTAAGGACATTGAGTTTCACTGTTAATCCTGATCTTCCTATGGACTAGTTGCATGCCACAAATAAACCTTTGATTTATTTAACTTACAATTTGTTGGCCTTTCTTGAAACTAAACACAGTCTTAATATATTTGCCCTTCAGGAGAAAAAGTTGGTACATGACTTCCAAAATCTAATGAGATTCATATATGAGTACAGCCAATCTACTGAAGCAGTTCCTCTTCAGTCCATGGCGTAAGGCAAGTACCTGGAATAACACACTGTATCTGATAATTTTGTTTGTTGATTTTGCCTGAAACCTAGGGTCAAAGAGCCCAGAAAATTGTAAATATAGATATGTAAACTCTGTGCACATTAGCTTATAAATGCAATTATGATTTTCATGCCTAGATTTGGAAAAAACAAATATGTAACATTCCTATATAATATTGCTTTAATTAAATTCTTTTCTCTCTGGGTGTCATATATGCTGCACAGGCACAATCAATGACCATTGACAATTTGCTTAAACCTTGCTCTTTGTCTTATTTATATAATTTATTATGTCAGTGTTTCTCAAGTGCTGTGCTCCTGCAGCTTATCATCTAAAAATTCTTCCCAGATGTGTGGAAATTTTTCATTAATTTGTACTTACTGTTTTGTAATTAAATACACATGGTTTTGACTGGGGGAGACACATCTTTTTTCATCTCAGAGAATTATTTGGCCTGGAAAAAGAAATGATTCATGCCCTTCCCATTTTATTCTCATCATTCAGATAGATATCCCTATGAATTTCCCACTTTATAAATTTAGCCAGTGCAAACATGAAAAAGAAAATTTCATTATTTAAAATATTTCGGCAGTTTCTATGTATAACTCAGTTATTAGTTTCCCATTAAGAACAATGTAACTCTAGAATAGGATTCAATTCTAATTTTCAAAATTGAAATGCAATTTCAAAACACGAAGTGATAATCCCTGTAGTGGTACTTCTCCACAGAGAAGATCTTTCTGGTTACTAACTCTCAAGACTCAGCACTAAAGTTACTATCTTTTAATTTGTGGAACCATAAAGAGAAGGTTAGAACTGACCTGTATATTAACAAGAACTCTCTATTATAAGCAGCCATCAATATTTCAATTGTTCTTTTTTATAAATTATCATTATTTTTCTCTGAGCATAGTGTTTCTCTATGTGACAGGGGTGTGTGCATGTGTATGCATGTGTATGTATGTTGAATTTATTAGTTCTGATCTCTTTAATATTCTGACGGAATAAGAAAAAATATTCATACCTTGAACTGAAGGAGTTGACTTAGGTCTGCTGCTTAATGTTCATTTTTTTAATACTATGAAATATAAAACTAATACTGAATTTGCTAGACTCCTTTGCAACTAGGTTTTTGAATCATATTAGGTTTGGCTAATTTGATTCCTGTGTCACATTCATCATAAGAAGCAATATTCATACCTCAAAATGAAGGGATTACCTTTAGTCTGCTGTGTAATTCCATTTTTTTAATATTATGAGGCATAGAATATAAAATTAGTACTGCATTTGCTAGACTCCTTTGCAGCTAAGTTTCTGAGTTATATTAGGTTTGGCTGGTTTGATTCCTGTGTCACATTTAGAAGGGTGTGTAAGGCAAATACCACATGGCGGCCTGATTTTATTTATTTCTAAACTTTATTGGGCACACTGTATAAAATATAATGAGCATATTTTAAATGCATAGTTTGTTGAGTTCTGATAAGTTTATTGACCTGTGTAACCAATATCAATATCAATCCCAATGTATATATTATTTTTTTTTTACTCCAGAATAGAACAATGTGCCGCCTTCTTGACAATACCCAAATTCTGGATCCAGACAACTATTGATCTGCTTTATATTACCATAGATCACATTTTCCTTTTTTAGGGATTCAATAAACAGAATCATATAGTAAATCATCTCAATTCTGTCTTGTTCCAATCAGCATAGTGTTTTGAAATGTATCAATACTGTTTATATGATAAGCAGAAAGTTAAAATGGCCTCCAAGATTCTTTATTGCTGGTGTACTTTCCTTTTGTCTCTTATTCAACCAAAGCCAATTTA
This sequence comes from Hydrochoerus hydrochaeris, assembly GCA_004027455.1. Taxonomy (NCBI): domain Eukaryota; kingdom Metazoa; phylum Chordata; class Mammalia; order Rodentia; family Hydrochaeridae; genus Hydrochoerus; species Hydrochoerus hydrochaeris. The sequence goes on from PVLA01001122.1 coordinate 306,786, forward strand.
AATACTGCTGTGAAGGAGTTTTCCAGGCATAATTAAACTCTTTAATAACTTTGCTTTAAGTTATGGGGATTTTCCTAAGTGAACTGGACCTAAGTAGGTGAGCCATCACAAAAACTAGAGATATTCAAAGCATGGGAGAAAATTTTGTTGCTGATTTAAAAAAAGAAAACCTCCATTTGTAGTGAAAGCCATAAGTCAAAGCAGCCAAGCCATCTTCCAGGAGCTGAGAATCACCCCAGTTTGATGCTTAGCTAGAAAGCTGGGACCTTGGGCCTATAATGAGGAACTGAATTCAGCTAAAAACCAATGACCTTAGAAAAACCTGGAGCCTCAGCTGAAACTGAGACTCTGGAAAATACCTTGAATTTAACCTAATGAGATCTGAACAGAAAACTCAGTTATGTTCTTCCAGAATTCTGTCCTATAGAACTATGATTTAAGAAATGGATATTAATTAAATCTTCTAATTTTGTGGTGATTTGTTAGGCACCAATGTAAAACTAATCTACTGAGTGTCATTAGACATTTCCTTCTTATCACTGAATGTATTAATACTGCTTCCCAGAAAATTACCAGTAATGTAGCATATTTTTTACTAGTATGTGTTGACAGTACATAATATTTATGTTCCTTGTGTGAAGTTGGTACATGAACACATCTTGATTGTTTTTTCAACCCTTTTTCTCCTCTCTTTACTTCTTCCTCCTTCTCCTGACTCCCTTCCTATTTGAGAAATACTGATCTCCAGAATCCCTAGTATTTGTGTTTTATTTTGCTCTTTATTTAAATTCCTGGAAAAGTTCCACACAGTTATATTAGATTTTAAAAGATTCACAGGATTCATTTGCTAATTTTTTTAAATTTCTGTGTCTAAATTTAAGAGAAATAGTTTTTCATATTTTTTCTTACAATATCATTTTGAATCAGGGAAATGCTAGCTTCATAACATATATTAAGGAATCTTTCACTCCCCTTTAATTTTCTGGAATAAATTGCATAGTCCTGGAATTTTCCATAAATGAATTAAAATTGACTACTGGAACCATCTGATCTCTGATTTGCAATTTCTTTTTCCTTTTAAGACAGTTGTACAGTTGTACATGTTTGACGTTTAAGGAACTTGATCATTTCATTTTTAAAAATGTTTTACCTTTAAAACTGGTCATAGTAGTCCCTCGTTCTTTTAATAAACACAGATTTAAATTGATGTTTAATATGTCTTCTCAGTTTGACTTGAAATATTACTCTTTTTATATTTTCTTCATAGAGTTCTTTATGTTTTATGTATAATTTTATATATCTAATTTTTTAATTTAGAAAATTTGTTTATTTTAGCTCAGATATTTGTCCTACCACAACTTGTTTCTGGGACTTCAATGTGGAACCCTTATACTGTTTGATATTTTCCCAAAAGTAACTGAAATGTATCTTAATTATTTTTAACTGTTTCATTATGTCATTATTATTGATATGCTTTTAAAGTTCACTGATTCTCAATCTGTCCTGCTCATAATCCTGCTATGAAATTTTCATGTCAAACATTCTGTTTTTCAAATCTAGATATTACATTTTATTCTTCTTCAAAGGTTTCTTTGGCTCCCTACATTATGTGTAATTCTGTGTAATAGTCTCACATTATTAAATGAACCTATATTACTCGTTTTAATATTATTGTCTTCTAATTCCACCTCCATCATTTTTTATTCTGCTTCTATTTTTCTTCTAGTCTTATGCTTCATTTTTCTGTTTCTTAACTTGTCAGATAATTTGTAAATGGATGCTGAATATGTAAATTTTACAGTGGGGATGGATAATAAATTTCTTCCCTCACTTAAAAACTGACAGCCTTTGTTTTAGAAGTCAGTTGAACTGCTTACAATTCATTTTGCTTGTTTTTGAGGTTTGATTTCACTTTTCTTTAAGTACACCTGAATTTTTCTTTAGTCTAGTTACAATTTGGCTCTTCTAATATGTTTTTTTTCTTTTTTAATTTAAAGAAAAAATGAAACAGAAAGAGGGTAGAAATAATACATAATTAAAAAAAAACAGTGAGAAATCACTAGTTGATAATTACATATTTTCCTCCTAGAAGTAATTGTTCAAACTCCAAAGTAAAGCATACAAAGTAGACATTCAAACACTGAGACTGTAATCAGCTCTGTTCATCTATCCAACAAAGACTTAGTAATATGGCCATCAATCCTAAACACCCAAACATACATGCAGTTATATCCTTTAGAATTCTTTCTTTTCCTCTCTTTTTTTTACAATAGCTGTAATCAATTCTTGTAAACTGTTAGAACTGTTCTACACATGTATAAATCTCTACCTAGCCTTTCTGTATTATAGGGAAAAAACAAATCAAAACAAGTCAACAATACAAATTCCTAGAGAAACACGAAATGAAAAGGACATATAAAACCACAATACTAGGTGACCTATGGTAGTTACTATAATGTCTCTTGTGATTTTAAATAGAATTGTCTATATCATCAGGAAAAGTATAATTAAACATAGCAGTACAAAGCACTATTAATAAAAACTAAACATTGAAGATATTATAGGACTTCAAAGGCAGCTAATAATCAAACCAGAATGGGTATCCTATTGAATCTTGTCATCTTAGAGTAGTTGCCTCTACTCTCAGATTTGATACTATCAAGCATACCAGATTCGAATAAAATCAGTCAAGACAAAATAGCAATATAGCCAATCTTCTTTGCCTCATCTCTGCTATGCTATTTTTCTGTCCTTGTTGTTTACTTTTCTTCTTCACTTCACTATCTGCCCCTTTCTTTGAGGCTTTTCTGCCATTGTTCCTGGAATCCTAGTGGTTTTCTTCTCTCTCTCTAGAATGTCCTTCAGTATTCTTTGCAGGGTTGGATTGGTGGTCACAAACTCCCCCAGTTTCTCTTTGTTGTGGAAATACCTTATTTCTCCACTAATTTTGAGAGACAGTTTTGCAGGGTACATCAATCTGGGTTGGAGGTTATTTTCTTTCAGGGCTTGGAATATTTCACTCCAAGCTCTTCTTGATTTGATAGTTTGCATCGAGAAGTCCGCTGTGATTTCAATGAGTTTTCCTTTATATGTAACCTGTTTCTTTTCTCTAACTGCTTTTAATATTCTGTTCTTGTGATGGATTTCTGGGATCCTGATTATTATACATCTGGGTGTAGATCTGTTTTGGTTGTAGCTGACTGGAGTTCTGTATGCCTCACATATCTGAACATCACTTCCATTTCCTATAGTTGGGAAGTTTTCCTTAATTATTTCTGTGAATAGACTTTTTATTTCATTTGTATTTGCCCCTGTTTCTTCTTTCACATTTTTTATTCTTCAATTATAAATCCTTTTGTCATCTTCTAGCCTTTGTATCATTACTTCCTGGTTCCTTGTTATTTTTACGAGTTCCTTCCCTTCAAGATCATACATTGTAAATCTATCTTCAAGTTTTGAAAGTTTGTCTTTAGTTTCTGTTAAGAAGTTTTGCCAGCTTTCAATGGAGTTTTTAATTTCCTGATATTCTCTTTGGATCTGTTTCATGTATTCTAGATTTTGTTTATATTCTTCATCAAAGGCTTCTCTCCTTTCTCTGGCTTCCTCCATGCTTCCATTTGTGTCTTCTTGAGGAGTACTCAGCATTTCTTTTATTAATCTTCTTATATCTTGCTTCACCTGAGTTAGAATTTCAGATTTAAATTCATTGATGAGGTCACTGAAGTATTTCTGTATTTCCGATGAGGCCCTGTTTGATATTGCATGTTTGCTGCCCTTGATCTCCTCTGCATTCACCTCTCCTGGACTTATACTCCCTGGGTCAGCAGTTAGAGGCTTTTTGTTGTTTCTTTGTCTTGTCATGTTTCTGTTTTCTTTCAGACAGGTGAATGGTGGAGGTCTCAGGACCCTTTTGTATTGCTTACAGTTTTTCTGAAGCATATTGGATGGGGGACCACTCCTCTCTCCAGCCTGTTGTTGATCTGTGAGGTACTCACAGGGGCAATGTGGGCCAGCCCCTCCCCTCTCAATCAGTGAGTGTCTTCAGCACGTTAGTCTGTGCCCTATGGATGTCACAGGTTCTAGACAGCCTTATCCCTGACTATTGGGTCCTGACCAGGAGCATGGCCCAGCCCAAGCAGATCCCACCAATCCACTTTGGACTAGGAGCCACCAACTGACGGCACCTCAGTTGTGGACCCAAACTTGTCCTGCCCAAATCCAATATGTCATCTAGCCATTTATCCCACTCTGGGGAACCCAGCTCCCAGCCCTCACTAAAGTCTGTGCATCTCAGTTCGCTGTTTCCACTCCCTGTTGCAACGCCTCCTCCCACCAAAGGTCCCGAGCTCACCAACCCCCATTCTCAGTGGGGATACAACCTCAGCTCGATTGTGAGTCGCCTGACTCTAAGATGCACCCAGTACAGCAACAGGAGTACACCCAGCTCCAGCCCTCCATCCACACTTCTTCTTTATTTATTGATTTATATTTTTATCTTTCCTCAGTTTCTTCCTGGGTCATGAGAATTCCTCTCCTTTCATCTTGTCTTCTCAACAGTGTTAAATTCTAGCATCTGAGTTGTTTTTCTGGGAGAGGCTTTCTATCATGCTGCCTATCAATCTGCCATCTTTAGCGTATCCCAAGATGTTTTTTTTTTTTTAACATGTCTATTGTATTTTGAGAGAGATTAGTAATGTCCTACTCTTGCTGGAGCAAATGCAAAAGATCTCCTGCACCATGGGTGCTCCAGTACTGTTCAGCTTCCAGATCTCATACAGGTTTTACCTATTCTCATGTGGTTTCATCTTCTGTAATTTTGTCTTAGTATTCAGCTCAATCTTCTCATTCAGATTTCTGCTGTTCTTTGTCTGTATGTCTTCCTCCTGTGTAAAACTCTACTTTGCTACTTCCACCTTCCTGTGACCTCTTCAATTTCAGTCTCTTTCCTTGCAACTTGTGAAGACATCTATGTCTGCTGGGGATCAACTTTCCTGCTCTGGATTCTAGAATATATATGAAGATATCAGGGTTTTCATAGGCTCATTCATTTGTTTCTACTTGCTCTGTCCTGCATTGGCTGCTGTACAGTAGCAAAACAGAGGTCAAGTTTACTTTGTGTAGTTTTCTAATGTTCAAAGCAGAAAATTTTATTCTTTTTATTTCATCACAGAAATGTATCTGTCTTTTCTTTGCCCTTTTCCTCCACTTCCACTTGTTCCCCTTACTTCTCCTCTTTTTGTTGCTACCACTATGGCTCTTGGCCTGCACATTTGTGAAGCTCTTGGCATTTTAGGAAACTTCTTTAGTATTCACATAGTTTAATGAGTCTTGAGACTGAACATATAAATTAGAGATCTCCAGAGCAAAAAGATGAATAGAATATGAATATATAAACGCACATGTATTTCATATATATGCATGTATATTTACATATGGATACAATAATAATAGGGGATACATTAGGTTGCCTTACATTATCAGAGGCTGAATAATCCTACTTTAGTCATTTGTAAGCTGGAGAATCAGGGTAACCAGTAGCTGTTTAGGTCTAGGAATCGGAAGCTTCAGAACAAAAGGGACCAATGATGTAGCCTCAGCCAGAGGCTCAAGACCTGACATACCTTGGAGAGTCATCAGTGCAAGTCCACATTCAGATGCTAAAGACTGTGAAGTGTGGTATGCCTGGGTAATAGCAGCAAGGACTACACACCCACACATACTCAGGAAGCATAGGGAGCCATGAGATTTCCTTTCAATTTTTTGTTTTCTGTGGGACTCCCTCCAACTGATTGGTGCCATCCATGTTCAAGGGAGGCCATTGCCACTCATTCCACTGGCCACCATGCCAATCATCCATGGAAGCACAGACACAGATACACCCAGTAGTGTGCTTTACCAATTGTCTAAGCTTCTCTCAATTCAATCAAGTTGGTCAGCAAAATTAATCAACATATACAATCATTGGATACCTACTTTTAATGTATGACATAGAATATGTGCAATGATATTAGCTTCTAGATCCTTAAATTGTGCCAAAATGGTTATTAAATATTATATTACTAAATCTTTTCTCTGTGGCTGTAACATAAAGAAGAACCATAGAACACCTACATTCCTGTCTAATAGTCTTAACTTCTTCAATACAGATTGTTATAGTCTGAATACTAATGTCTCTAAAAAAACTTACATGTTGAAATCCTTATGCACAAGGCAGTAACATCAGAGGTGAGATGCTTGCAAAGTGATTAAGTTATGTAATAGGGCTGACGTGAATGGGATTAGTACTCATAAAAGAGATCCAAATGACCCCTGATTCACTCCACTATAGGAAGACATAGCTGTTCACAGCCAACAATAAACCAAAGTGCAGACCCTCACCAGACACTGAGTCTACTACTGTTTTGCTTTTGACTTTTCAGCAACCAAAACTGCAAGAAATATATTTATGTTGGTCATAAGCCACCAAGTTTATGGTATTTTTATGACAGCCTGGAAGGACTAACATACAGAGCATAAACACTTTGTCTTTTAAAAATAAAAGCTCAGATTCCACTAGATGTCTTCTACTTGAGGATGAACATATGTAATATTTATAAGGTTTCCATGACAAATTGCTACAAATCTGCCAACTTCAAACTACAAAAATGTATTCCCCCATACTCTGGAAGTCCAGAGTCTGAAAGCAGATGACAAAGGTCCACAATCCCTATGAACACTCCAGAGGAGTCTTTTTCCTTGCTCTTTCAGCCTCTGGTGGCTTCTGACATTACTTAATTACGTCCACAAGATCTTTATTTGAAAGTAAGACTACATTTTGAAGTTGCAAGTGAACATATCTTTTAGGGGCAACAATCTAACTTACTAGAACATCAAATGAAAATAGTGTCACTAAGTACAGATACCTTGAATTTCATGTTACAAGATAAACAGAAACTGTGATAGGAAATTCAGCTTTTCAGGAAGTGATAATAGTACCACAAAATGAAACATTCTTTCTCCGCAGATGCTTTGGCTAGGGTCCCTGTGCCCAGGTTCACACTATATGCTTTAATAGAAGAATGACAGTACTCTCCATTAGAATAATTACTGTTTTTTACCAAAGAGATAAGACAAACATTCTCTCTCTCTCTCTCTCTCTCTCTCTCTCTCTCTCTCTCTCTCACACACACACACACACACACACACACACAGAGTCTAAAACTTAGAGAACAAATGAACAGGTATATACAGAGAGAAATTGAATGGTTGTAAAATGGTTGCATGTGTAAGATTAGAACAGAGATATCTGAGTCTGGATTTAATTGGAAAGGTTTCATAAGTAGTAGAGAGCTTGAGAAGGAGCTGGGAACATAAGGAACAGAATGGAGCAGATTCCAGAAGGGAATAGGAGATAAACCAAAATGAATTAAAGCTCTGAGATAAGCATGGGTATAGTGGTGAAGAGGAAGAGGTGGTCAATTCGGTAATTAGACAGCAGACTTCAGTAAGTGCAAGATAACAGCTGGATCTTTATTCCCCAGGAAATGAAACTTCACTGATTTTTGGAGTAGGAGTTATGAATAAGACTATCTCTTTCAGCCTTATTTCTTTTCCTCATTGTACTCTTTCAGTGTTATTTCAAAACAGCCTTTACCAAATTTGATGCTGCACTTGCAAAACACCTTTCCAGTCTTATGCATTTTAGTTCCTCCCTCAAAATCATTCTCCTCCTTTAACCTCTGGATTATTCCTCTCAGGGACCTACTAGTGTGCAGGAAAAATGTAAGTACAGTGGAAATAAGCATTGAATGCAAAGATGCCTTTAACATTGAATCCAATCTTAATCTTTCCAATTTAGTCATTTCTGGAAATGAATAGAAATGATAATTACAAGCTTGGAACTATATATTTACATTGATTATTTCTAGCACAGTGAAAGAGCTTGTTGGCATAATCTCTAGAACATGGCATGTTTGGTTGCTTATGTCCATGTTTCTCACTGTCTCTTACATCATGCATTTCATGATGATAACAGGTATCACATGCATTCTTTGTTTCCTAATGCATTTTAATAGACCACTTAATACCCCATGAAAAGTATAATATAAACATCAGGAAAAAAATAAATAGTGGCTAGTTGTTGTAAAAAGATCATTCAAGAATGATGATAATTAGAAACATTAACAAAATAAAAATTTCATAGACTTGTTAGATGAAGTTTTAAAAATGTCCCCTTTCCATTTATGCAGAAAAATAACCCAATAGCAGAAAGCATAACAGTGACCACTGGATCCTGAAGAAGACTGTGTTCCAAAGCTGCTTTCCCTACACTGCAATCATCTGTTTCTCTCGGAACCTCGTTCCTTTCCTAATGGTTTTTAAGCATATCCTGCAAGAGTAAACTGGATCCTAGATGGCTGTCATCATCCACTGCCTGCCCACAGATGACAAGAATGATCCCAAAAGCCTGGAGAAGAAAAAATACATAAAATGTAACAGATAGTAGAGCTTCTGAGCCACTAGAAAGACAGAAGCACAAATGTTTAAAAAATCATCTTTGAAGTGGCAAGCTGTTATTCCCATTAGGATAAGGATTGTGTCTAAATTAATACTGCCCCTGGCATGAATTTTTAAATCAGATACTTTTACCAATGTGGTTGTTGTTGCTATGGCTAAGTGGATGCAGTACAAGGGATTAAGAGTTTAGGCAGGGCAGTTTATATAATTTGCAGATTTTAAGGCCTTCAAAAAGGTGCTCTCAGTTTGTTTCTATAAAGAAAAGAATAGTAAATATCTTAGGCTTTGAGGGCTACCATCTGTCACAAAAATGGTAATCTATTGAAGCAGGAAGATAGCAATTGATCATAAGCAAAAATAATGGGTGTGGCTCTGTTGCTCCAAGCCCGAGTTTGCCAACTCATGCTGTAAATAATTAACACTGAGTTGAGCCTAAATATAGTTTTGGGGGAATAGAAAAGGAAGTGGCTCATGCTGAGGTTTATTTGCAAAGGAGAAGGCCAAACTCTAACCCACATAGCTTCTACTAATAAACATCTCTCTAAGGATAAAGTTCACTGGGATTGCAAAGGAAACAGCAATACGAATTTCATAGGCCTCCTCTAACTAAATTCCTAATCTTTTCCCTCACTCCATAGCAGTTTTGCAACACTCACAACACACAAACATCCAGAGAATATTCACCTAACAAAGCAAATAATTTAGGATTCTTTCCTGCATATTGAGGAAGGAAAATACTGCTTTTCAAAGCCAAGTTAAAATAGTTCAACAGTTTCAATAAACTTGAATTCTGATAGCTAAACTAGATAAACGGTTCTCAAGTAGGGTTGATTTTTGACCCTTTCCCCCAGTCCCCCAGGACATTTGAAAACATCTGAAGATAGTTTTTGGTTGACATAATTGGAAAGGCATCTATTAGCTAGAGACCTTGGATGGTGCTAAACATCTTACATCGCACAGGGAAGCCCTCTACAGCAAAAAATTCCCACCCCAAAGCATCAGCAGTTCTGACATTGAGAAACTGTACTAGTGCTTTGATAATTCTCCTTTAAGTGAAAATAATTCCATCATAAGATATATATCCACTTTCTGGAGGAATCTTGAGAATCATGAATGCATAAAAATTCTCAGAGCAAAAGGCGTTCAAGTAGTTTGCAGAAGGAACTCTTGTGAAAATATTTTGCCTTCTGCAAATTAATGCAGGAAGTACAAAGATGTCTCCTATCTTAAGATCTAAATGCAGCCTCTCTCAGAATATGATTTGGAATTTCTGCTTTGAAGAAGGTTACTTTGAATTCAGGATGTTTTGTAGTTTAAAATTCTCAGGCTGTTTCACTGGATATAAAATATAAAATGCAGAAATATTTAGCTTTTCTATTTTGGGAATGATATGGCCTCAGATTACATCAGGCCTAAAAACTTCTTTACCTGGTTAGCAGTGAGGATTGGAACTTTGAATAGAGGAAGGCTTAAATTACATGATAAAATAGAAGCAATGCTTCTGGAGAGTTTGGAAGAGATTACTGGGGCCTCAGAACTCTATAGTTTTCTGTGGGGAAGCAGGAACTAAGATGCAGTTGAGACTTGGCTGAAAGAATCAGGTCAAAGTGTTCTGGCTCTATTTTATTGTGCCTCAATATTGAGCTACTCAGATGAGTTAAATCTATGTAATACTTTTACCTAGAAAAAAGGAAAACACTCCAGCATGCATGTAGACTTTCATCTCATAACTAGCTATGCATATTGATTGAGGTTATTCCCAAATGATCAGGATCCATTTAAGTACCTCAAATCCCCCAAATTATTCAGTGCCTACTGAATTAAGAGTTAGGAACCAACAGATTTTTTCCACTGAGCAAAAAGTTAGAATCAATCATACTGGTTATTTGCAGCAATAAAATAAGATTCTAGCTTTTGCATCAGAAAATTTATTTCAAAGAAATGTTTTCAAGATAGTACAAAGTTCCAGTATATACCACAGCCAAGCTTTGTCCAGATTTTCTTAGTTTTAACCTAGTATCTTTTTTCATGTTCTAGGATTTCATGAAGATCTCGTATTTCCTCATGTTTTCTTAGGGGCCTCTGGTTTTAGAATTTCCTTGTTTTGGAAAGTTTTGAGGTGTACTTATCAAGTATTTTGTACAATGTCCCTCAATGGGATTTTTCTTACAATTAGACTGAGGTTGTGTGTCTGGGGAGGAATTCCATAGCAGTAAAACACCAGTTCCAGTAAATTATATCAAGGTTACATATTATCATCATGCTGTATTGCTCTAGGTACTGAACCAAATCAGCTTGCTGTGGTAGTGCACATAATTAATTTTTAAAGTGAATTTTATTTATATATCATATTCTATGTATTAAATTTATACATTATGTAAAATTGCTTGAAAGAATATTCAGGTGGGTTTATTTTCATTTTAAAATTCATGAGATTTTATTGAAAAGTATAGTTGTGTGACACTGACAAAGATACATTCCCAGAAATATATCACTAGTCAATTCTGTGTCCATGTCACGAGATATATAAGGCTGCTGCAGTGTAATATGATACACTGTTTTACAGTGAACTTTTATTTGTTTGCTTACTTGTTTGTGGAGAGGGAGAGCAGTGTCTTCATGAACTGCTAAGGGTGGTTTCAGATTCCTGAACTGAAGTGATCCTCCTGTCTCAAGCTCTAGAGAAGCTGGGACTATATGTCCACTGCTGCTGGGACTATATGTCTACTACTGCTTCAAACTTCTTAAATATAAACATAATAAAGAACATGCTGAGATGACACTGAAAAGGTATAGTATAACAAATACATAAGTGAATAACATAGTCATTCATTATCATCAAATATTACTTATTAGAGATAATTGTGTCATACTTTTATGGAACTGGTGGTACAGTAGGTTTGTTTATACCAGCATAATCATAGACACGTGAGTAATGGATGAATGCACTGTGCTTTGATGTTATGATGGCTATGATGTTGTTAGGAATTCTCACCCCTTTTATGACCTTACAGGACTATTGTCATATAACTAGTTCATTCTTGACCAAATGATATTATGTGGTACATAACTACATTACAATTGTTCAAATATTTCTCTAATTGAAATCAAAATTATATACTACTGTGTTAACACCCTACCTTAGAATAACATAAAGAAAACCATATTTCTAACATTCTTTAACTTAGTTTGTTAAATAATGCAGTATTGAAGGTCATATTTTTTTCTAATGTGAAATAAGAATATTATTACTAATAATATATATTTAGTAAGGATATTTTATATTTTAACAACATTTTTTCTTATATTACCACTCTTGAGTCTTGCAACTCCATAAGGTAATTAGTTAATATCGCTTTCATCTTGGTAAGTATATTTTTTGTTTGCTTGCAATAACTATGTAGTTTATCATGAAAGCAAAGTAAGCTAATAGAAAAGGAAATTTATAGCCTTTCTGATGCTGAAAAATTTATATTTGTACTTACATCTATTTGTAAGAAGAGTCTGATCAATTAGCAATTATAATAAAAAACAATGAGTTTTCCTTCTGTGTAGCAGTTAGAAATTTTTTGTACTTTACAAAATTGTATTTCAACTGATGTGCCAATAAAACAAATAAAAAATTTAATAGGTAAATGCCAAAATTTTCCTGGCACCAGTAAGTTATTAGCTAAAATATATTACTACTTTAGAGGTAATTTTTCAAACTTAATTGTTAAATTTCTGAAGTTTATTTAAGTACTGTATTAATTTGCTTTTCTAGAAATAAAAGAATGTAAAAATTGAGTATTTGTTTTGGCTTGAAGTAGAGTGTGATTTGGAAAATTCAGCTACTTTTGACTATTTTGAAAGCTATGACTAATACATGTTAGCTAAATGATTTACCAAAACAAGTTTTATATTGCCAAAGCAAATTTTCTTTGAAAATATATGTAATAAGTGCCTTAATTACTGAATGTCTGTACTAAAAAAGTAGCCATCTGACAGTATTATGGACTAGATGGGTAAAGAAAACTCCCAATACAGAAGGTCTAATTACACTCCACAGAACATTTTTAAAAAGCTTTTCAAGACTGATATTTCCCTAGATTCTTAATGAATCTCGTGTTTCTCTTACAGAGTACCTGAGACTGGATGTTGTGTAAGGAAAAGAGGTTTATTCTGACTCAGCCTTCTTATGGTAAGATCAGGTGATTGCATCTGGTGAGGACCTCAGGCTGAGTCAAAGCATAACAGATGGAATCACACTGTGGGAGAAGCTGTGAGAGCCGCTAATGGAGTGTGCAGAAGAGAAGTGTTACTTGGTGAGAGAAGAAGCAAGAAAGAGAGAAAACCAAGAAAGATAACTTATTTTAAGAAAGCTTGCTCTTATGGTAACCAATCAGTCCTACAGGGCAAGGCCTGCATGATGCCCTCAAAGCCCTCAGTGACCTCATTACCTTCTACTACATCTCACCTCATAAAAGGCTGCCTCATCTCTGAGTATCATCACACTGGGGACCAAGTTTCCAGGACATGAGCCTTTGGGGAAACAAATCATATCTAAACTGCAGCTTTGGGTACAAACTAAAAATAATAACTGGAAGGTAGAAAGAAGATGAATATATGCTATCCCAGAGCCAAGAAATTTCTAAAGCCGCTAGCAACCCTGACTGTGTCTGCTGATATTTCGTTGTCTAAAGCATAGATGTTAACAGAACAGATGTTAATAGGGGACACACACACACACACACACACACACACGAGATGTTTATAGTTTTGGATTCGTCTTTACACAGAGCAGAAAAAGAGAATCATTCAAGAATTTATAATCAGAGCTATATGAGCCGTCGGTTTAGTTCAGTGGGCCATAGCGCCTGCCTGGCAAGTGTGAGGTCATGAGTTTGATCCCCGGTACTACCAAAGAAAAAAAAAAGAATTCATATTCAGAACTATATTATTGATACTCATATGGGTAACTTTAACAAGTGCATTTGGGAAATTTATTTTAACATAGTCCCAACCTGTATCTATAGTTTCCTGGTTGAAGCATAGTAAACCCTTCAAAAAGAAATGCAATCTAAACCACAGTTCTCAATGAATTAATTCACATAAATAAAGCTCTAAGGTACATGACTTTGCAATTAAAAAAGATAACGTGTACTCATAAATACATAAGCACTTTCCATTTTTCATGCCATGTAAATTCATACATTCCAACTTTATTTATGATAGGCAGTTCTAGATGACCAAGCATATCTTACTACCAGTCTTCCAAGGTTAAGGGTTATTTTTCCACTAGCAAATACAGTTTGCTTATTGGCAGACGCTATCATAGCACATTTGAAGATTGAATTTTATCTCTTTTCTTTCTAAGGATTATCACCTCACAACACCTTTGGAAATGCAAAAAAGGATAGAACAATGGTTGTTTCACCACATGTAGTCCTCATCTGAAAATAATATATGACATTTTGAAAAAGTCTTTGTGGTTGAAAGAAGATTAAGCATACCTCTGCCCAGGTATGAGTTGAAAGGAAGGGTGTTTTATGCAGGGCAGTAAAGCCAAATTTAAACTTGAAAACATTTGCCTAACTATGAATGAGTTTGTCCCTAAAACCTGAGTACCCATCAACCACTGGATCTATAGGAGGGTAGACAAATATGCAAGGACTGATCAAAATATATACTGTGTCTTTACAAGATGTGATCAACTACTCGGTGAACATTGCTGCAGCCTGTCATCTAATGGAAGGGCAGGCTTGTAAAAATGTTACAGTGTGTTCCTCGGAGACGTTTTTCACAAGCAAACATTTTTGTATCAACTCAACACATAGTGGTAGCCACAGAAGCACAACTGAAGATATTCATAAAAGAGGACTTCTGCAGTTGTTTCAGAAAATGACAAGAAGGATGGGATAAATGTTTACAAAGAGGGGTAATTCAAGGAGTGCGAACTGTGTATTTTGAGGGGGATTGTCTTTTACTGTAATAATTTTTTTAAAAATGTAAGCATTTACCATGTATGTGGTCAGACTTCACATTTATTTCTTCTCTCCAAAGGTCAAACATTGCTTAATTCAAACCCTGGAGTTGGTAGTCACAAATTAGCTGAACTGTAGATTTTGCAGATTGCATCTATAATACTGAAATGATCCAAGGTATGAATTTAAAAGCCTAAACTGGTACAGGAATATTACTAAACAAAGATAAAAATAAAAATGATATAAATTACTACCTTAATTCCAGAATCCTCTAACTCCCTGAAATAGTTTTCAATTAGTATTTCAAGGAAGATAATCAGAAAAATATTTGAGACTGAAAAAATCAACAAAGACATCTTATTTGCAAGAGCAATTAAAGTTGGTGGAATGGAAAACAGGATTCTACCTTGAAAATTGATAGAAATAAATTATTGAATAAAAAATATAAATTACACATTTTAATGTGTTTGAGACATTAATAAAAGACTCATTATTTTAAATAAAGAATTAATAAGTTTCTATATGAACTGTTAAAGGTGTAATTGAAATTAAAATTTCAACAGGTTTAGCATTTGATTAATTATAGTTGAGAAAAATCTTATGTAGTAGCATTAACCACTTAACAGGTTACCCCAAGTGTTACTTGTTCAGTGGATTTGCTTGTATACCGACACTATCTTGAGCATTATTCTGATAGGTGTCATTTTAACCTGTTGATTCTTATGCTGAATAAATTTGATAAAATTGTCATTTTTATATTTCCTATTATATTATAAAAATTAACAAAGAATATGCAATTTATGATCATCATGTATTTCAGTAATTGGACTGGTAAGTCATTTTAAAGAAGTTATTTTTTTAGAATAGTGCCCAGAGAGAGATGTAAAATATGAAACAGAAGTTAGATGACAAGGAAGTTAAAAACAGAAAGACGCTCTTAAATCAAAGTAAATATGTGAGTGAATACAAATATTGATTATATAAAAATGTTACCATTCCATTATAGAGTGACGAAAAATTAAAACAGATTAAAGCCCTAGCAGAGAAATTCGAAGCTACATTCTTTGAAATTTTGGAAATGAGAAAAGGGATTTAATTACTATAGTGATTGATATTTTGGAAAGGCAAATGTAACTATGCATCTAAAAAACAAAATAATCTACAACAGTTAAACCAGTTAAAAAATATGGATAATGGACAGTTACTATTTTTAAAAGCCAAAAACAAGCAAAAAGAAATACAATGGAAAGCTAAAACAAGCTATTTATAGATTACGATAAAGATATTATTTGTCATAAATATGAGCAGCTTAAACACATCAATTAACACTATAGGATCTAATTCTGCAGTTTTCAGTGAGTCCTTATGGACATAACTGATGAACATTTATAGAAGTAATAACAAAAATTTCATGTTTAAATATAAGAGGTTCATCCATTAATTGGGTATTTATTGCTGCACAAAAAATTGGAGCCCTAACTTCATAGAGTTTAATTTCTGGTTTGTTAAAGCAGATAACTAAGTAAAAAATTATACTGAATATTAGATGAATAAAATAAATTCTACGACCAAAATAAATACTAAGCAAAGAAAATCTGGCATTTAAAGAGATATGTATATGATTGGAAGCTGAAGGAGTAAATTAAAAGATTCTAAATGTAAAATTTAAGTATCTAAGTTTTAGATATATTTTAGGAAAAGAACTAATAAAAGTCTGCATAAAAATATAACAATAGACAAAGCTTATTTAGTGACTACTTATGTGACAAGCAAAGTTAAAAGGATTTCCCTTACCATCAAAGCTCAATATTTATAATTAATTACAATTTTAAACACCAACAATCAAAAAAGAAACCACTTACAATATGAGCAGCCATAACAAATATGCACATAGAGATATAGTTTATAAAATATGTTAAAATACTGTACAAAAACTACAAAACTATTGTAAGACAATACAGACTTAAATAAATGGATTTATTTATTGTTTCATGGGTTGGATGATTCAATTCCATTAAGATATCAGGT
Source organism: Hydrochoerus hydrochaeris (assembly GCA_004027455.1). Lineage (NCBI taxonomy): Eukaryota > Metazoa > Chordata > Mammalia > Rodentia > Hydrochaeridae > Hydrochoerus > Hydrochoerus hydrochaeris. The sequence goes on from PVLA01001122.1 coordinate 323,273, forward strand.
TCTCCAAATTGAACTCTAGATTTAATATAATACTAATCAAAATCCTAACATAACATTTTCAGCGGAAATTCTCAAAATGATTTGATAACTTATAAGGAAATGTATAACAACAGCTAAGTCAGTGTCACTGTAGATCAAATTTCAGCGTTTTGTCCAAATATTAAGATTTATTATAAGGCTATACTCATTAAAGCAGTGTGAAATTAATAAATGAATAGATAAAAATAAATGGAACAGAATTTAAAAATGAAACCCTCATGTATTTTGTCAGCTGATTTATTACACAGTTCTCATATAAAGCATTATGGAAATATATGCTTTTAAATTAATAATACAGGATAAGTTAAATAAGAATTTAAATATGAGAAAATACAAGTTGTATTATTTTATAGCAAAATATCAATTTCATTTAAATATGACAAGAAACCTAATAAATCTTTAGAAACCTCAGTTTGCGGTTTCTAATCATTATGTCAAGCTTCACAAATTGGACTTTGTTAGAAACAAAAAACTTCTACATAGCAAAAGCTATCAACAAGAGAGTAAATAAGTGAGCATTAAGCTGAGTGTTGTGGCACATACCCAGAATACTTGGTATTTTTTTAGTATCATTTACTACTGTTAAATTGAAATTTTAAAACAACATTCAAGCATTTAAAACCTTTTTGAATGTTCATTAAACAGTGTAGGAGTTTAATAGAACATTAGAGCTGAAAGAGACTTAATAAAGCTGAAAGAGACAATAAAGAGGAATGTGTAGGTAAGAAAAGAATGAGTAAACAGACAGAATAGGTAAGATAATCTATTAAAACACAATTGGAATGGCAGAGTTTGCAAATGGGGCAAACTTCAAAGGTCTAACACATGTGCAACTGGAGGTTCAGGAAGAGAGTGAGGAGTGGTATGGAGACAGTATTCATACAATTAATGCTAAGAATTTTTCCAGTTAATAAAGGCATAGTATGAGTTTCAAAACAACTCCAAATTTCTACCAGGACACAGATAGTGGAAATCATCTTATTACAACCTCTGTAAACCCAAAATCAAGTGAAAAATCTCAAGAAGAATCACAGTGGAGATGGTGGCACGTTATCATCAAAGGCAAACAAAAACATAATCAAAAGAGGAATATACTTCTTGACAGAAACAACTAAAGCCAACAGACAGAGGAATCTCAAATTTAATGTTGAAAGAAGGCACAGAATATTCTTTATTGAAACTGCTTTAAAATAAAAGAAAAAGAAAAATGTTATGAGACAGAAAGTGGACCTCTGACCAAAACACTTCACTAAAGGAGGTCTTTGAATTTGGAAAAGACCTATGATGGCATACGGGGATAAAGGAGAGAAAAGCAATGAAAATTTTAAATATGGCCATAAGTTTAAATAAATATTTACTGTAGAAAAAGGTAATATCATAACTGGAGATATAAACTACATAGTGCATGAAAATATAAGATGGTTAGAGCACATAAGTAGGTAGAAAAACTAAAAGTCAAAAAACTTTTATTTTCTTTCAGTTTTTAGTATAATTTAATCAAGAATATAATGCTTTGCAATTTTCATGATAACCAAAAGAAAAACAAAAAACCTAATATACTTAAAGAAATGACATGAAAAAATATTTAATTTCTGGAAGAATGGAACAAAAAAGCAGAATAAATAAAACTTAAAATAGTTTGCACATTTAAACCAAATAAATACTTATTATGTGACATTTAAAGAATGTTGATTCCAATTAAATTTAAAAGTAGTTATGGAGAAAAATCATACAAATTCATGTAGTTTGCAACTAAATATACATTTTCAAATTCATTGAATATCACAGTCAAAAAAGCTATGATATTCAATTTGTACCAAAAGAAAATTTATGTAGCAATAACAAATGATACTTTTATGCTACCAGTGTAATTACAATAGATATTTGATAATAATCAGAACAAAAGAAACATGCAGCATTTCTAAATTTCAAAGTTTATAAAATAGTATTAAAATGAGAAAGAAATAAATCCGCAACCAATGATAGTAAAAGATTCCAAGTCCTGGGAGACCTCCACTACCTGCCCATCTGAAGGGGGCTGGAAACATGACAAGACAGAGAAAGAGCAAAAAGTCCCCAACTGCGGAACCAGGGAAAGTGAGTCCAGTAGAGATAAATGCAAGGAGGTTGAGGGCAGCAAACATGTACTATCAGACAGGGCCTCATCAGAAATAAAGAAATGCTTCTTTGACCTCATCGACGAATTTAAATCTGAAATTCTAACTCAGATGAAGCAAGATATAAGAAGATTAATAAAAGAAATGCTGGGTAATCCTCAAGTAGACACAAATGAAAGAATGGAGGAACCCAGAGAAAGGAGAGAAGCCTTTGATGAAGAATATAAACAAAATCTAGAATACATGACACAGATCCAAAGAGAATATCAGGAAATTAAAAATTCCATTGAAAGCTGGCAAAACCTTTTAACAGAAACTAAAGACAAACTTTCAAAACTTGAAGATAGATTTGCAATTTATGATCATGAAAGGAAAGATCTCTTAAAAATAACAAGGAACCAGGAAGCAACACTACAAAGACTAGAAGACAGCTTATAACCTAAGAATAAAAAATGTGAATGAAGATGCAGCGACAAATACAGATGAAATAAAAAGTCTATTCACAGATATAATTAAGGAAAACTTCACAAACATAGGTAACAGAAGTGAAGTTCAGATATATGAGGCATACAGAACTCCAGTTAGCTACAACCAAAACAGATCTACACCCAGACATATAATAATCAGGTTCCCAGAAATCCATCACAAGAACAGAATATTAAAAACATTCAGAGAAAAGAAACAGATTATCTATAAAGGAAAACTCATCAAAATCACAGCAGACTTCTCTAGGCAAACCATCAAATCAAGAAGAGCTTGCAGTGAAATATTCCAAGCCCTAAAAGAAAATAACCTCCAACCCAGATTGATGTACCCTGAAAAACTGTCTCTCAAAATTAATGGAGAGACCAGATATTTCCATGACAAAGAGGAGCTGGGGGAGTTCGTGACCACCAATCCAACCCTGCAAAGAATACTGAAGGACATTCTAGAGAGAGAGAAGAAAATCACCAGGATTCCAGGAACAATGGCAGAAAGGCCTCAAAAAAAGGGGCAGACAGTGGAATGAAGGAGAAAAGTAAACAACAGTGACAGAAAAATAGCATAACAGAGATAAGACAGACAAAATTGGTTATATCACTGTTTTATCTTGATTTTATTTGAATCTAGTATGCTTTAGAGTATCAAGTCTGAGTGTAGAGGCAACTACTCTGAAGATGACGAGATTCAATAGGATACCCATTCTGGTTTGATTATTAACTGCCTTTGAAGTCCTATAATGTCTCCAATGTTTAGTTTTTATTAGTACTGTAATGCAATGCTAAGTTTAATTATACTGTTTGATGATATAGATAATTTTATTGAAAATAACAAGAAACATCATACTAACTACAGTAAATCACCTAGTATTGTGGTTTTATATGTCCTTTTCATTTTGTGTTTCTCTAGGAATTTGTATTGTTGACTTGTTTTGATTTGTTTCTCCCTCTAATACAGAAAGGCTAGGTATACATATAGAGACTTATACATGTGTAGAACTTTTAAGTAGTTTGCGAGAATGGATTATAGCTATTTTAAAGAAAAAAAGAGAAGAAAAGAAAGTATTCTAATGGATATAACTGCATATTTAAGTGTGTAGGACAGATAACCATATTACTAAGTTTTTGTTGGATAGATGAAATTCTGGTTGCAGTCTCACTGTTTAAATGTCCACTTTGTAGGCTTTACTTTTGTAACTTGAGCAACTACTTCCAAGAGGAAAATATGTAATTATCAACTAGTGATTTCTTACTGGTTACTATTTTTGTTGTTTTGTTTTGTTTTTGAAATTTTGTATTATTTCTACCCTCTTTCTGTTTCATTCTTTTTTCTATAAAAAAAAAGATTCCAAGTCCTTCTCCTGTGATTTGATAAAGAAACAATTGACCATATGCTGAGCCATAAAGCTAGTTTCAAAAAAACTTGAAGGACTGGAACTGTTATAGAAATATTTTCTGAGCACAGTGGAAATTATCTACAAATAAAAGCAAAAGATAACTAAAATGTTCCCACAGTGGAAATTATCTACAAATAAAAGCAAAAGATAACTAAAATATTCCCACATGCTTGGAAATTATCAAATATATCTCTAATTAACTCTGGGTCAATAAAGAAATCAAAGTTGAAATAAGAGCATGTTTTGAATAGAAATTAATAGAAATGATACCCATCAAATCGTAGGATATTTTGAAGATTCTCTTTATTGAGATCTGTATAGTCTAAATTCCTATGTTAGCAAAAGAAGTAAAACTTAAATCCTATAATCTCAGCATCTACCTCAGAAATGAAATACAAATAAAATGAAACATCTATTAAAATCCAAAGACCACATAAAAAAATAATGAGTAGGCAAACTTTTACTATTCCTCAAGCAACTGAAAATTTCAAAAGTCTCTTGAGGGTACATTTAAACTGATACAAGCAATAAGTTGGCCATAAAATAATTAGCAATTCTTCATATTTTAAGAATAATTGCTGAATAAGAGACTTTAAATATCTATCATATCCCCACATGAAATACTCTATAAAATGCTCAGTTTTGTTTTATGAATTTTTTGGTTGGATACATTTTCAATGATTCCTGTTTGAAAATCAGAAGGTTAACATAAAATGTTTGTGAGAAACCCTCAGTATCCTGGCTACAACTTACTGAACAAAAACAATACAGAAATATTCTTAGAAAGCATGGCAGCAAAAATGATTTTTCTTGATTTTGAAATTCACAGCCAGTTACATGGAAACTCTAGCACTCACTGACTAACCAACAGGAAATTATCAAGCCTGCAAAACAGGAAACAGACATTTTCTCACTCCCATTTAGTTCATAGCTCTGCCCCTGCTTCCAGAGCTCTTTATTCTGTGAACTTAACAACTTTTGCCCTTGAAAAAACATCTTTGTTTTCAAAAATCATCAGCCCTCAAAAATTACTAACACTAGGATGAAAATTCTTGCTGATGAATTTTTAAAAATATCCAATGGGATTTTCCCTAACAATTCTGTATTCCAAATGAATACTACAAGGTACAAATGCTTCCACTGACCATCTCTGAACCTCTTATCTTTTTCAATAATATTGAGAAGGTATTTTCAAGGCTTTGGTTTTTTAAATTGAGTTTGTAATTACACTCATTTTTTAAAATTTGATACAAAGTTAAAATTTATTGAAAAAATCTAGAGCAAGCCTGCAAGTTCCTTAGGCTTGAGACTGTATCTCAATGAAATTGCTAGGGTATTTTAAGGTTGCAGCTGTTTCTGAACTCTCTTGGGAATTAGTTTCTTTAGCATCAATTAAAGGCTATATGTCACAAACTAAATCTTTGTGACCTTGTTTACTCCTCCTTGATTCTTAGCAGAATTGTGAGTGATTTGGTAGTTTGGCATTAAGGATTATAGGTCTACTTTGTTAATGCATTCTTATGTTTTATGGGGTTCTGCATTAGATAAGATTAATTGATTGTTACTTGCCAATATTTTAATTTGTTCATGTTATTTATTGCCAAGAGGAAATGTGTTCTCTAGAGACCTAGAAATGTTTGATAATATTCATCCTCACTGTCTTGTAATTTTAATTACTTTATAACTTAATTTTACCATAACATTTACTTGCCTGTAGTATTTCAGTAACAGACATAAAAAAGGCAAATCTATCTATTTCAGGTAGTAAGAAACAAGTAAATCACCTTCTAATGTGTCATTAAATGCCTTGTTCCTTAAATAAGATCTTAAAAACACATTAGTAAAACATTAAAACATTGACCTTGTAGCACCTATTATTGAAAAAGATAAAAATGCATTTGGTTATGACATATCTTTGTCCTGATGTTTTTCTTTCTGAATTGTTTACTTTCTCCTTTTTAGTTAGCCTACACCCGTTGTTACTAAAGGCCCAGCTGCGACCTCGCCCAGCTGTGACTCGACTCATTCCTGGGTGTCTGCCACTTTTACGGCAGTGAATTGCATAGCTTTGTACTCATGGATTCCTCAGTGTGTTTCATCCCCTTAAATGAAAGTCAACTGCAATGACTGACTTATGAGACATACATAATTAATCAAATGCTTTATTAATTGACACAAAATCTCTTGTCCAATGACAATAAAATGATGTGATATTATGATTAAGTAGAACTCTGCATGTCAGAAGTACTGAACTTCATAATAATATTGTCCAGGACTCATACAGTATGTGGCTTCAATATGGATTTCTTTTTGATTCATTTCAAAAACGTATGTCAGAAACTTTATGAATCAACTTTATGACGAATCTTTTAGAGCTTTCAGTGATACAAACAGCCCACTGCAGCACATGTGTCACAGGTTCACCACCATTGGTATAGGTTGGTGGGTATTGGAGACATACTTACGATTAGAAGGAACAAAATCTCAGCTTTCATAAAGCTAATATTTCAATGAGGATCAGATAATAATACAATAGATGTCTTCTTGTACATTATACATAACAATATGTTTATGTACAATATTTGAGTGTAGCTGGAAGAAAAACAGTCTGACCTTGAGAAGCAGCAAGTCTAAAAGACTTGCATCAAGAGTATTGGAACGTATGAAGGATGATATCTCAAGAGTAGTGGAAAATAATGAGGAAGATTTCAGAGTTGTTAATGGTGGGCCGGATGACATAAGGCTTCACAGGACTTCAGGGTATAATGAGAAAACACTGAGGATTCTGAGCAGGGGATAAGATGACCTCACTTAAACTGAATAGCACCTTTATGCTTGGTATATTGGATTTAATGATCACCTGGTATTACTTCTCCTACACAGAAAAGTCTATGGCACCATGATTTTTAATTCTGTTTTCTTTGGTGTTCATCTTTAGAATGTATCAATTTGTTAATCATATTCCATGACAATTTTTGATCTATATCATGTGTATTCTATATATACATATATGTATATTTCAAAAAATATATAGGTATAGGAATAAGATAATGTTTCTTATGTGATCATCCAGAGAAGATCAGGACCTAATTACAGATTAAAGAGATTTTTATATACTATTATCCTTAGATAAGTAGACCAATATTCTTTCTTAAATATAGGAATATTTAAATATAAGTATGGTTCCACATAAGCAATATAAGCCAAAGTGCTTTTTTTAAAGAAATTATCATTTCTGTGATTATCTACATACTTCTTTCTCATGCATTTATTTTTAATTTAAAATGAAAAGATAGGCCTTCCTATTACCGGTATAACATTTGGCTATACAGGGTACATTTAGATAATTCATATTTATAGTTATGAATGTATTGCAGCCACACAAAATATTTTGGGGGAGAAAGGTTTTTAAATATCTTCCTTATGTTTGAATTTCTTGGTAAATTTTTTCATTCTGAGAGCAACTTTTGAGCAAAGACAAAGCTTTTGCATTTGATGATATAGTATTGCTACTTTACCTTTTCATTCACAAACACTAATTTCATGTAGGCGTTCGACCAAGACATAAAACTACAAGGAATGTGTGATGACTAGAAAACCCTTTCTTTTTTATCTGTTTAAGAATTTTTACAGCTTTTTTATTTGCTTTGGAGGCTTTTCACCTCCAAATGTGAGAGATGTCAATCATGTTATCTAGTGTCTCTAAGCATAGAAGAGAATATATGTGACTTAGTCTAAAACAGACATCTCAGTAGATATCATGATTAGTACAAATTGCACCTAGATAACATACACTAAAATAATTTCTATCTTTATTTGAATTATCAAAATTATGTTTAGAGATATATCTTTCTTTTCCTTTTACTTTGTGAGGCTTAATTTTATCATTATGGAGCCATCTACTGCCACCCTGCTTCATTGTCCAGCTACATTAAGCAACACAATCCTTCTTATTTAATTTCAAATGAATTTTTTTAATCTGCAACCAAAGCAAATCTAAGACATAAATTAATATTGGGATAAGAAATCCTTTAGGACTTCTTAAGCTGAAGTCGAAAAGGCTAAGTTGAAGAAGGCTAAGAAACAAGGATGATCCATCCTATTACCTCAGGTTGGAAACTGACAATCTCTGTAGGTTCCAAGGAGGTTTAAAATCTCCTGTTGGGATTCCATGGGCTCAGTGAAGTTTAATTTAAAGAACATTTGTTTTGAAACAGAATTTGTGTAATAGATTTAGTGCTTCTCTTCATTTACATCCTGAACAAATGACCCAAGATTTTATACAAACTAGTCCTTCAAAGTGAAAAAGGAGAGCCAGGGATTTAGCTCAGCAGCAGAAGTGCCTGCCTGGCAAGCACAAGGTCATGAGTTTGATCCCCTGTACCAAAAAACAAAAACAAAAACAGGCCACAGCGTAGAGATTTGCTGAAGGGCCTTGTCATCTGTCCCTTTTCTGCCTCTTCTAACTTGAGACAAAATGTTAAGAATTGGCATTTCATCAAGTCTATGTGATTCACAGGTATACTAGATTATTGGTGAGGAAAACACCAAAAGAGGGAAGTCCTGAAGAAATATTAAGAAACTATCCTTTAGACCTGCCCATGTCAGGTTCATTTTTGTTAAATTTGAAGGATAAAACCCAGTTTCATATTTTAGGTTAAGCAAACAATATTTTTGTGAACTTAAATTCTAGTGACAGTCTGGCTGTTATGTCCGGGGACTCAAACGAAGTTGTTATGACATACTGTCTCTCTGAATACTCATTCTGCTTCCCTCTGTTTGATCAACTCTTTGAAGGTCCTCTTTTATTCAGAAATTTTAAAAAGTTGTGCATATCTCTAGATTCAAATCTTTCCAACTCAAGATAGAGAAAAAAAAGAGTATTGTTTTCTAGTCACTCATGCAGAGGTCCAAAGAGTAATCTGCTTTCCCGTGATAGGCTAGAGTTGTGTGATGTTTGAAAAGCAGATGACTAATGTCCATTTTATCTATAAATGAAGAATAACAATAAGACAACCTATCATACTATATATTATTATGAAAAATATGAGTCAATTTATATGCAAAGCAAAGAAAAATGCTTTGCAAATATAAAGTTCCATAATGAGTTGCTTTTCTACAATCCACTATAACTGACACAATGGTTACCCAGCACACAAAATAATATATCTTAATAAGATTAGCACATAAAGTAATAGTAATAATTACTGCTATCATCTCAATTGTTTTGATTCCGCCAGAAACTTTATAATTATTGTATTTGAGTCAATAGTACCAAGAAATGTTTTGGTAATTCCTTTCTTTCTGCATGCAGTCTTACAGGGACTGCCAAATCGGGTGCTACTTTATTTTTTATTATGTATATTTTTTTGGCCAGGGTTTTAATTGGCCAAGTAGGTCACTTGAGTCATATATATCACTGAATCTTTTAGACTCGTGGGTATTTTTTGACATCATGTTTATTTTAAAAGATGAGCATGTGGTACAGTGCATTGCAGAGAGTGCCACTGAAGCTTTTTAAATAGGAAGTAAATCAGGTTAATTCTTGATTGCTCTTCAAGTATGCAGACTTGAAATCATGCAAGATTTGTTTCTACCATGTAGAGATTGTCTGTCTGAGAGACGAGTTAGAGAGAGCTGATGGCAATGATTGTTTCTTGCCAATCCTTAAGAGTTATTTCCTTGTCCTTTTTATTATACTTTAGTGATCTCATTATAATTTTCAGTCATATTTGTAAAGAAATTCTCTTCAAAGGTAAGATGAGATCCTCTGTTGTTCATTGCAGTGACTATACAATTTGAAAACTATCATAATTCTAAGTTATGTCTTAGAAATCATCAAGCACGTTGGTCTTGATGAGAGTGTGTTAGCTTGTGAATTAAGAGTAATCCAACTGGCTGTGTCAAGCAGAAAACTAAGCCATACTAGTATCTAGTGTGACAATGGAGAGGGAAGTCTGTAGAAGAGAAGTGACCTGCAAGTCCATGGGCTGAACGTCACAGGCTGGTTAACCAGATCCAGAACATCAATTTCACAAACCAAGATGCACATTTATTAATTTAAAATGATGACCTCATCATTGGCACTGAGATAAAGAAACCATCTCAGGAGACTGTCCCTCCTAGCAGGTGAACTCCATTCTGATCACCAATGTCATGGGCTTACTTTACATTCAGAAGTTTTCATACTGCATGATAACATTTATTTGACATTCTAGAGAAGCCAAAAACAATAAGGATAAACATAGATTAATAATCACGAGGCATAAAACAGGGAGGAAATCTTTAAGATACAGGAAAGATAAAGGAAAAGGAAGTCAGCAGCAATATTAGAATGATGGAGACAGTTCCATGACATTTTTTAAAAACATAGAACTTCATATCATAAAGAGTAAATTTAGTGTATAAACAAAGAGGAAAAATGAGAAATATAAATCAAGGTACTGAAATTTGTGTTACAAATGTATGGTATAATTTCACTAGGGAAAGTGGAAAGAAAAAGAGGTCATATAAGTTTGTAAAATAAGACTTTGTCTTGATTTTTACAGATAATGACTAAAGCTAAAACTGTATTTTAGTTAGTAAACATGATTCTCAAATGAGGTATGGGTTAAGAGCATATCAGAATTTAACTACTTGTCCACTTCTCTTTAGTATAAGGATGATACAGAATGAAGCCAGGTTTCCCATTGTCAGAATGAAGTTATAGGTAAGCAAGAAAATGGGAAGGCTAACGTGAAACCTAACCAACTTGTTTGAAATTGGAAATATTACCAGGTAATCTTATTTAACTGAATAGACAGACAGACAGACAGACAGACAGACAGATAGATAGCCAAACATAGATATGTATATATTCATTGATATGTATCACATAACTTTTAAGCAGTGATATCCCAGTAGTCACAAGCGCACAATCCTCATCTTGATTTCTTCATAGCATTCTGTACTTAAAGACACCATGAATGGTTTTTTCTAGTGTTAAGAAAGACAAAATATAAAATGAACATCTTGTAGTAACAGAAAGCAAGAAAGTACTCAAAAAAAAAAAGCTGAAGAGTATTGTCAACATATAAAGGAGGCTACCAAAAGACTTCAAAAGCCAAAACAACAAGAAATTAAGCAACAAAATAAATAATTCAATATTAGACTATAAGTGAAGATAAATATATGATTCCATAGTGTCAGGAACATTGAATTATAAATATAGATAAACATGATTGCATAGTAACAGAAATCATAATTGATCATTAATGAGAGGAGAAAGATTCCTCTCTACAGAAGAATTCCAAATAAGGGATGTAGGTAAGTAAGCTTCCATGCAGGTGGGGCTTAATTTCCATTCCAACTCCTGCACCTTCGGTAGGCCTGATTAAGTGATTTGCTTTAAGAAGCAGAAAATGGAAAGAACAATACCATCTATTAGGCAAGTACCACTTTATACAAATTGATGAAAGAATAATGCTGCTAGTGATTTCATGTCAACATCAAGTAATACCTGATACAATATAAAGGAAAATGGTGTTTTGCCTATTTGAAATTTTTTAAAACTCACAATCTCAACTCATCAACCTCAGATTGAGAAACTTGCTCTAGATTACCCAGCAAATATTTATCAGGACTGATAAACTCATGAAAGAAGTCTCAGAAATATTCATTGACAAGGGAAATTTGACAGTTAAATGCAATGTGGTACCTTCAATTGGATTCTGGAACAGAAAAAAAGCGTTATAGAATTGAAAGTGTATAATCCAATAAAGTCTGGGGTTCGATAAGAAGTTAGCAGTAATGTGCTGATGTTAGTGTCTTCTTCTTGTCAGTTCTGTACAAATGTAAGATGTAAACTGTTAGGGAAATTGACTCAGGTAAACACTGCAGCTCTGTCCTATCTTTGCAACTTTCCTGCATATCTAAAGTTATTCCAAAATAAAATGTTTTTATTGAAGGCAAAAGTTAAGACTTAGGTGATGGCATATTCCTGTAATTGAAGTCCTCTGGGAGCTGACACAGGAAAATCACATTTGAGCCCAATCTGGGTGAGAGTTAGTGACCTAGTGAGTCACTGTCGCAAAAATTTAAAACTATAAAAAATGTGGCTGGGCTCAGGAGGCTGACGCATCAGGATTGTTGTGAGTTCAAGACCAGCCTGGGTTACAAAGTGAGCTCAAGGCCAGCCTAAACTGCATAGTGTGACTCTGTCTCAAAAAGCCAAAAAAAATTTTAAAAAGTGGCTAAGGGTGTATGTAGCTCAGTACAAAGGCATTCAGTTCAGTTTCCAATACTGAAAAAAAAATATGTTGCTTACTCTTAACAAAAATTTTCATTAACTATAGATTATTTTTGACTAAGATTTGCGGTTAAAATAAGGGTGATTGTGTTAAAATCAAATTACGTGGAAATATATGAATACATTCTTCTATTTAGTTTCTTCTTCTTTCCAGAACTACAAAAAAAGACTTGCGCAGATTCTCTTTTTATCCTTAATAGGTTCCCTTAATTCACAATACGTATGTGTCTGCTCTTAGTGGGAGACAAAGGAATCACTGATATTTTTACTTCCATAAACACCTACAGAAGCAGAGTCAGGAGGTCTTCCCAGCCACAGCCAGTGGGTGCTTTCAGCATTTTCCTCCCAGCATGCTCTTATTTGAATAATGGCAGCAAATTATGATGACTTTATTAAGCACCTTTCACTTATCAGAAGAAAACTACTTTTCATTAAATGTAAAATAAGAGTACTTACATTCTAATGACATCTGCTAGCTATCTAGCTATCATAAGGACCAAGATTTTTTTTTCATTTACTGAAGAAATTACCTCAGATAATGTGTTGAAGCCTTTGCAAAGCCTAAATGCAATGTAAATTGTCTCCAGTGTGACTTTTTGCAAACTTGAGAGCAAAGAAAAATAAATATCTGGTGTTAAAAGGCTCAAACACTGACTAAAGAGAATTTCAAGCAAAAATATTAACTTAAAAAATTTTATGAAAATTTATAGCTGAAAAGAAAAGATTTATTTCTGAAAGTTGTTTCCACTATGAGCTAAGCAGACTTACGAGACAATGTGATTTAAAGCATGATGTTTCAAACTCGAGTAATGTTATTAACAGTAGTAATTACACAAATCCAACTTGGCGGGTAGAAATGTTTCAAAACTTATAGCATGTCCAACCCCCCAAAATGATACTAATGTTGATTTACTCATCACTGTGATATTTTGCAGAGGGTTTTTCATCAAGAACCTGAAATATGCTATCTTAGGTGATGTCTGAGAATAGTCATTGATATTCTCATTAATATATACTAATATATATTAATAGTCTGTCATTTAAACTGATACTGCTATGAACAATTAATTAAACAAGTAACAAAAATGAACTGAGCTTTTAATCTTTTCATTTTGTTTTCTCTATTTAGTTCCTTTAGTAATAAACAAGAAGGGCTTTTGTAATAAACATTTTTAACATCCAAAATTTAATAGCTTTTTAACTTGGTTGCTCAAATAGTTATAAATGGAAAAATTGTTCATTAATGCTCACATGCCACTAAAATTCAGATTTTGGGAGCTCTAAGATTAATGTCAAACTCAAAATATATTTAGAAGGAAAATATACCATATCATTGGCAATAAGCAATACAAATTATCTATTCTGTGTCTTTTTATTCTGGAGTCACCATGTTGCTAGAACTTTATATTTTCAAAATTCCCAATTAAAAAATCTTGCTTATTTTAACTTTCAATCAACCAAATGTACAACTGAATTTTATGCAAAAATTATAGGAAACTCATGATTAGATATACAGTCATGACCTGCAACACAACTCATGTAAAGCTGAATTCATCACTTACTAAACTTGTCAAATGTTATAAACCTATAAACAACACTACCATAGTCTATCCTTTAATTTGAAATGATTTGTAGAAACTTCTAAACACATCTTCCTATTTGTTTGTCTTTTAAAAAGATTAATCAATAAATAAAGTTCCCCATTTATCTTTTGAGATATATTCTAGAGCCATGGTTTCTTTATTATTTCACCCACAACCATCATCAACCATCTACTCAGCATTCCACCGCAGGAACACGAAGTGACCTTCTATTTTCAGCCTCTCTGCTGAGCATTACATTTACTCTCCATTGCGGTGAGTTGTTTTTCTCTGATCCTTGAGCGTATCACATTTTCTTCCCATTTTTGCCTCTCTTGACCTTTAACTCTCCTCCATTAAACCAGTCAAGTGGGTTCTTTGAGCTATGACACTTATACTCAACAGAGTATAAATTACTATTGACTCATAGTTGTTTCATGTAATATTAAAGTTTTATGTGCAAATGGATTATGAATGCTTGGTTGATTAAGGTGATCTCTTATGTACTCCCATCGTGCTCATAGTGCTAGTGTAGGAAAAGGGTCACAAAATTTTTGACTGGGCACAAAGAGTTTTAGCATTGCAGGAAATATTGATATTTATGGGTGGTGGAAGTCAAGGTCTCCTATAATTCTCATTTGAAATGTGGTCAAAGAATAGTGATGGTAAAAGTGAAAAGGCCAGAGTTGGTGCAGTTTTGTGGTGTATGAATGTGGCATGTAACAGAGAACCGTGGGACAAGAAGCTTTCTTGATTTTTACTCAGATGCTGCTCCTAAATTCAAGCAAGCAAAGAAGTTGATGAGAACAATTTTTTTAGTGAATATTCTTATTTTATATGGTATGTAGAAAATATATAATGGTAACTTGCTAGAGTTAAGTAAAAATTTCCCCCTTTGTCATGTCAGAAATTGTCCACAAGCCACAAAATTAAGAAAAAAAAATACAGAGGTCATTATTCAATGAAATAAGGAGACATATGGAACCCTAAATTACAAAGCATAATGCAAGATAAACACAAGATAATTTACTCACAAAATGAAATGTAAGAAAACAGCACATGAATGAACCTATAAGTGCAGAGCTCAAATAATAAATCCTTCTCATATATGTTTTCATATTGCAGTTTACACTTAGGATACCAATTCCACACTCCCTGTTTACAAAGAAATCAGTACCTGGAAAAGTTTCTGTATTTTAGTTGATTTCCAGGAGAAGCCTGGAAAAGTTTCTGTATTTTAGTTGATTTCCAGGAGAAGCCAAGAAGAGAAGACAAAGACACAATAATAAAGCACACATCCCTTCCATGTTTGCAAGAGGCAGGACTCTCCTGAAGCTGAAATAATCAGAGGGATTGAATTCCACACACAACCCCACAGATACCAATCCTGATTGGCTGAGCCAAGAGGAAGATGAGATGGGATTGGCCAACGGAAGAATTTAACTGTTTAACAGAACTAAAATGTAACAAAACTTGAGTGAATACAAACACCTTTGTTCACTGTCAACATGCAATTTGGGTGCAATGTGGTTCATGCTATTCCTATATGAAATTTCTGCAAATATATTACATGGGAATAAATAAATCGGTCCACATAAAACACATAAAAAGGAGCCAAAACAAAGAGAACTCAAGAAAGAAATGGTAATAAGAACAAAAAATATAAAGGTTTGTACAAAACACAATGCACATGTAATTTTCAAAAAAGATCAAGTTAACCATAATTCATATTCTTTTTTTAAAATTGACTTTTACTAGTACATAATGAAAGCACTACACAATGATTACATTCATGTAGGGGACTGGAACATGTGTTTAATACATTTCAGTTCCCTTCTTTTACCCTTGCCTCTCCACCCCATTTTGATTTTTTCCATTTATTTATCTTATAAGATCTCATGAATTTATCATATATACAGATTGAAAACCAGACTAATAGGTCAAAGAACATATAAAGAATGTAAAATGGGTGTAGTACGTCAAGGTGTACTTTTAGATACATTGTTTCCACTGGATTACAATATCTTTTATTCTCTTTCTTCCTTATCTGTCTTTCCTTTCATATTTTATGTATATTTTGAATTTTTCATATCAGAGAAACCATGCAAGTCAAGCTTGTGTGTCAGTGAGTTACTTCACTTAACATTATGGTCTTGAGGAACATCTGTTTTCCCAGAAGAAAAATTGATGAAATAATGTTACAGAAAAAAAAGTTAAAATAAAATAAAATAGATAATGAATAAAATTGTTTATACAGAAAAAACTGATTGGTCAAGAGTGATGACATAAATAATAATAATCAATAAAAGACAGGGGGATAGAAAAGCATAGCAAACACACTGATTTTCCTAAACTTTATGGTCAAAAAATTAAAAATAATCAAATACCATAAATAATATTAAATAATTTAAAATTAATGATCAAGAATTTATGATTAAAATGAAACAAAACCACAAGTCAAAACCAATAATAAGATCGAATAAAATTAACTGGCAGAAAAAGAAAAGAGAAAAAATCAATTAGAATTACTAAATTGCTTACTGTAGGGAGTTAATAAATCTATGAAATATATAAAAAAATTGGTCTTAGGAAATGATAAGTAGTAAATTCTGGGGCATTTCCCATGAAATTTAGCTTCAAACCTCTGTTTTGTACAGCTCTTATATACTTGCGATCTATTCTTAATTCCAAAGATTGTCTTTATTTCCCCACCTAATTTTGATTAATAACTTTCTGTTCTTTCACTTGAAGAAGTCTCCTCTGCATTCTTGTAGTTCTCACAAAAACTAAATCCATCCCTGATTTCAAAGATAAATGTCAGGAAAAAGTGCACACAGTACATCACACAAAAATACAAAAAGGAAAAATGATAAGTCAACTATAGGACCTATAAATTTGTACTAGATTACTTGAAAACCTATATAAATGCAAGAAATATATGTGTGTGTGTGTATGAATAGCTTTAAGATGAAACAAATATATCCTTTTAAAAATATAAATGAGCCTAACTTATCAAAAGAATCCCGTCTTGAATGATTATAAATATTCATTTATATAGTGCACAACAGAGACTCACCTAAAATAATCAAGGCTGAGAAACTGGTGGAAAACAGATGAATAAAAAGCAGATGAAAAAACAAAAAATACATAGTCACCACCTGAATATCAAAAACAAGTAAAAGTCAAAGGAAAAAGCACTGACATAAAGTACATCATTGTACAATAAATGTCGTGGTCAGTTTGCACTGCTATAAGAAAAAATTTGAAATAAGATGTTTAACATACAGTAATTTATTTCATGCAGTTTTAGAAGCTGGAAGTCCAAGACCAAGACATAGATTCAGGATATGATGGGGGCTCGTTTCTTGGGGCACCGATGGCACTGTGTCTTCTCATGGAGAGAGGCTAATGAGCTCCCTTGGGCCTCTTTTTTAAGGGCAGTAATCCCATTCATGAAAGCTTTGCCCTCATGATTTAATCACCTCCCAGCGGTCCTCCCTCCCGGTATTATTAGAATGTCAATGTAAAAATTTTAGAGGGAAACACAAACATCAGACTCTAGAAGATAAAAGCCTCAGTAAATTTCTGTGCACAACTGGTTACAGCATCACTGTACACACAAGGAAAAAAAACTAAACAAAACAGTCAAAGAAAATGAAGTGAATACATCAGCAGTAAATTTTATTCAGTTCTCTAACTGCAGATATATCTAACAGTTACACATACATGGAAGACTGAAGTATCACAGTTAATGACTAGTGCTAATGATATTACATTAACTTTGTTTACTAAATATAAAGTATAAGCATAATTTTCTAGTACCTGAAGAACATTCTTTAGAGGACACATGCACAAACACATCATTTTCCACATCCCCCCTGGGTAAAACCAGAATAGTACACAGTGTGGTCACAAAATGATAGCAATTATCACAAATATCACTGAATGTTTAAATATTTTTAAAAGAAATTACAGTAAAACACATTATCATTAATATCCCTCTAAATACTCCCCCTTCACTTCAAACAGATTTATCCTAGCATTCTTGCACCCTTCTGAAGCAGTTCTGCAAGTCTTCTTTAATGAGTGTCTTTAGTTTCTTTGCCTTGGCTGCCTAGATGTCTTTAATTGATTCAAAATGTTTATTCCCCTGGCTGATTTGACTTTGGAGAACCCTAAGTCACAGGATACCAGATCCCATGAACAAGGTCAATGAGACTAGACAATAATATTTCTGTTAGTTGGTTTTTTTTTTTAATGGCACTCAAAGCTGAATTCACTATATATTTTTTTTAACATGCTTGAATACAGGTACTCAAAAAAGAGGACTTCCAAAACTGAAAGTAGCAATAAAATAAGTGTGCTTAAAGATAGGGAGAGTATTTTGAGAGGATTAATGATTGTGCCTTTTACAGTAATTTTTTTTAATTTAAACATTCATCTTGTGTTTTGAACATCCCTTATAAGTGGAAGCTATGATTGTCCCAAGGGCAAATGCTATTATGAAGTCCCTTGACTAAAGGAAAATCAATAACCAATTTTTATGAGTTCTCACACAGCATAAAGCTAAACTTGGGAGCCCTGCAAAAGACTGGGAAGACACAAGATGTTATCAATTGAGTGAGAATCTTGGTCACAAGTTTACCAATAAACTAAATTAGGAAAATATCGGTCTCCTTTTGCTGTATCTCTGAAAGGGATAAAACATTATTTCCTGAACACAATAAGTATGTGTCTTCCAAAAGAAACATTAAAGTACCAGATTGTTAGCATTCTTTGGTACTGAAAACAACCATCTCAGTTCTTCTCTGATTTATTTATTTATTTATTTATTTATTTATTTATTTATTTTTCGCACAGAGATCGAACCTGCAACCTTGTGCTTACCAGGCAGGCATGTAAACCGCTGAACTAAACCCCAGCCCTTTCTGGAGATTTCTAATCTAGCACAGGCTTTTCAGGAATAAAAGCCATAAATTATATTAATTATTAACATTTGTCAAAAACAGGCAAGCACACACACACACACAAAAAACACAGCAGGAAAAGAATTTTGCATACCAGATATGGAAAGAACTAGAGAAGATAATATAAAATAAATGTGTATGTTAAACTAATACTGCCAAATGAATCAAGAAAAAGTCAAATGTCAAGAGAATGCAATCATTAAATCATCTAATTTGTCATGAAGAACCACTATATCTTGCTAAAAAATAAGCATTATCCAAATAATAAATATAAGATGGTGCCAAAAATTAAGAGATTTTCAAAACAGGAAATAGTGAAGGAATCCAACTACAGGTCTTTAGAATTCAGATTTTGCATGGGAAGGACAAACCTTGCCCCTCGTCTCCGACTATGCCTAAACAAATTTTTTTTTTCTTCTACGAGGAAATGGTAACCACCTGCCCAGGAAAAAATGTCCTTTACAACTGCAATCTGAAGGCTAGCCTTTGCTTACTCCTGCCAAATTCAGCCAAGCATTACGCAACGGTCATTCTATCATTACAGTGATGCTGATGTTAGCTGTGGACACACCGGGCTGTAGTCATAGCTTTGTTGTCTGTAGACACATTTTCAAGTTTAAAAAGTGGTTTTATGAGTATGTTATCTGCCCATCAATTACATCTGTTAGCAATGTACTATATAAACTTTACAGTTGGTAAAATTTTTAATATAGACTTTGGTATCTTTAGATTACATGGTAAAGGAAAATAATACTTTAGTGTTGTCTCCTATTCCCTTTCCTTTTATTTCTCTGGTACAGCAATGTACGTAGGCTTACATCCTTGAGTAGTTAGCCAACTCTGCCAACCTTTCACTGGATGTGAAATTCTTGTTTAACAAAGAAGCTAAGGCCTTAAAAAATGTTGGCCTACATCCACAGGCTCATAAGTAACAACACAAATTGCTCAGATGGAAAATATCTAATTTAAAAATATGATTTATATAAACCTTGACTTCTTCTTATAGTCTGAGAAACCCTGCCTTCACACATTTAATTAGTTGGCAATAGCTGGATACTTCCAGAAGATGTACTATAACTACTTGTTGAAATCCCACATGTCTCAGATTGGTTTTGCTTAACTTCCTGTGCTGGACAATTTTCCTTCATCTTCTATCCTGAAAATTAAATGAACAGATATTCTTTCATGATTTCTTGTTTTTCGAAATACCAACTAGAGCTTTTGACCAATTCTGAGATTTATAAACTTGATTGTCCAACCAAGAGTTAGCTGTGTGCTTGAGGATACAGCAGTGGTGGCTCTACAGGCATCCTAACCACAGTGCTCTCTACAGTGCTTGCATAATTCAAGCTATGCTGCTTCCTGCTGCCTCTCCTCCTTGTTATTGTCCATTTATCTGGAGTCCCCAAAGATGCTATAAACTACCAGATAATATTCTTCCAATCTCTTCCTTTCACCTCAGACTAGAGGCTTTTCTATCCCTTGCCATAGGCAGCTTCTGACTCTTGCAACCAAGAAAGCTAATTGATAGAATACCCCAAACTAAAAAGTGAAGTATAATGAAGTATGACCAGCCTCACATATAGACAACTTGGGTTATGACCAGAATTCTAGGTTTAATTTATGACCAAACTCTTGAGTTACTACCCAAATGATGGCTGCTTCTTCAGTCATAAACAAAAGCTTCTCTTTCCAGAAAAGTGTATATAAGCATATACAAGCATTAGTCTGAGCTCAGATGCGTATGTTGTGGACATGATTTTGGTCAATGATTTATAAAACTGCTATGATTACTGCTATCAAAATAACCCCCAAACATCTGGAAAAGAAGCTAAAGAAAGAAGGAAAGGTAAAGAAAGAAATCACAATCAAAAAGAACCAAGGAATTGTGGAGAAATATGAGACAGGCATTTGTGTGACCCTTTTCAATATGTACAGCAATGTCAAAATAAATCATGTGGATACTCTTACACAGAAAAGATTTATATAAGGAAGCTGGTATTGATAGAGGTGTTGCTCAAATTAGTAAACTATGATCAACAGTGTTAGATGAGGTAGAAAGGCTATTAGTATAGATAAACAAAAGGTAGATGGCAGGTGATAGCCTGAGTCTATAACTGTAAAAAAAAGTAGGGCTATAAATGCAGATCTTGTAAAGGATAATCTATCAATAAGTGATAATGGTGAAACATTTCATGTCAGTAAAGTGTGATTCCACAATTTTAAAGCAACAACTGGGGTTCGTGGCATAACTAGGCATGATGAAACAGCCAGTGCTAATACAAAGGACTGCTGAAAATTACCACTTTGAAAGAATGACACAAAGAAAACAGCTGGGATGAAATTGGGCTTTTCTGGAAGAAAATGCCCAGAAGAAGATACAAGATCCAGGATCCTGTATTATCCAGGAAGAGAAGAAAATTCTGACCATGAGTCTATGAAAGATGGGCTAAACTTATTGCTGTATCCCGTAGTGAGTGGTGACCTCAAGATAAAACCTCTATTGGTTTATCACTCTGAGACCCCTGGAGTGTTCAGGAAACATAAAATCATGAAGAATAGGCTAGGGGTTATGTGGAGCTGTAATGCCAAAGACTGGGTGACAAAAATACTTTTTCCTGAGTGGATTAGGGAAGATTTCTGTCCTATAGTTAGGAAATATAGAGAGAACAAAGTTTTACCAGCTAAGCCTCTCCTCACCAGGGACAGTGCTCTGCTCACCTATGAGATTTGGAAGAGTGGGCTGAAGAATTTCCATGGCTTTCATTCAAGTTCCTCCCACCAAATACACCTCCTCTACGGTAGCCTATGGATCAGTATGTTATAGCTAACTTTAAGAAGCTACGCACCAAAGAACTGTTCGTGAAGTTCTTCCAGATCGTCTCCGGTACAGATTTAAAGAATTCTGGAAGGACTACTGCAACATCCTTCCCTGTGTGGGCTTAACTGAGAAACCCTGAGCCAAGGTCTCTCTAACAACACTGAGAACTGCCTGGAAGAAAGTCTGGCCTAAAAGTGTGGGAGAGGAGAGAGACTTTGAAGGTTCTGTAGGAGTCTGAGTCTTCAATTAACCCTGTGATTGATGACATTGCTACTGTAGCAGTCTATGGCTTGCAGGGACACAGTGATGGTGTTGAGGAATAGGTGGAGGAATTGTCTAGAAAAGAATTTCAGCAACTTCTGGCTGAGCAGCAGAGAATGGAAGCTGATGAGTTTTCTGAAGAGGAGCAGAAGTATCAACAATCCATGCAGCAAAGTTCTTCTGAAATAAAGGAAATCTTGAAAAAAAATGGACAGAGCTATATTAATCTCACTAAATTCAAAGGATTATTGAATGAAATCAAATACACAATGAGAAGAAATATTACATATTCTTCCCATATCTTTTTTTTTATTTCCAGGAGCTTTTTATATATTTAGTATTAGAAAATTATTCATAATACTTAAGTCCACATGTAAGTCACATTCCTGGATTTTAGATATAATTAAATGTGGTCTTGCACTTGTATAAGAATAAGTTTAAATTTGTGGTGTTTTGGTTTGTTTTCTAAATTTCAAAAGCCTTGATTTCCTTCCACTCCTGCCCCCAAACCATAAGACATAGATAAATGAAGGAAGTTAAATACAGAGAAAATAGAATTCGGAAAAAGAATGCAAAAGGAAATAAGAATAAATTATCTAACTGAAAAATTTCCTGGAATGTTTTTAAATTTATAACTTTAATTCTAACTAAAAATTTAAAATCTATAGATTACTGTTTAAATTTTAAAAGTAACTTACAATTTGTATCAACAAAGTCATTAACTACACTTTGCCCAAAAATCTGCTTCTAGTTAAAAAATTCATAAGATTTTATTGTTAGGCTCACAAAAATTTTATACTTGAGATCTCAATATACAGAAACACACAATTCATAGACCTACTACATAAATCTGTAGCTTTCTAACTTAACTAGTAATAAGCAATAAGCAGGGTAGAGATTGAACTGGTTTTTATGAATTTAAGAGGAACAGTTTATCAGAGATGGGATTCCAAACAGCATTCTCGGGTTAAATGGAACTTTGTGCCTACAGATTCAGCACAGGCTGTACTTGAGTTTTCCTTGCCCTTTCAAGGACTCATGCAAAGCTTTACTCCTTCAGCATAGTACACACATGGTGACATTTTTCAGCAGTCTGGCTTTTCAATTATCGATCTTTTGGAAAGCTAATGATATCTGTATTGTTAATACTGCCAACATTATGTCAGTACTCTGAAAGAACCTGTTACAGTAAATATACAGATATAAAAATATATGTTATTCTTGCTAAGCTGTGTGCAAACAATTTGGCTGAAGTGCTAGAATTATAGGGAAATCCTCTCCAAAAATAAAAGCAGAATGGAATTCTGGTGAAAGCTTGAAAAGCTCTTGTTTTAAATGATTTCCTGAAGGATTAAGGCCAAAATTTTAGAAATTAATTATGTAGAGTCTCTCATTAAGAATGTTTGGTTAAAGTTAAAATATCGTTCTTACTTTTGGGGTATGGGAAAGGCATCATTGACACTTGTACAGTCTTTTTGAATTTTAAAAATCCTTACAAACTGGAATTTTTGAGTAAAATGATTGATGATGTCTTGTATTTCAAGAGAATGGCAAAAAATATTTTTTTCAGGTGATGAGATAGTATAATGATATGAGAGCAAATATTTTCCATCTCATAATTACTGTAACAAAGCTAGGATCTCATTGTTAATGTAAAGACTTATTTATTGGTTATGAACATTGCAATTGTTCAGTGTGATGTGTTCCAGATGTTTAAATACAGTGACAACCCACTGATAAAGTGAATTATAGTGAACAAAGTAACAAACTAAAAGCATGTTTTCCTCAAAACTAAAAGCAATAAATGTGATACTTAATCACATATTTCAGATATTATCACTCCAGATATTTTTCTTCATATTTTTACTTTTTCTATCTCTTGCATTAATATCTATTTTAGACAATAAATTTTAATAACAGTTTTTACCATATATAAGAAGGTCAGTCTGATATTTTAAAAGAATTAAGCTATAGTGACAAGAAATTAAAATGAATACAGTTAAGAAAATTTCATTTGCCAGTAGCTTCCAAATGGAGCACAGAAGAAAAATTTGATACAGAAGAGAAATCATATGATAAGACATAACAACGTGGGCACTCTTATTAAAAAGGAAAGCAAAGGAATAGCGTTTCAGAATAGTTTCTTCTGCTATCTTACAATAGGATGATAGTAAAATTTAGAAACAACCAGAAAACTGTGCATAAATAATTCAATATAGTATTATTTCACATAAAACCATTACAAAATAAATGTTAGAATACATTCTTTGAGGTCATTATTTAAGCAAACACTTATGATGCTACAGTAAGTAGCTTCACTTATATTATGAAATGTACTTAATACTTTTTTCCAATTTAAATTATATATACTTTATAAGTTCCTACTGTAAGAATTCTATGTATAATTTCTATATAATAATGATAATGTAAGAAAGTGAATATACACAGATTTTATGAAAAGTTGACTTTTCTCTGTAAGTTAAATTCTGTGGTAGTTGTGTTTATTCATCTTTCTTATTTTGTTGTGCAGATGAGTTTGGTGGTAGTAGATAAGTAAAGGCTCTGAGCAGGTCCAGCCCACTCAGGATACTGCTTTTAAACTGGAATGATTTTCAAACTTAATCACATCTGCAAACCCTCTTGTCATATAACACATCATCAAAGAAAAATGTCTACTCATATTTACATTCTACCTATACAAATGGACCTGAGATTATGAAATTTTGTCTACCACTGTCTTCCAAACTGGTCTCTACAGTGCCTCTTATATCTAACTTACTGCCTGAGAGTACATTATTTTATCTCAATGCAAATATGATTTCAGTTATTTAAAGCTACTACCACCATCACTCCTCCCACTAACTTTTAAAATAAATCTATTATTGATTTATTGTTGTGATATATAATAGCTACATTTGCCTTTGGGAATTGGTGCACATACCCATGATGCCTTGATCATTTTTACTTCATCTGCTTTCCATCCTTGTCGCGAACTCCTTCCCTAGGATGCCTTTCTCATCACTGTGAAGTCTACCTCCTTGTTCTTATCACATTTTGTTGACTTTTCATAATTAGGACAGCACATTTGGCTATTGCCTCTTCAACTATTTTCTGCCTCTCAAATCCTTTATGTACAATGCTCTATCTCCATTAACCTAATTTAAATAATTTATAAAGAGCTTTCTCATTTTCAGGCCCTTTTGTGCTTAGAACTTTTATTTTTCCAACTCCACTAGCTACTTCTGAAACTGTATTTCTTTCCAAAGTTTCTTAAGATTTCAACTTGGCCACCACATTCGTAGTGAACCTTTCGGACTCTTTCAGGTCCCTCCCCACTACCTTCAGCCTGGGGTACTGAGTCTCTGTTACTGCATGTGACCTGTAGGAATCACCCAAAGTCATTCTAACCTTTGGTTAGTTTTGCTCCACTGGATTGTGATCTTGTTGAGGAAGAAATTTTCTGACATTTTCCCCCATATCTCACTGTTATATTTCTGCTGTTGCATGTAGTGCCTGGGATAAAAAAAGAAAAATCTATTGTACTCATGAATGGTTTTTGTTTGTTTGTTTGTTTGTTTGTTTTTTGGGGGGGGGGGTTGCACTGGGGATTGAACCCAAGACATTTTGCTTGCCTAGCAGGTGCTTATGTCACTGAGCTAAATCTCTGCCCCTATACTCATGAATCTTTTACATTTTCCAATCATGTAATCTATGTCTATAAAATACTAATAATTAGGTGACACAGTTTTCTGGCTATTTCAGTTAGCTTATGGATTAAAGAAAAAGCAACCATGTGCTGGCTTTTTAACCGAGTGGGATTTAACTTTCATAGGTGTAGTTCAATAATTTGGCTAGATCAAAGTTTGTGTAACTTGTTTGGCTCATAATTTTACCTTATACTTCTTAGTAAATAGTAGATAGCATTAGAGGTTGGATGAAAGATAGCAAAAGAAAGCGTGAGGACTCTGTACTGAAATAATGAAGCAAAGGAAAAAACTCTGAACAAATTTACAAAGTCAAATAACTGTTACTTTTTGCATGAAAATATTGTACTTCATTGTACTTTATTTCCTAATTTTTATTTTATTTAACTCGTAATTTTGATAAAGTTTCCAGTTTTAGGAAATTCCAATAAGAATCCATTCCCCTAATCCCACTATGCACACAAAAACAGGTATGTAATTTCTCCCTTTCGTCAACATGAATTCAATGACCATTCTGCTACCAAAATTCCTTTACCTATTGTCTATTTTAACCTTTTTTGTTCTTTATAACAAAAGATAAAAAAACACAAATTTTTAATTCTCCATATAGTATTCACTAATTATATCATATCATTCATAGGTTTTCCATCACTCATAGCCAGACACTGAGGGATTAACAGTGTTTTAATAACAAAATACTTGTCCAACAATGCAGATGGTAGATTATAGATTTAATTCTTTTTTTTTTTTTTTTCAGTACTGGGAATTGAACTTGTGACCTCTCACTTACCAGGAAGGCACTGTGCTGCTAAACTATATCCCCAGCCCATAGATTTAATTCTGAAGAGAAAGAAATAGCTTGAAAAATGAGGTCTCAACCACCAAATATAACACATGTACACCCACACTCATGCACCCACACCCACATGCACACACACACACACATGTGCACATACTCTACCTAATATTAAAAAAAATAGTGCTTAAGGAGAATTTTCTTGTTGATTCTGAAAAATAAGAGTATGACTCCTTACAGTGAATCCTTTTAAATTCAAGCAAATGGATATGTTATTTCTGGAGAGAAAAAAATTTAAATGTTAGCATGTACAAATTAAATTATAAAGAATAACTCATTCAGTGTTTACATAATACCTCACAAAGCTGCACTAACACAACCATATAAACCAACTACACAAATGTGGAAAAATATTAAATGATTTAAACCTAGATATTCTTTGAATGTATGATCATCTTTCATTCAAAGAAAAAAATAACACTGTACCTTCATTATAAAGCATAGTATAATCTTTGCTACATTTCAAGTGTAAGCAATACACAGTTAACTTTGGTTGGCAAGAGCTTATGTTATTAGCAAAATTTAAAGTACAGAAAACATTTATAGTTGACTTTTAAACATCTGAAACATTTGAGAACTGATCCTGCTTACAGTACAGTGGTGAATCTGTCAAAAAGTACCTTTTCACAACCATTTTCATTTATGAGTTTAAAGTCTCACAGACAAACTTCTCATGACTACTAAAAATAACTTATTTGGATTGTCAATTTTGTAATTTTCTTACTACAAATAGAATAACTTTAATCTCAAATCTTGCTCTTTTATGGTCAGAATAAGGTCTTTTCCCTGGGGGATCATTACATGTAAATATCAGTTATTCTTTAATTTCAGTTTATTAAGCTATATTGAAGTAAGTGTACTTCAATTTCTATGTTATACATTTAATATTTGGTAATTGTATTGATCATCTGATCCCAAAAAATGTGAAATGTCATTCATTCTCAGTTAGTGTGGTTTACCAGGAAAGCACCTATGGGTAGAGGTGAAGTTTCTGGCTTTCTGGCTGCACCTGAGATCAATTACATCAAACTGAAGTGTGAGAACTTGGCACCAATGCTTTTAAGAATTTCCTGAAGTTTCCATTGTGCAGAAAATAAGACACCAGTCTAGACTACCTACTATCCATTTTTTGTGCATATTAATATCACCTACAAAGCTTTTAATACTCCTTTTAAAATTCCAAAACCAACCTCCATAATAATTAAATCAGATTGAATGGACTCAATGATCAGCATTTTAAAAATGTTCCAGGCGATTACAGTGTTCAACCAAATTCAGGAATTATAGCTTTATATTAAAATTTAGACTATGTCAGTGTTTTGTTTAGATTTGATGAGGCAGGGAAATGATAGGAAAAGTAATAAAAAATGGTAAGATTCTATTGCATTTTAAAAACAAATGTTATTTTGTAGGTTCTATACTTAAAATCAATTTAATAAAAACAACCTATATTGAAGATAAAAAAAATTAACAAAGTCTTTTTATGTGAAATTGGAATAGAAGTATTTAAGGATGATGTAGAATTTCCATCAAAATTTAAAAAAGGCTTATAAGCCACTGAGTCACTGCCATTTTATATTTTCCACAGAAGAAATATATCATAGGAAGAAGGGTAAACTAAAGCAAAGTTTTTAACATTTATTTCATTTCTTTACAAATTGAGTGCTTTGTTGAAAAACTAAGTGATAAGGGTTTATTACTTTATGCTTGAGTAAGAAAGACCCAGCTAAATTGGCTCAGCATAGTTCTTAGTGTGGAAGAGCCACCTTAGGGAGGATTGTTACCAGAATGGCATAAATGAAATGAAAAAGGAAGGCTCACTTCCGTTTCTTCGGAGGGGTTCCGTCTTCACCTTTATCTTGAACATTGTCTCCTGGCTTCCAGTGCAGACCGTCTGGCTCCTGATGTGGACTCACTAGTGACACTGTGGTGGGCTCCAAGCCTTCCCCTGGACCTCTCAGGTCTCCAGCATGCAGGCAGACCTTTCACGCCGTTCCACTCCTGACTCTGTGGGTGGCAACTGGAAGCCAGTCTGGTAAATTCTTATATATGTTTTTGTATATCGCACATTAAACCTGTTTCTCTAGTAAGCACTGAATGATACAGTGCTCTTGGACCACATAACATCTACAGTTTTCAAAAATCTTAAGACATCTTGGGCTGAATTAAGCTTAGTCTTTCACATTCTGTTCCTGTACACACTAAATTTCACTCCAAGTTTTAAAACCTTGTATTTATACCTTTTCCAAACAAACACTCCAAAGAATAGTCACAGTCAGGTAAATTTCCTAAAATATACTAGAATAAAAAGTCAGTGTCATCATGAACTTTTCTCCTGTAATCATTATGATTGACCTTGTGTGTGCCCAAAAAATATTTGAACCACAGTATTCATACTCAACTGAGGTAATATAGCAGACACACCCAATATAGTCCTGGTATTATTCTTTTTTTAGCAAATAAATTCTCAATTCGGTACAGTTTAAAGATGAATAACTTAAATGCATGGAATAAATTATCATATTCCTTAGTGAAAAGGAGTGTGAAGATTATATATTGAAATTTAGAACACAAGTAGGAGTTTAACTGACAAGGTTATTTTTGCTTTTAACCTCCTATATATGCATGAAAACACCAAAATCATTATTGAAGCATTAAAGACATGTTATAATTATCTACAGATACCGTCTTTGCATTCCTATATTTCACACACAGATACACACATATACTCACACTCATATAAAGATTTTTTAAAAATCATTTCTATAGTGTCTTTGGAAATCATGGGGCAATTATATTTCTACTGTTCCAATTTTAATATTTCAGTGAGCAAAGACAAAATACATCCAATTTTAATCAAGATCATTTTTTCTAATGGAATTATTGTTTGAATTGAGAACACATATATGGATTGTTTAAAAATCAAGAGCCCAGGATAATTCTGTGAGACTTCATTTAACTAAGATTCTACAAGATCGGCCAAGAACAACATGAGTCCTTGACTTATTGTGAGGAGTTGTTCATCCCATACGGCCAGTTTATGTCAGATTAATTTTCTGGAGATGAGTCTCTGAACCACCCAACTTTGTAAACCTTCATTTAGCATCTGAGTCAATGAAGTGAGAAGAGTTCTCTCTGTAAGAAAACTATCACTTTTTTCCAATGAAACTTCTTGCTATGACCTTTAAACCTAGTATTTGTTCTGTGGTGGAGTCCTTGATGAATCAGAATCTTAGCTGTGAGGCATGTTGATTATTAATGAATGAAAACCATGTTCGTGAAACAAGGAGCAGAATGTTAAGTAAATGGATCAACAGACTCAAAATTTCATTTCTCTGTTCCCCAATCTTTGAAAAGAATATTCTTCCCTTGAACATAAATATGAGGAATTCCTACCTTTACTCAATCTGAATACATGAGCAATATTTTATCAGTAGGAAGAACACGAGTTTTCTTTGAGATCATTCAAACATGGGTCTGAATTTCCTTCGCAGATCCCTGACAATGAACAAATTATGTAATTTTAAAAAATCCTTTATTATTTGCATTTACAATTCATCATAAATGCAAATATAAATAGAAGACAAATTTTAAAAAGCTACCTAAGAGTTTGTGGAGGCAGTTAAGAGAAACAAAACTTGTAATATACGTAACATGGCAATTTGTACAAATTAGGTGCCAAAATAATGTGTGTGTGAGTTTTCCTCTCCTATAAGTTTCAGGAAAGAAAAAAAATGAACTCTGTGGGGAGAATGACTTGAAGAATAAAGAATAGTGATAATAGTGATTAAAAACTATGTTAAAATAATTATTTTCAATTTTCCCTGTAATCACATTCTTTTTCCTTCTTTGGCCCATTTTCTATATTTTTCTTACTTTTCTGAATTTTACTTATGCAAATAATTTGGTTATCTGCTTAAAATATTTTTAAGCTGAGGTTAGAGCCTTTAGATCAAAATGTACTTGTAATTGTATACTGATAGTTTGGTCTCTTGAAAAATATTTTTACATCTAGCAGTAAAGATAAAAATAAGAAAAATGAAGAAAGCTGAGAATCATCCCATTAGTACTCAAATTAAAAGCAACAAGTAGATATTAGTCAGCAATGAAATTTTCATTGACCTTTAAATTTACTATCTTCTTATGTAGATAATATTTATAAAAAAGATATATTTTAAAGAATAACTCAAGGAAAACATTCAGTTACAGGGAAAAAATAAATAAATAATCACAAAAAAAGAATCCTTAACCTTGAGAGGACAAAAAAATGTGAACAGCCTCAGAAAAATCTTGCAGGTAGGTAGATAATGCTGTCCAAAAGAACTTTCTGTGCTGAGGGCGAATACTATCCTTTCTAGCTCTCTGATTTTCTCATTCAACTTTAGACTTGATGTTATATAAGTAAGTTATGGTGAATTCCATTTGGTTTAACTTTTATCCCAGTGTCTTGGCAGTTAAAGTTTTTAGATTGCAGAGATAGATGGTTTATAGAAAATATATCGATATTATTCTGTTTTTCATTGCTATCATGAAATACCTGAGGCTGAGTAATATTATAAGAGGATTATTTTTCATACTTCTGGATGTCTAAGGATTAGGGGTTGTTTTTGCTGTTGACCTTGCTGGTAGTGCCCCAAGGCAGAGCAGGATGTGGCATGGCAAGAGACAGCATGTATATGGCAGCCTTTGGTCTCTCCGTCTTTATATAGCCACCAGTATTCAATAATGGGAGATTAACGCTGATCACTTTAATCCTAATCACTTTCTGAAACACCATAGAGAAATTAAATTTCCATCTTCTTAATACTTCCCAAGGGGAATTAAATTTCAACACATGAGCTCACTAGAGAGGGTACACTTTAAATATGTCCAAACCACAACTATCACCTGCCATCTTCTTCACAATTCCTATCCAGTTACACTAGTAGAAGTCTGAAGAACTGAAGACAGAAGCAAAGGCCATGCTATCTCCAAGATGTCTCACTTGTGAAATTACTTCAGAGATCTTCCAGGAAAAAATACCTCAGAAATAACTTTTATTACAATAAGAAAATGAAATGAATGATCAGGGAATATGAAAAGTGGCCCTTTTACCATTTAAATTACTCAACAATTTGAGCAATAAATCAGAAAAAAGATGTATCAGGGAGGATTGTTTCTATCAAATAGTTTTCCATCAAAGAGTCTAAAACTGAGTAAAAGACAGAGCCAAAGAAGCAGGGCATGATAAATATTGACTATCATCCCAAGAGGATCAATTAGGAATAATTCCATTAAGATTTAATCATGTTTGTATCATTGACCACCAGATGTTCAGTCTTCAAAAGCCGTCCATCATCATGAGCACAGTTATGCTTATAGTCTCTGTACTTTCCTTCACTAATGTAACCCAATACCCCATTGCTCATAAACCCAGTAAACATGTTTGTAAACTCATGGAAATTCCCTTTCAGTCATCAGCAAAATTGCTTACCAACTCCCCATATTCCCTGAGCCTTCACTTCATTTCCTTCTTGTAATAAAAACATAGTTATTAGTGAAGAAACTCCTTTCACTAAAGGTCTGTCAAGCATAGGATGGTGTTTCTCTAGCATTCTACAAGTGAGGCATCTTGGTGGTATGAGGTCATTGCTCTTTATTGCTGTTTCTGGAGTATTATGACTACCTGTACTTGTTCCTCAGTCAACCCAGCTACACTGCAGTACATACCATTGTGTATACCAGTCATTACCCCTTCTTGTGTGGACATTGTTCAAATTTCCAGCCACTCTCCCTCACTTATTGAAATTTGAACAATGGCTTCATTGTCATCCATTTCTAAAAGCAGTGCTGCTATTATCCTCTGAAATATCAAATTCCAAATGAAAAGTCACTCCAGTCAAACTAATCTAGGTGCTTAGTTTCTTAACCTCACTTTAATTTTCTAAATTCACTTCAAGCACATGATTAAATTATTACACTCTGAAACTTGGCATTCACTATAACAATATTCGCAGCTTTAACCATTTCTCTGACCTTTGTGAATCATGACAAATATGATTTTTTTTCATTCCACGTGTCTCATATTCTAACAGTCTTAGGAGCCTATTTAAAGTGCCCGTCCATTGACCATCCTATCACTTTTTCTTCATATGTCAATCACCTAGTGATTTCTTTATTTTCTTCTTCATCCAATTTAAGTCAATGGTCAATGACGACTATTCTTTAGTCTTTATTCTCAACTCCAATACACATACTTACCTCATCATACTTGCAAGAAAAACCCTACTTGCAAGGTCAAACTTAATTTTCTGCTAAGGTTCATCTGCTTTTGAAAAGTGGTGAAGAAAGCAAAACTCCGATGATTTTCTCTTTTAATTTACATTTCACAATTTGATAGTGATTCTTCTTTAGAGTCCAGCAATCATGTTACTATTACTTTTCCTATCTCCAGTGATTCTTTAAGACCCTTATACTATCTTTTCAAATTTCAAATATGTATTTCAAATATGTATTTTTGTTTCACCTACTGTGACTTTTTTTATTTCAACAAAAACAGAACAATCAGAAGACAACTCATTTATTTCTTCACCACCGAAATCTAGCAAACTTTCTGTTCCTGTTGACCACTCTGTATTGAATGAACTGTTTTCCTAAGTCTGAAACCTCTATCTGCACAACTGACTTCTTTACTGCTTCCTGTCCAATGATCTCACTCATCATTTGTTTCATAAATAATCTGTCTTATATATTTTTGTCTATACTGTCTTTATAATCAGTTCAAAATTCATATATATTCATATATAGTATAATATAAATATATAATTTGAATATATATATATGTGATAATAACCACTGAAATAAGACAGGATCCAGTTAAATTACTACATTTGCTGCATAGTATTTGGGTATCCTTTGTGAAATTACCTCTGTCTTCCTAAATATTTTAATTTATAAGTTAAACAATAGTTTTGTAATCCTTTATTTAACCCTTTAGTTTTATAAAACCATTCTGCATGGGAGATTTGAGAATATTAAATGATTTAACATTTGTAAATCTTGTAAAGCAGTGACTGAAATCTAGTAAGTATCAAAGAAATGTGTTATCCATCCTTAAAGACAAAAAAAGGAAAACTTTCTAAAAATAACACATCCCTCAAGCTACCAATTCATTTTCTCCTTGTACCAAAATATTTAGAAAACATGTTTGATCTTGCTTTTTCTACTTTCATACCTTCCATTTTATCTTGTGCACACTGAAATTGAGTTTTCATTATCACACACTTCTGAAGCTGCTTATATATCAGTTAAATATATCTTTCTTAAAAAATACAATATGCATTCATTCTCTTGAATGGTTTTATTCTATTTTGTTATGTTTTATTATTGTGTGTGAAGCTATGCTCAACTATTTCAAAGAAAGAGACATTATTGTAGCTACTGCTGATATCCAATTGTCTTGTTGCAAAGTGCTGTGTTGCTTGCCTTGTTCTGTTCTGATCTGCTTTATTTTGTCCTCTTTTGTTTTATTCTCTGTAAAATAAAATAAAAAAATAAAAAAGCACAATGTGCAGTTATCAGTCTTTATTCAATTTTCAGTAGCATTTAAGATACTTCTTTTAGTTAGTTTCTGGAACAGCACACACATCTGGTTTCCTCTTTATACACACATTGCTCCTTTCCAACTATTTTCACACTCCTTTCCAACCTTAGAATATTAAATCTCCTCAGGGTTCAGTCTTTGCCATTTTATTCTGTCTTTTAATTCATTTCCTTGTGATATGATCCAGTACTATCTATATATATGCAGATGACTTCTAAGTTTGTACCTCTACTCACAGTTCTTAACTCCTTTCTTCTGAGTCTAAACTCATAACATCCTACTGGATACCACCCACTTGATTCTAAATATTCTTAATACCAATTTGTGTCTCTGTCCCCAAAGCTGCTAAACAGATGGCACCATCATTTATCACCATTCTACCTTTGTACAAGTAAAAACACAATGTATCATATTTAACCTTTCTCATTGTATTATTCTTTCAATATATTATAAAGCCCTGTAACACCATCTCCAGAATACATTCAAAAGACAGTCTCTTTTCATCCCCAACATTAGTTACACTTTGAAAAGCCTTTAGCCCTATTCCTTTAGCCAACCTGGAGATTTTCATGTATAGCTTCCTGAAAATAATCTTCTTTCCAACCTCTGGCTCCATCACTGTTAATTATTCACTTAGCAGGCATTAGCAAAATCTTTTTAAAGGATATGTTTTATTTCCTTGTTCAAAATACTTCAATTAATTTCTAACAAAATAGAGCAAATATAGTTGTCCATACTTTTGCTGAAATCATACTGTAATGTTCTCCTCCAGGTCATCCCATAAATCTGAAATATTTTGTATTGTTCCCAGTGGGGACTTTACAGTTGTTTTTCCCTGCCTGGATCATCTTTCAGAAGTTTTCACAAATCTTTATCCTTCAGAATATTCAAGTTTTTGCTCCATATTCCTCTCCTCTAAAGCCTTCTCTGAACACCCCATTGAAAATAAGTGTCTTTGCATGTTATTATTGCTTATTCTGCCCTGCTTTATTTTTATTCATAGTCTATTGACTAAAAATCATTATGTTGGTAATGTATGAGTTTACTGCCATTGGTCCATTCTATGAGAGTGAAAGTTACATGAGGGTGTGCTGTTTTATGTGTCTCACCACTCTTTTCCATTTAGAATGGGCTAAATAACTATTTGCAAAGTAAATCAATTTTGATATCAAACTGAGTAAAAAATAAAAACATGCTACTTTGTGGTTAATTAAAAGATAGATATTTATGCAAATAAATTTATTTGGTTAACTAGTGATAGTGCTTGGTCAGATGAGACATAAGAACTGAGACCTTTGCATATTGACATGCTCATTTGTTTCATTTGTGGCCTGGGTCAGAGCGGCTTTTGATAACTGAAGAAAGAAAAAGGAAGTTCCATATTATTTAACTTATACCACTGACCACTTATAACTATACAATTTATGTTGCTATTATTAATGCCGTAGAGAAATAGGGGGTTCACAAAACAATGTCTTACATGACAGGCAACAATTTCTGGTACTTAGGGTAGAATGGAAGCATTTGACAGAAAGTGAGAGAAACCATCTTTTTCTCCAATCAGAATTTAATTCAGAGAAAGAAAAAGAGATGAGCAAATGGAGATTAGACATATTTATTAAACCAGAAAGCTGATACAAGAAATAACAATTGGCTTGCAAACACTGAAACTCAGAATTGTCTGAGTTTTCTGTTCATATTCAGAATGAAGAAATACAGACTTCCATCTTAGGGTACCACATTGCCAAAAGCCTGACAAGAATTGTATTATATGTTTCCTGCAGGCAAGTGACTCAATGACCAATTCTTACTAAACAATTTCCCAGCTGGAATTCAGTTTTCTTCCCCTGGGAGGATGAGAGTGAAGTCCTGGAGAAAGGCCAAGACTTTTTATACTAATGAATGTGACTCTACATGGAACTACACAGAAGGGGTATGAAGGTTTCCCTCCAAATAGGCTCCAAATTGTGGAAGATAAAATGATATTCTGGCTTCCAGAACCTAGAGCTCAAGCGAAGATTTAACAAATCTGTAGTGAACTAGTATATAGAAATGTTTTAATATCAGTGAGGTAAAAGCAAAGCACAGATAACCCCAAGAATTGTTATGATTATGTAATATGGACTTATTGTTTTGGGAAAGACTCTGTATCCCAGTCATTCATCATCACAATAAAACTGCAGTGCGAACAGTACAGAAGAATCACACAATTTCAGGGATACTCAGTAATAATTGATCACTGTGCATCTGTAGCTAAGATGGGGTCAGCGAAGGGGCTCTCCTGACCTTGGCTTTGTTCGCTCAGATATTTGGAATTCAGCTGGCTGTACGCCGAGGTAAGCTGGCTTCAGTTGGATGAACAAGAACGACTTGACATTTTTCATATTCTATTTATGCCCAGTGACCTAAGATAACCTCTTGAGCAAGACACACAAAAATGGTACATTTGGGATATTGTGAAATGCGTATTTGATCTTCTTTTACATTTCATAGCATATAACTCCAAAATTTCTTAGATTCACCCTAGTAATAAATTATTGAGTTGACTGATGACTGGCAACCTTTAAGTAACCTGAAGATAGACGCTGGTCTCTGAAAAGACCAAGGCAAAATTAAAGGATGAGGATTTCTGCCCCTTTTTCTAAACTCCAGGAAGAAAAGAGGGACTCAAGGCTAGGGCAAGGTTTATTAATTGTTTTTTGAAGGTAGTAAGGTACAACCAAACAAGATAGAACAAAACAAATTGAGACCATGCAGTGAGATTGGTACAGAACTTCACAGCAGGATACCAGGATAATAGTAATAGGTACCCTAGTATATCTCATTATCTTCACAATAGTTGTCCATTCAGTCAGGTTTGGCAAAATCAAATCAAAAACAGAACATTATAAAACCTATCAAAACAATATTGAATAGAACAATATGGTTAATCAAAACAAAGCAAACTGTGAAAACAATATTTTCCTTCAAAGAGAACATAGAAGGAAATCCCCCATATTTGCTGTATTGCATACTGTCATCCTCCCAAGAGATGCTCAGACCTCTGGCCCCAGTTGCTAACAGGGGTGGGGGATAGGATGTTTGATTGGTAGACTTGCGGGAGATGTTGACGGGTTCTCTTCCTGGCTCTCCCACTGCTCGCTTGTGCTGCGGCCACTTACCAGGAAGCAGGGCATGTTGCTTCTTGCTTAGTGCCCAAAATTCTAGCATGGCTGGATCTCAGGAGATCCTGACTCTAGGACAAAGTTTAATAGCTAATGATTTAATCAGTAATGCCTAAAAAATGAATTCTTATTAAGTTCAGAAGGACAAGGTTCAGAGAGCCCAGGAATAGTTGTACACACAGTTTACTGATTGGTGGTGCCCAGAGAGGGTATGGAGACCCAAAGCACCTTCCCCTACGCCTTGACTCATGTAACTCTATGGACTTTCCTTGTAAAACCTTTGTAATAAATTGCAGAACATAAGCAAGTGCTGTCCCGGGTTCTGTGGTCTTCTTGTGCAAATTAATTCTAGGGAGAGAGTTGTGGGAATCTATTTATAAAGGAATACCTTGAAAATACTTTCAGTCTGTTTCCAGATCACCATAATACAGTGAATCCTAACTTTTTTTTAAAAAGTCACACATATTTCTGTTTCCCAATGTATAAAATATTTATGTTTGTATCATTCTGGGCTTTCAAATACTGAAAGGTTGGCCTGTGAGCCAAACATGCAAAAGAATTATGTTTGCATAATATTTTACCAACATCAACTAAAAATATTTTATTGCTAAAAATGCTAAGGATCATCTCAACTTTTGGTAGCGCGTAACAGTTTTGCTGGTGGAGAGTCTTGCCTTGATACTGAAACCTAATGAAAGATGAGAATGGTAGTCACTAAAAAGGGCAGTGGCTGTGGCAATTTCTTAAAATACGACAGCAGTGAGGTTTGTAACAGCTGATTTTTCCTTTCACTAAAGACTTCCCTGTAGTAGTAGTGCTGTGTCGGCATTTTACACACAGAAGAACTTCATTCAAATTTGTAGTTGATCTTCTAAAACCCACCTGCTACGCTATCTACTCAGCTCTTACATTTTTAATGTATTGTTGTCTTTTCAATAATGGTCATGTAATCTTCATCAGGATTAGTTTCCATTCCAATGAATCGTTTTCTTTATCCATGAGAAATAACTCCTCAAGCTTTTCTTATAAGATGCAACAATTCACTCACACCTACAAATTCCACTTCTCATGCTCAATTTCTGCCCCTTCTTCAGTTACTTCCACCACTGTCATGAACCTCTCAGTGTCCTCCATGAGGTTTAGAATAAACTGTTTCTGTTATTTGCCCTTTGATCACATAAGTGTTCTTAATCGTATCTAGAATTATTAATATTTTCCAGCACATGTTTTGCAATCCAATTTCTCATATAGAGAAATTAAACCTATAACAGCTGAAGTCTTATAAAACATATGTCTTAAAGAGATAAATTTAAAAATTCCTACTTAATCTATGAGCTACAGGAAGAATGTTATGTTGGCAGGCAAGGAGCCAACCTTGTTCTCATGGTTCATCTGCATGAAACCTCTTCGGAGACCAGGCGAATTGTCAATGAGTACTAATATTTTGAAAGGGAAAAAAAATTCTGAGCAGTTGTGCTCAATGGTGAGCTTAAAATACTCAATAAACCATGCTGTAAACAGATGTGCTGTCCTTCAAGATTTGTTGTTCCATTTATATGGGAAAGGTCGATTTAGCATGATTCTTAGGGATTCTAGAGTTAGGTGTTCAGAGTGTTAAATGAACATTATTACCTTCAAGTTGAAATCACTAACTGCATTTTACCCTAATAAGAGACTTGGTTTATTCTTTGAAGCATAGAAGCCAGAAAGCCGACTTTTATTTGCAAACAATGAAGATCCTAGCTGGCATCTTTTTCATTGATAAGACCATTTTGTTCGCTTTAGAAAGCTGTTGCTCAGTACAGCAGCCTTCATCAATCGTCTTAGCTAGATTCCTGGATAACCTGCTGCAGCTTCTATATCAGCACTTTGATGTTTTGTTGGGGGGGGGCTCCTTTGTCTTGGTAACTTTTACTTTTCTCTGCTTGCTGAAACAAAACAATTGGCTGGGGAAGGAAGGTTTATCTTAACAGTTTGAGAGGTTTCAGTCCATAATCAGCTGGCTCCAAGCCAGGGTGGCATGGCACTGGGACAACACTTCAAGGCAGCAGCCAGAGCAAAAGGGAGAAAACAAGCCTCTTCTCCTTCCTTATATTGTACCCAGGCCACCACCCCTTCCCCTTTAGGGTGGGTGTAGTACAAAATCTCCTTGCCCTCCTTTGCACAGGAAGAGGATATTTACAAAGTAAAAACCCTGGCTCCCTGCTGAGTCTCTGTTATACTTCTAAACTTCTCAAGGTGACACAGTGTATCAACCATATCATCTTTCTTCCAAAATTCATAGAATTTTTAAAACTACAAGGTTGCTCTGTATCTTTAGCTTTAGGTACTGTTGTATCTGCTTTGATATTCTATCTCAACCATATAACCTTCTAAATATCAGCGATAAAGCTGATTTTGCTTCTCATCATTCATGTGTTAAACACTTTTAGTTCCCTTCAGAACACCTCTTTTGCATTCTTAACTTCAACAAATAGCTCACAAGGCCTAGCTTTTAGCTGATCATAGTTTTGACATATATTCCTAAGTGAATTTAATTTCCAACTTATGTTTCAAAGTGAGACATTGGGATTCTTCCTTTAACTTACACACTTAGAGACCATTGTAAGGCTATGAAGTGGTCCTTTTTCAGTATTTCTGTGACTCAGGGAAAACAAAGGTCATGGCAGGAGGACAGAAATGGCAGAAAAGACAGTCAGAAAACATGCATTGTTAAGTTCATTGTGTTCTGTGAAGAGTTTGTGGTGTGCCAAGTCAATTGCAATAATAATATTCAAAGACCAGTAATTACAGATCACAACAACAGATGGAGTAACAATGAAAAGTTTGAGGTATTGTAATAATGTGAAGTGGGCATGTTTTGGGGAAAATACTGCTGATACAGTGTTGTCAGAAATCTTCAGTTTATTAAAAAATGCATTATTTAAAAAGCATCATAAACGGTGTATCTTGTCAGTCAGAGCAAAGTTGAAAATCATTTTTAAAAGTAAACCATTAGAATAAGGGCAGACTTCTCACTATAAACAATAAAGGCCAATAGAGCTTGGAATAAAGTATTTCAAGCCTGAAAAGAAAACAACTGTCAACTAGACTGATATAACCTGCAAAATAAACTTCTAAAATTTGACAGAGAAATAAGATATTTCCATGAGAAACAACACCTAAAGAAATTCATGACCACCAAACCATCTCTCCAAAAAGTTTTCAAGAATATCCTACAAAGAGACAATGAAGCTCACAATGACAAAAAGTCTAATAAAATGAAATCACCATGTGGATAAATCAAGGAAGTCAGCAAGAGGAAAATAATGCAATGAGAAGATTAAGTCAATAGCTATTAATAATAACTCTCAGTGTGAACAGTCTAAATTCTCCTATAGATCAAGAAAATTGAACTTCATAACAAATTAATAGATTCCAAGATACATATGAATTACAAAAACTGGTTGAAGAAAATTTAAAAATCATGAACAATCCAATAACAGGCAAGAAAATTGAATGCATATTGGAGTGAATTCACAGCTAAATTCTATAAGAACTTCAGGGAAGATCTGACACCAATACTAACTGTCTTAGTTATTTTCTCATTGTTGAGACAAAATACCCAACACCTGCAAGTTAATGGAGGGAAGATTTATTTATCTCACAGTTAGTAGAAGTTTCAATTCATAATCAGATAGTTCCAAGGCAGAGTAGCTTGGCAAAGGGGCATCACAGAGAACAGTTCGTAGTGCCCATAAGGTAGCAAAAACAATAAGGGACTTTTAAATTATCTTTCTGACCCTTTTATCTTATCCAAACTACTTAGGGCAAGTAGCACTCACACCCTTAATCCTAGTACCCTTGACCCTAGTATTATACAATGAATCAAATCCAGTGTCCAAAACTCTAGATCCAGCTACCTTTGAAAAAGCCCCACCTATGACTTTATGAGGCATTGGAGGGACATTTGGACATAAGCCATAACGCTCTTCAATTTCTTTATTGAAACTGAAAGAGAAAGAGTACTCTAAATCATGCCTGAAGATTAGCATTATCCTGGATCGAAAACTAGACAAGGATTCAACCAAAAAAAGAGAATTATAGGCCAATATTCTTAGTGAATATAGATGAGAAAATGGTCAAAAAGATACTGGTACAAAATGCAATCATCAAGAAAATCATATGTCATGGCAAAGTCACTTTTTATCTCGGAGACACAGAATGGTTTAGCATAAATAAATGATGCAAGAACAAGCATTACATGATCATAACAACTCCCCACAAAGGGTGTAATCATTATGCACTGCAAACATTTACAAACAAAAATTAAAAACTGAAAAAAGAAGACCCACAGGTAAAACTACCAGGAATATGGGGTCTTAAGTAAACTGAGGATGTCCATGGACTGGACCCTCAACCTGTGAAGCTTTATGATTTTTCCTGGTAAATGTGGTTAAAGTTGCTAGTAAATGGAGAACACTCAACTCATGTTCACTGCAGAAGTGATTGCTCAGTTGCTGTGGGTATCTGACACATCTTGATACCATAGAGACATTTGTCTTTTTCAGTTTGAAGAGTTCTCTGCATATTCTACATACATTTCTTTCACTTACAAATTTTATAAATATTTTATTCCAGTTGTTGCTTTCCTTCTTATTTCCTCAGTGGTTTATTCTAAAATCAATAATTTTCTTTTTCTTTTTTATGATGCAGTATAACTTATCAAAGTTTTTTATGGTTTTGGTGTACCCTCTAATAAATCATTATTTAACCCAAGGCCAAAAGGATTTTAGCTCATATATTTTTTAGAAGTTTCATAGTTCACAACACTCTGAATATTACCACATGAGTATAAATTGGGGCAATTTTATGATTCATTTAATTATTTTCTTTATTTTTGAAATCAAAGTCCTATGCTACCTATGGTTCAAAGTGTGGAGTCAATAGTTTATTTTTTTTCAGTCTTGTAAAAATTTTGGATATAAATATATTTCTATAACAGTTAACCCTTCATGGATAATCCTGGAAATTTAGTTAAGTTTTGTGGATAATGAAGATTAAGACACCCAGAGGAAGGGACATTTTTCTAAAGGAAGAGCAAAGCAATCCTGGGAAGCCACTGGATAGCAATAAAAGGCATTTGGAGATGAAAGTAGTTAAGACATATTTTATCTGATTTACCTTGTAGAAATATTCTTCTTTAGACATGTCCATCTCTATGTATAATTGTGTGGAGTGTTTTACAAATCTGTACAAGAAATTATTGCTCTAAATGCTTATTTTCAAGTTCTGAACTGCTCTGGGGCAGCACATAAAGGTTTGGCCATAGGAAACCTAAAATTTCATTGTTTCTACTCCTCCATTCTTCTTTTGCTGATGCTTTTTGAGTCATGCTTCTCATCTAGTTTGATCCCTCTGTTCTTGTTCTTTCTTCCTCTGTGCATTCAAGAAGTCCAATTATCTGCCAACACTTGTTCCTGCTAAGCTTTCTATTACACTTTAAACCTTTTTTTCTGCATCCAGTGCAGCTCTTGAAATTCCAGAGGGAGGACAGTGGAGGATGAAGAAATGAAGATAAGTTATGAATCAGAAAGCTAAGGAGAGGTGAAACCCCTCTCCTGATGGGAGAAAAGACAACCCTACAAGTGTAGCATATTTACTTATGAATCAGCATAACAGAGAATTTTAAGGGAAGGATAAGATCTGGTATAGGAAGAACATATACTTTTCAATAAAACATCATGCCTTGATGTTTATGTAAAGAACAAGAGAGGAGTTGTGTATTTTATCCCAGGGGAAGTCAGTTTGTGCATCAGCTCCCTGAACCGCACACACTTCTCACGGGGCCCTGCCTGACTCATGAGAAGCAGTGACCTTGTCCTAGACACCAGAGGTAGAGACACCTTTTCTCCCAACGCTATTTTCTAATGATATACTACATTTGTATAATAATATGCTAAGAGTTCTCATACACATATTGTTTAAAATGTAACCTATCAGATGGATAATATTTTCACAATATCACCTACCATCTTCTATATTGAAAATTCTAAAAGTGGTACACATACCCAAGTTTTCTATCCTAAACTTCAGACCTATACATCTAACTATTTGCCAAACATTTCTGCCAAGACAAACCAAATATATTCCAAAGTGAATTCAACTTTTTCACAAAATCTATTATCAAAGGCATTTCCTTCAATGATCAAGATTAGGCAGCACAGATAAGAAAGGTAAGAAATTGATAGACTTCTTCACACACAAATTGATAACTTTTGAAAGTGCATACGCTGATTACTTTTATATAATTTTTAAAACAATAAAAATAAATAGTGAAAAGGAAAAAAATTGCTGTTCTCTTGTCTTGAAAAGCAAGCACATCCTGAATTAAATTGCATTCCTGGACCTAGGAAACAATGGCATCCCAGGGAGTCCTCAACCTCAGCCATGCGATATTCCAATAGGAGGGGACATTTTGCTTCACTTCTAATCAATCCTTTTTTAAATTAAATACCATATGGAAAAAAGAAATATTTTATGTAGTCTATTAATTAACTGACAAAATTAAATTTCCTCAATATATAAATAATAAATACATGACCTAGTTCCTAATAAATGGAAAGCATCAAAGACACTTTCTAATTCATGTTGAGTATGAGGGTTTTTTCCTCTTTGGTTTATAATATCAAATTTAAAACATCCTTGCAAGGTGAAGAAACTATACTTTTCATTTTTAAATCTAATACTGAGCCTGTCAACATGCCAGAGCTGATTCTGTACCTACTATTTGGAGACTTGTTAAAACAGACCTTGAAGAAAATTTTGCTTTGGGATAAGTGAAAGATTTGTATCACTAACTACATGCAGGTACAAGAGAAAAGATTAAGCTATAAGAACTTTAATGCTTCCTCTGGATTTATTAACTTCTAAAGACCTGAGTTAAGTAGCTAAACACCTTCTAATGGACATATGGCTGTTGATTCTGATTAGTTTAAGTAAGACAGAATAATGTATATTATGACTTCATTTTGAAATTATTTTTCAGTGTTACACCTCTCCTAACTGTATAAGGAGAACAGATCCTTCTTTCTGCACCATCTTGCCCTGATGGTGCCTTGTTCTAAGTCATGACAAGCAACACATGTCAATGGTTAAACCAATGACTTGACTGAATAATGACACTATTTTTCCCTTAAGCACACTTTATACAAACACACATTCTTGTGGTCAGTGTATTGTTGACCTTCAGAGGCCTAATCCACATAACATACACTTTTGAATTCATTATATTTTCTTAAATTTTATTCTTAACAACATGTATTTTTTCTTTTTGTCCTTCTGAAGTCAAATCAAACAAATCAACATAACTAGATCAAAACTTGTCATTTTCTTTTACATGACTTGACCAATTATGACCAAAGTTTTATGGTGCCATTTTTAGTTTCCATTAATACATTTGTATGTTTACTGGGAATTATAAGGAAAGCTGAACATATGTTTAATATTTCTCTATTACATTTG
The DNA here is from genome assembly GCA_004027455.1 of Hydrochoerus hydrochaeris. Lineage (NCBI taxonomy): Eukaryota > Metazoa > Chordata > Mammalia > Rodentia > Hydrochaeridae > Hydrochoerus > Hydrochoerus hydrochaeris. The sequence goes on from PVLA01001122.1 coordinate 368,030, forward strand.
AAATTTAAGGCTCATTATTTTATTTCAGCCTACGAAATGCAACAGAAGCTATATGCAAGGTTCTAAATGTTGAAAGACTTCAAATATTAGATTTACAAAAAATTAATCCTAAAATGCCTTCATCAAAAACAGGCGTAGCTTTGTTATAACTGATAATTATAAAAATGAGGAACCGAAATGTTTTCAGTAAGAATTCAGAGCAATAGATAAGGAACAATGCACATAGGGAAACAAGAAGATTACTTTTTCTGTGTGTTTCAATTTGTAAACCATATTATGTCCTAGCTTACATGACCCAAAAGCCCTAGGGCAGTGGCATTGTTCAGTCTCAGAAGAGCTAAGCACGAATGGTAGGTGCTTACTCAGCAAATACTCCCCGTGGCCCAAACAAGGTGCTGTCTATTTTTGTGACAGTTGGGAATGCTAAATTTCATGGATTTCATGAAATGACTTATTATAGAACAGGAGATACTCCAGACATGCAGGCTGAAGGAAATATTTGAAAAAGAAAGACATAAGAAGAGGAAGCAGATGACCCTGATATATGCTTTTAAAAGAGCTGTCACATCATTTTCCATGATTTTCTGCAGATGCTGTTAGAACTAATCCTGATGATCAGTAATTTTACTTCATCATTCTCTGATGATTAACAAGGATTCTGGGTAAATAACATTTCTTTCTGGCTTTGCTTTCATTAAGTACATACTTTTTACTGCTTTTAAGAGAAAATATTAATATTGCAAACTTCTACTCACACTAAAAGATTTCCAGAGCAATTATATTTTTGCTTTTACCTTAGGAAACATGTAAGATTTATTTTTGTTTTGTTTTACTTACAGTCTGATATTTTAATATATATAGGGTGACAGACATTTAATATATTCTTCAACTGATTTTATATTTTATATTTTATATTGATAGGTAATGAAAGGCTTTTTAGAGCAAACATTGATAAAGAAACTTTTTGGCTACATATTATAAAGGCCATGTTATGTAAACATATTAAATGACACAATATTTTGTATATTTTTATTATTATTCATAATTCAAATATTAGATCACAGAATATAATTAAAGTGTGTCAGAATCAGTTCTAGACATCCAGGTAAGCAAAATAATGTTGCATCTTGCCATATATATATATATATATATATATATATATATATATATACATATATATATATGATCTTCTGTTTTAGATTTATAAAGATATAAAAAAATCAATTCTGAAATTTTTCTTCTTTCAAATGAGGAATTAACATTTATGAAAGTTTAATGATTATTGCAATCATTACAGAACAAGCCAACTGGATATCAGAGATTGAATCAAGGCCCTCACATTTGCTATCAAGCACTGCGTCTCTGAGCTACAGATTCTCTAAAAAGTGCGGTATTCTTCTAACTCACCAACTTGCTTTTAATGTGATTCTTCTGAGGATTATTAATGTTCTAAAATTCATTTGAATAGATCTAATGGATCTTAAGTCATCTTTAAGTGCTCAGACATTGGTTTTAGTTTCATAAAAATTGTTTTAAAGTCATAAAATGTTGGCTATTATTATACATAACAGAGGTTTCGGGCATTCCAACATTGGACTCAAAGCACATAACACATAGAATGAAAAAAAGCACAAGAAGCTTCTCTGAAAACTGTTCTACAGCAAAACAAAACAAAATAAAAAGAGAGGTGACTTGAAATATAAAAAATTTAATTAAGAAAAAAGCATACCTTAGACTGAATATCAAAGAAATGTTGATACATAATGTTGAGTAACTCAGTTAGAATAAAAAAAGATCATTTCAGCAGGAGACTTAGCGCAGGTGAGGCAAAATAAGAGGCAAAGAGACTATAAAATTTTGTCTTTATGGGCTCCAGTTATCAGTAATGTTAAAATTTAAATATTAATAAAGAACTGTATTCATGTTAAATATTTGTACTCAAAGGACATTGGGAAGAATAGAAATAAAATATATGATATCCAAATCACCAGGCGAAAGCAAAGAAACAAGGGAAATAGATGTAAAAAAACTATTGAAAATAAAAAGAGGGAAGTAATAAACAGGCAGATATTTATATCACCATAGGTTATGCAAATTTAGTATTATGTATAAGTATTTAATATTCCAATATCCAAATGGATTAGAATTTTTTTAAACAGGAAAAGTTAAAGAAACATGAAATGATAAAGAAGTTAAAAGTGCAGCAATTATTATTGTTTTTTATATGTTATTCCACATTAAGCTAAGTTTCTTAGTCATTTTCAAATTTTAATATTATGCATGTATGCATATATGTATATTTTTATGAACTACTTAAATACATTAGAATTTTTAATATACTAGACTAAATGTACATACAGTATTTTAAATTGATTTTTCTCTTTGTTTGTATTTAAATCTATCCTATTTGGTGCCATCCTGAATAATAACTTGTTGAAACAATGGTTTCTGACCATGAACTAGGGGGAGTGTGTGGGGGAGGCAAACTGTACTTCAAGAAATTTTGAATTAGAATGAAAAATTTTCACTCCTGTTCAGAATATACATAGCATTCATATGAATCTGTGGACTAACCATATTCTTTACAAAAGTCTTCTAAATATGTAACAAGAGTATGACTGCCAAGTAATTCTGCATGAAAAGTTAACAATTTTCTCATCTAAAAGTAGTAAAAAATCCTCCAGTGTTTAAATTCTAAATGTTTCTAAATTCTGATTTACTCATGCTAATTAGATGAGATTTTAATCTAATCTTAGAAGCAACCCTGCTATATTTTATTCCTCATTTAATTAGCACATTAGAAATCAATCCCTGCTTTAATGACAGAAAGGAATGTCAACCATGGCTACTTTTTGAAGCCTCTGTCTGATACCCTCCTTAGAGTCTAAGCTCAATGATCATTAGAGGTGAAATCAGTTCATGAGTCATGCATCCATTGTATGTTTGAGATAACTACTTTTCAACAGTACCCCATATATATCTTGTGCTCTGTCAGAAAATACAGCTAGGATCCAGAAAAATGCCCACTAAGCAAATTCAATCTGCATTATGAAGGGGATCTGACTGTACCATACATCTGCTATCTCAAGGAACTAGCTCTTCAAAAATATAGAGAATTGTCATGATAGAATTTCCACAACTATAGGTCACATTCTTGCACTGAATCTACTAGTGGATTTACAAATACTAAAATATTGTAGATTTAACTTCTAAAAAAATTGTACTCTGATTTATATCATTATTGAATTATTTGTATAAATAATTGCTGTGGATAATTTGTTTCATTAAGAACTTTTTAATTAACATGCTAAACATAGTTCTTTTTTCTTAGTTTACTCCAGTAGAACTAAGAAATTTTAAAAAGCCCAATTAAAAACTTAAAATATGTAATTCTATTATTTTTAAAGAAAAATAAACTATAATTTGATGATGTTAGAGTCAGTTATTGTTTTCCTAGATTGGGAGAATTTTGTAACAAGTTTTTAAGTACATTGATTTAGTACATATACAGTGGTACACACAAACACATACACACACATGTATTTTGTTTCAGTTTCACATACTACCACACAATAAAGTGTTTTGATATTAAACTTACTAAGAATCTAGCTTCCAAAAACTTTATATTTTTAAATTCTAAACCGTATAGGGTAGGGTAGAACTGACAGATGGGTAGTGAGAGGACAATACACAAACTGAAAAAGAAAGGAAAAAATATTTCCAGGAATGTAATTGATCTTTTGGGCTTTTGTGTAAACACACAGGACACACAGGGTAACATTTAAAGAAAATTGAGGCTGTAGAAAGACAGAGAAGGAAAATTGTGGTTTTCTGGGGTTTTTTAATCAGTAATTAAGTTTCTTGGTACAGTTCACATTTGATCACATTTATCATAGGGATTTGTACATGTACACGATACATCTTGATTCTTTTTTTCTCACTATTCCCCTCCCTTCCCTTCAATTCCTTTCTCCTCCGTATTTACCAAAGCTTTGTTTCCATTTTATCTTTCTTTTCTTCTATTTTTTCCTTTTCCCTTCCTTTCTTCCTCCGCTTCCCCTGTGCCCCTTCCTATTTGAACATTTTGTTTCTATTTCATAGTATCTATACCTTTGATCCTTATTTACACTTTCACTTTCTCACTGCAGAGAAGCAATGAGATATTTACACGGTGTGTCGGATCACACTCAAGAATTTTTCAGTTTTAAATAAAAAATTTTAGAACAATGTGAAATAATTATAAATTTAGTTTTCATTGTGATCAAGAATAATGTACTGTTCAGAGCCCTTGGCTGTTTCTCTTGCCCTTATCAGCTTAACTGGCCACTCTCCCAGAATGGATTGTGTTTATACGTAATGAAATGTTTCTTCCATGACTTGAGTGGCCTCTAAAACTCATGTGGAATTTATATGTGTAATGTTCCCCAATATGAATCATATCTTTTTAAAAAAATTTTTTATTATACTGTGGCCAATTTGAAACATTCAAAAGAAAAAGAGAACTAAAAATCTTTCATCTGGCTGACGTGAATGAGGAAAGGATACACTATTTTGACATTACATTTACAGGTTTAATGTCAGCAGTGAGTACTAAAATGGAAATTTGGATATACGTCATCAAGAGGTTGACCTGTTTCGGGCACAGCTAAAGCTGAGAGAATCATTCTTGTTTTGTAACAGAAACAAAATACTTTATTCTGACCATGAATGAGAATTAGCAAAGAAAATTGGAAATAGTGGTTATAAGGAATCTTTTACACAGATTGGGGCAATAAATCAGCCCCAAGTTAACAAGCCTTGAATTGAATATTTGCACAAGTATTTTGCCTTTTTCTTCTGTTTATTCTCTACTGTAATTCACTAGCACACCTTGATTTTTCCTACTTCTGTCTTCTTCATAGCGTTTTATTGCATAAGAATTGAAAGCTAAGGAAAATATTTGTGTATTTTATGTATGGGGTGGAATTAACAAGTATAATGGATGAAAAACAATAGAGAGTTATTTTTCATGTTCTTAACGGTTCGACAGTGGGGCTACTTTTCAGTTGGAAGCATTTATGTTGTGCTAATTTGGGGACTTATGTTCCAATCATTTTGTGACTGCCAATCCAGGACTAGAATTTATTTTCTTCTTCTATGTCATAGACCCGTCTTTCGCCCTGGTAATGTTTAGAGATGAGTTCTAATTATACTATTCTTAAATAAAATAACTTAGTGTTAGACAATTATATTGACACAACTTATCCAAATACATTTAAAATGACTTGTAAATAGGCATAAAATAACCAAACCTAGCAGCATAGTTCTAACAACTCCCATGCCTTTGATGTCATGATGAAGGTAAACAATACTTTGAAGTATCTTCAGCAGAAGGAGGGTTTGTTGACTGTCCTCACAAGTGAAAAAAAAAATACTAAGTTTATATGGAATTTCAATAAAGATCTGCTTTGTTCCCAGCTAAGTTTATAAAGTCTCTGATTCTACTCACAAAACTCACAAGGTTCAGGATTTCAGACCTTGTTTGCTCCAAATCAACAGCAGGGATAAAGTAAGAATGGAAGAGTGTTCCCTGGTATAAAACTTTACCCCGGAAATGATCTTGCTTTCTATTGCTGCAGTGTTGACATACAGCTACACTTAACTGTGAGTGAGACGATAGGAAGGGAATGTTTCGGTTAGCAGTAAAGAAAAAGTTGTAAAAGATAGCAATACAAATTATTGTCTCTGAATCATGCTTGGATTGAGATATTGCCATTCACTCATCAAGCACTGTAAGTGAATATTTACTTGTGAGATTGGCCATGGAATGGACACTGTTTTAGGGTGAGAATATTGTGGTCAGTAGACAGAGTTCTATTCATACAGGTTTCATGGAGTAGACAATAGATACTCAAACAAGTAACAGTATAATAACTCACAGGTCATGGTAGAGATCACCTGATATCAATAAGCATATTTTTAAGTCTCTTGAGTTGGATCTTTTATATGTTATTTTAAATCATGCTAATTATTCAGAGTATCCCAACTATGGAAAGTAGAATCTTTCTTACAGAAATAGAATGAACTAAAACTAAAAAAAAAAAAAATCTATCAAATTTTTACAACTAGCTTGTGAAAAGGCAAGGAGCATGGAAGATTTAATGAAAAATATTTAACAGTATGGTTGATTTTTAGATCTGAAAAAGAAATCCAATTTAGGTCGTATTGCAACTGTTGTGATAAGGGTCAATTACATGTGATTTCAAAAAAATTTTTTCATTAAGTTTTTAACCCTTTATTGGTTTTTTGTTTTAATTATCATGCCTGTTTTTGTTGGTTATATTAAGAAAATATTATTAAAGTGGAATTAAAATTACTATCATAATATAATGCATGAAACAAGCATTACTTTCAAGCTCATGAGCATCATACAGACAATTTTAAAGGCAAGCTGGTTAAAACTAAGCTAATAACCATCCTAAAATTTATAATTCATGTTCATTATGTGCTCATATCAGTGTCACAAGAAGACAGATATGTGTTTGACAAAGCCCAAACCAACCCTGACAATAATGCCAAGGAGGAGAAGAAAGTTTCCGATTTCCTTAGAAGTCTGAAGATTTTCTAAGGGAAAGCAAATGTGGGCTGAGAATGGATAATATTAGGAATGGATAATATTTCAATAGAGATAAAGCTTAAGAAACAGCACTTCAGAGAAAACTGTGACCAGAAGAGAAAACTCAAAAACGTGTTCTGGGAATGCTGAAAGTCATGAGCTAATTGTACCTCAGGGGTATTACAGGAAAATCTAGCAGAGGTCAAGTGTGCAAAAAATATAAAGGATCAGATCAGGGTCAGATCAAGCTCATCATGTATAGGAAGAAAATAACTTGGTGGGCAACAAGGAGGTGAGACAGGCCAATTCGAACTTGTATAATCCAGGGAAGAAGAGATAAGCTCCTGAACAAAAGGCAATAGCTATAGAAAGGGAAATGAGTGAAGTATTGGAGAGATAATTTAAATTCGGAAATAACAAGTCATTATAGTCCATCCATTTTAGGAGTAAATGAGAGAGGAAGCTGAGGGTGTGGTATTTGGTTAACCAGCAGTGGTGATAGTTTCTGAGTTTTTCATCTACAGCATAGCAGTGCTTTTACAAACTGTGATATAAACAAAGGTAGTGAGGATGACTGACAGAAAAAAGAGGACAGATTCAATTGAAAATATTTTAGTTTTGTATTATGAGTAAGACATGCATTTGACACTCACAGAAACAGCTGATGGTGTAAGTCTAAAATTCAAGAAGAGGCCAATAGTTGAGTCATAGGTCTCCTGGGAGCTTTTGGGTAGTGTGAATAAAATCACTTAAGAAAGACTGTCAAATAGAACATCAATCAATTTTAAATCATCTAGAAAAGCAGTTCCACTGAGAAACCATGACCTTCTCATATTAGTTTCAGTTTTTAAAATTTAAGTGATAGATGAAAAGTAAAAATATCAAAAGACTCATTAAGGTAAAGTCTTTCAAAAATATACTCTTCTGTATTTGGGGGGATAAGATTAAAAATGTGATTTTATTTCTGCCTTTGTGTAATTATTTTTCCTTTTAGGTGATGACAAGTATATCATCATCAGTAGTTTCTCTTACATTTTCAAGAACATGAAACAACTACTAATGAATACCTTACAAATCAAAATTGGGGCACAAATTGATTCCTCAACAATCACTGGCAAGTGGAGACAGAATTATCGCTTGATAATTACTCTCTTCCTTCAGGAACAGTGAGATTTATCTCATTAAGTTATTTAACTGTGCATGCATTGTATGTAGACTCATAGCTACCAAAAAAGAAAAAAATCAGAATATTCTTGGGAAGCAGTGAATATAACAAAAGAAATAATAGTGTCAATCAAGTTTTAATGATCTACTTAAGTGAAAAAATAACAACAACAAATCTTTGTATTTCAATTGAATGCAATTGAATGATATTGTTATTATTGGATATTATTCTAAAATGTATCAGTTCTGCCCACTTGAATGCATAAAATTTACACAGGATTTTGGATTGACATGAACCAAACTTGAGAAAACTATACATGTAAAAATATGTAGAAGGTTGAACTTAATACAAATATAAGGAAGTATTTTGGAATATATTTCAATGAACTTTCATGATGTATTTCTATTTTAAAAATGTAGTATCACTAGGGAGAGATGTTCCTTGTTGTGTACCAAAAATGTCTGGTGCCTAAAATGATATAAGACCTACAGCAGGTTCTCAATAAATACGTGTAAATGATAAATTATGTAAAATTACATACCATCTTAACTGTGACATTGATTCTACCCTTAAAACAGAGAATTCTCCTTAAATATTTTATTTCTGATAATTAGATATTTAATTGGTTTCATAATTACATAAATATAATTACATATGACATTCTTGTTTGTTTTTCAACTTCATCTGAATTTCAGGATTTAGTCACATTGACTTCTTGTTTTCCTTTTTAACTTTCAAATATCCTGGTAAAATTTATTTGGAGTAAGGAGAACTTTGGTCCTTCTGATAGACAACTTCTTTTAATTCCACTCTCTAATACAAGGATTTATTGTGCTACTTTTCAAATCTGACACAATTAGCTTCCTAAAGTTAATTCTCTCAATCTTGCTGGTATTTCCATTTCTGCTCCTTTAGGGAAAAAAATTAAATTTCAACTTGTGATTGTTTCCTCAAGATTTCCTTATTAAAAGCCCGCTGGAATTTTCCCCAGAAGCAGGAAGTGCGTCTGATGTCTGCCCTGGGAAATTTCACCTTCAGGACAGAAGCGCATCCCAAGAGCTCTCACTGCCTCAGAACCAGTCTGTTGTCAGAAGTCTCATTTTGATCTGTGCCTGCTATCTCCTTATTTACAATCACAGTAATTTGCCTAAGGAAACACTATTCACCTTCTTTTCCTGGTTGAATGACTTACATGAAATCTGTAATGTAGTTATCCCACAGGTTTCAACAATTAACTTTAGGTTGGTTAGTCTTCCCAAATAATCCCAGCTCTGCAACTTTAGTTGTGGTTTTGAAGTCATTGATTCTACAAATAATAACAGAATGTTTACTGTTTTTCTAAGCTAGTCTTTCCAGCTTCAAGTTTTGTTTTATTAATTGTCAGGTGCTTTAATAGTATTTTAACTCCAACTCTGAGGTAGGCCTGCCTGATCAATTTCACCACTGAAAAGTCACTCTAGAGGACATTTGCACAGTTGAATAATAATTTACTTTACAAAAGAATATGGTAAATATATGAAATATATCCTGAAACATATATATGTTAGTTTTCATAGGGCAAATTCCATGAAAGTAAACAACGAAATAAACTAAACCAAACTGACCAAAAGAATAAAAATCTTAACTAGTTGTTATTAAAATAAAACAAGAAGATTTAATGAAAAGGATAATTTAAATAGATAGGTAAGTATATTTGATAAATTAAACAGGTAGATGCTGGATTACTAAAATGATAAAAAAAATCATGTATGAAACTTAAAAGTGCTTTAAATGATGCTTATTAATTCTTATCACTTATTCTAATATATTTTGAATAATATTTAAAATGCAGAAATGCATATAAGAGCCCTGCCAAAAAGGAAATTTTAGTTTCTAAATGAAAGATAGTCTAGCCAAGCCTTTCCTCCACACTTTTATTATATGTCTATCATAGAAATGATAATCAGGATGAAGAACAAATGAGATTTGGCAATGCTATCATTTGTATCTGAAGTGTCTCCCAAAGATCCACGTGTCAAAGGCTTGGTACCAGCCTGGCCCTTTGGGAAGTGATGAAAATTTTAATGGTGGAGTTTAGTGGAAGATACTTAAATTACCAAGAGCATGCTTCTGAAGGAGATTGTAGAACACTGATCTCTTCCTTTTTCTCTTTTGTTTCCAAGCAATGAGATTAGTGATTTTGCTGTCATATTTTCCCACCACTATATATTGCCTCTCCATAGGCCAAAAGCAATTGGTCTCCATGGATTGGAGCCTTCAACATTGTGAACCAAAATCAACTTTCTCTTTCCAAGCTGATTATTTTAGATATTTGTGACAGTGACCAACATATGGCTAACACAGGTAGACAGTTGTCCAAAGAACAAGAAGAACTGATTGAGGGTTACAAATACTTATTTATATTTGTAAAAAGTCTGGAGTAAGATTTTGTTGCCTGAGTAAAGGAAAGGGCATTCCACTGCTATTCAGTACATGTCCAACACAGAGCATGAAAAGAGAGTATCAGAATGCCACAGACTACACTGTATATATTTTCCTTGAAAATTCAGTCTCTGAATCATAGAATAGATTTTGGAGGATGAGTAGGGTTTTATTAGGTCAAATGGACTGTGAAAGTTGGATTTAAAATAGCATGTTTAAGGGTTGGAAAGCCACAACTTTGATGACTTTTATCAGCTGGAAACGACATGTTATAGCATGAATCCCCAGTTGTTTATGGTGGAAAAAGTCAAATGATATTTTTATTGAGGGTGCTTCCTCTGGACATGGTGCTTGTCAGGATAAATCATGAATGGCACTTTGATCTACCATAGGATGTCTAAATATTTTACTGAGTAGCTTTAATTGCAATGAAATTGTGTCCTTTTTTTGCAATGAAATTGTTAATGTATTTATACTGTATAAAAATTCTTTAACAGGGTAATCAGATATTTTTTGTTTACTTCAGTAATCTTTAATGAGGTTTGTGTTTGTTTTTATGGAAGGTTACTAAAAGAATGCATAGTATAATGTCCCAAATTAAAAATAAAATGTTCATGTCATGGGGCTGCACATTGTCTTTCAGCTATATCCCTATATCTCTCAACCATGTTTTAAGCAAACCTTCTCAAAATATTTATCTGTTTTATGTGGATTCTTTCTCAGTTATTTACTCTTCATTCTAAATCAATCTGGCTTCATCTGCAAGCATGATCCATGATGCTATTTAAACTGCCCTTTGCAAGGTCACTTACATACTCTAGGATGATAAATCCAAAAAATCTGTCTCTGTTGTCATCTTATTAGAAATCATTGCAGGATTTGACTAAGTTTATTCTTCCTTCCTTCTTGAAACATTTTTCTTTTGAGCTTTAATAACACTATAGCCCTAGTATATATCTTAATCATTGTGAATTACAGATTTATATTTTTCTATTTACCTTAGTTCTAATTTTGTTTTTCAATTTCATTTTTGATATACCTTAAATCTTTGTAAGGATGAAAATGTATGTAAACAGAATAAAATATGAAATACATTGTCAAAAACTATTGGCTATCATATGGTTAAAGTTTACCATTCAAAAATTCAAAAATCATGTAATCATGAATTTAGTCAAATAAAATCGTATGTCCAAAGACATTCTCTGAAAATATATGTTAAATAAAGAGCATTAGAGTCTTAATACAGTTTACTTAAAAATGCACCTAAATAATTTCTGTAAAAAAAAATGTAGAAGGGGCAAATAAATACAAAATTCAGGCTTAAGAACGCCTGTGAGACTACATACAGATGAAATCTCTTTCAAGATCAAACGGTCAGTTTTCTCAAGGAAAGGGCTGATTAACCTGGAGATCCAGTGGCAGCGGCTGTGTAACATTAAAAGAATATGAGGAACAGCTTTTCACTATGGATCCATGATGTAATAACAGAACCACTGGATGTGAGCCAGAGCAGCTGGATTAAACTGGATTATGGTGCTGCACTGAACTGTGTAGTGAGTGATTCAGTTAGGCCTCACAGGCAAAGGAAGCCGGGCACTTACATAAAGAGATTCCCAAATAAGTATCTTTCTATTTGAATAAATTTCATACAGAGATTATACTATTAAACCAAATCTTAAGTGTTTGCAGATTGGTAAATGGAAAACTCTACCAAGAGATATTTCTAAATAAAAGTGAATCTCGCTGATTTTTCAAAGAGTGAAAAAGAAGCCTGACTGATTTGTTACGATTTTCACTTTATCAGCAGAGTTATTTTTAATCTGAAATTGAAATTCTTGCTGGAGAAAAATATTTCATGGAAATCAGATACACTATCATGCATTTTTGTCAGCTAATATATCTTCCTTGGAAAAATTTCCTAAGATTAAAAATTATTTCAAGGATAACAAAATGGCTGGATGTTGAATGAATATGGAACAAAAAAAATCTTCTAAAATTTTTTTTAAAAATGAAAATAAATCCATTCAAGAGAAGCATGGTCTGGTTTACTTCATGTAGCATAGTGATATTCATTTCTATTCATGTTGTCACAAATGGCAAACTTTCACCCTTTAATGGTAGAGTAGTGTACATGTCTGATGAATAGAATAGTGTATTTGTACTGAGAAAGTAACTGAGTATGTACAGCACATAAAATTGTGGTATAGCACATTGTGAACATGTACTGCTTACCAAAATCAGAATTGTTTATAAGTATGACATTTTCTTTAAACATTTATCAGTTGATGAATAGGCTGTTTCCACTTCTTGGCTATTTTAAATAATACTGCAATAAATATGTGAGTGCATGTGCTCTTCTACATACTGATTTCATTTATTTGGCTGCATATCCAGTAGTGGGACTGCTTGATGCATGTGGTGGTTCTATTTTTAATCTTTTGAGTTACATCAATACTGTTTTCCATACCTGCTGTACTAACTGACATTCCCACAGAATGTGCACGGGTTCCCTTTCCTCACATCTTCACCAGCACTTATTATCATTAATCTTGTTTTTAATTCATGTGTTTGTGACATATTTTGTTTTTTGTGTAAAGGAGGCATGCAATATTTACCTTTCTGTATTTGACTTATTTCACTTAACATTATGGTCTGAAGCTCATCAATTTTCCTGCAAATGACATGATTTTCTTCATCTTCATCATCTTCTTCTTTTCTCTCTTTCATATATATATATATATATATATATATATATATATATATATACAATATATATTACTTATATATAATATATATTATATATTACTTATATATCATATATATCATACATAATATATAATATAGCTTGTATAATAATTATATAATATACTTGTATAATTAATATAACAAATATAATTATATGATATACTTTTTCATCCATTAGTCCACTAATAGGCATTTAGTTTTTTCCAGAGCTTGGATATTGTGATTTATGCTGCTATACACATCGGTGTGTATCTATCACTGTATCTTTAACTTTTTCAGAAAGATAATTTAGACAGAACTAGGTCAAATGGAATTTCTATTCTTTATTTTGGGAGAGGATAACTACTATTTTCCATAGTATTGTTAATTTACATTTTCACTAACAATGTAGAAGAGTTTGTTTCCTTCATATCCTCACTACAATTTATAGATTTCTGCATTCTTGATAAAAGTCATTCTGACTGGGTTAAGATAGAATCTCAGAGTTTTTTTTTAATTTTTCATTTCCCTAAAGGATAAAGATGATGAATATTTTTTAATGTACTTATTAGTCAATTGTAATTTTTCTCTTTAGAACTATCTGTTCAGATCATTTGTTCATATTTTTCTTGGGAGGAGATTTTTTAAAACTGTTTTACAGTCTAGATATTTGTCTTCTACCAGAGCTGTTGCTAACATAGAAAGGTTTACCCTCTCTGTATGTTGCCTCTTCGCCCTGTTGATTGTTTCCTGAGCGGTGCAGAAGCATTTTCACTATATGTAATCTCATTTGCCATTTCTTGATATTATTTCCTGGACAGAATTCTTTGCTGTGTCTACTTGCTTCCAATGTTTCATCTATGTTATTTCCTAGTAGTCATTTCTGTTTTTATATCTAGGTCTTTGGTCCATTTTTGTTTTATTTCAGTATATAGCGATATGAATTTAGTTTCAGTCTTCTGTTCACAAATAATCAATTTTCTCAGCACCGTTATTTTTAGCCTTTTTGTCAAAAATCAGATGGATGAAGGTTGTTTATGTGTGCTGTATTCCCGGTTACTGATCTATGTGTTTACATTTTGTACCAAGCCTTGCTGTTTTGTTGCTATAGTTTCATAGTATAACTGAAATCCAGAATTGTGCTGCCTCTCACTTTCTTCTTTTAAAGATTGCCCTGGCCATTATGTGTATCTTCTGGTTCTATACAAATTTTAGAATCCTTTTCTTCATTCTTTTTGATAATGATAATTCTAACTAGAATGAGGTGATGGCTCATTATGGTTTAGATTTGCAGTTCCCTGATGACTATAGACATTAAACTTTTTTTATATCAAAGTTAGCTTTCGGTATGCCTTTTTTGGAGATGTATCTATTTATGTATATGGCTCAGTTTTTAATCAGGATATTTGAGGGAGGTTCTTTGCTATTGTCTTTTGGGGATTTTTTTATATATTATAGATATCAACTCTTTGATAGAGTTTTCATATAATTTTATCATTGCCTCTTCATTGTCTTAGTTGTTTCTTTTATTGTGTATAGCTTCATAGCATAATGTGATCCCTTTTGTTTATTTTTGATTTTATTTTTCATGCTTTTCAGTCTTGCCTCTCCCCCTCAAAAAAAAAAAAGGAAAAAAAAAACACTTTCCCTTTACAATGTCCTGAAATATTCCTTCTATCTTTACTTCTAATAGTGTTACAGTTTCAGGTCTTACATTTAAGTCATTAATCCATTTTGAGTCAATGTAATTGGTGATATATAGTAGTCGAGATTCATTCTCTTCTGTCACATCCAGTTTTCCTGGCATCATTGATTGAAAAGACTATAAATTCTTCAATGCGTGTTTTTTGGCACATATGTTGAGAATCGGCTGCCTCCGCATGGATAAATTTACTCTACAGCTTTGTAGTTTTGATTCCTACAGATCTGTAGTATAATTTGAAGACAGCTGATGTAATATCACTTACTTTTTGCTTAAGATGATTTGGGATGTTTGTGTGATGCTTGTGTTTCCATATCAATTTTAAAATATTGCTCTACTTTGTTGACAAATATAATTGTGTTTTGACAAGGATTATAGTGAATCTATAGATTACCTCAGATAATCTGACCATTTTAGCAATATTGACTCCTCCAATCTATGAACACAAGACACATTTCCATTTGTTGTGTCTTGTTCAGTTGCATTCATCAATGGCTTGTAATTTTATTATAGAGATTTTTCACCTCTCTGATTGAATTTATTCCTAGACATTCTGCTTTAGTTTTTGTACATATTGGAAATGGGATTGCTTTCTTGATTTCTATTTTAGATAATTCATTATTTTTATATATCAGTGTGACTGATTTTTGTACGTTGATTTTGTATCCTGAAATTTTTCTAAGTTTATTTGTTTTCAATGGAATTTATATTCTATCTATGAGGAAATATTCTATATGTAATACCATATTATTCACAATGACAATCCAATTTCCTCTTTACCAATTCACATGATATTTAATTCTTCCTCTTGCCCAATTTCCCTGAGTAGGACTTGTAGTCCTATATTGAAAAACAAGCACTGGAAGTGAATATCCTTTTCACGTTCCTGATTCTAGAAAGAAAGCTTCTAGCTTTTGCCATTCAGTATGATGTTGACTGTCAGTTCATTATACCTTTTGTTATATCAAGGTAGATTCTTTCTGTACCTAATGTGTTTGGCCTTTTTATAATAGGATTTTGAATTCCATCAAATGCTTTTTCTGCATTTTTCGAGATGATAATATGGTTTTAATCATTTCAACTATTCCAACCATAGCAATCATTCCAATGGTAATAAATAGTGATATGCATAAAGAATTACAAAAAGACACTTACCAGATTATCTGAATCTTCCCATCCACTGAGGCAAATCTTATGCTAAGAATATGTGTTTGTGTTATGATACAAGGATGCAGTAATGAAAAACAGAAGAGACAAGAAAGAGAAAGCCGTAAAAGTCTGTTGTCAAGGTCACTACAGTGGGCAACTGGTCTCACCTCAGTAGACTAAAGAATATATCTCAGATTTTCTTTAGAGAATCAACTGGGAGATGTTCAGAGCTCATCTGTAGAAAGGTATTCTCAAGCCATTACCTTTATTCTCCATACGCACTGAACTCCATTTAAAATCTGCACAGATTAGAGTCAACTCCTGGATATTGCTGGCCACAGTGTGAGAAAAAGACATCTCTGTGAGGAGAGACACTGTCAGATTACAGTGAATTGAACCCAAATGACACTGATTACTGTGGTTGTGACTGAAACCAATTAGTGAAGTTTACATCACAGAAGTAGGATACCAGAGGTATTTGATACACAGATTATGGTAATTATTTTATTCATTTTTATTTATTTATTTTTTGGAAATTATTTTAAAATAATGTTCAAAAGTTTAAAATGGTTCAAATAAGCTAAATATACACAAAAAAGGAGTTTGGTTATTGGCTTAGGTACTTTCCCATTGCTAGGACAAAATACACACTACCCACAAGATAAAGGAGGAAAGTTTTATTTTAGCTCACAGACTGTAGGTGTTTCAGTCCACCATCAACTGGCTCTAATCTGGGCAGCATGGAAGACGAGCAAGGCAGAGATGAAACAATTCCTGATATGACAAGCAGGAGGCTGCAGCTTCCATTTTCCCTTTTCATTCTATCCAGAATACAGGCCTATTCATTACAATCAAAGAGGGTTTTTCTGTCTTCAGTAAATACACATCCTTACTCAGAACTATGCTAAACAAAACCGGGGGGTAATTCAGTATCACAACCCATCATCCAGGCACTTCCAAAAGCCCCACCTACAAGCACATGAGACTTTGGTGGGACATCTAGATGGAAGCCTGAACTGTTTTACTATACGATCCAGCTGACCTACAAGAAAAATATTTTGCAACCTCTTAAATATGTTGTAGAAGATTATTTAACACTCCAAGAAATAGCTCATAATATTAAGTGAGTGAAATAAATAATAGAAATGTAAAGCTTTTAATCATTTATATTTATGCATAAAATTATGCAAAAACATGATTATTTGTGGGTAACAGGTAACGGGTCACCTCCATTTTTTCCTATATTTCTTTGTTTTCTAAAAGGTTTACAAAGAGCATGCACCATTAAAAAAAAGTAATGCAATAATTCCATTACATAATATTAATTCTATAATCCCACCCTTGGACTCACTGTAAATCCTTTCTCAACCAAATACTCAGTGCTCACCTTAAAGGTAAATTGCAAATTTGATTGCAAGTTGTTGCTGTATCCTCCACACAATTCTAGGCAATCTCTCATTGAAAGACCCTACAAACCAGTATTGTGATCTTTGAAAACTATCAGAAGCTTCAGTATAGATAAAAGAACATTCACTTAATTAATTCTTTTCTAAATTTAGGCAGAAGAAACAGAATACTCCTCAATTAAGAAAGGATGCTGAGAAAAAAATAACCAGTCGTGCAACACACTTGGTGTGGAAAAAATGCATAGTGAATGTTTTAATCACTTGAGGAAAAAATTGTCCTCTACAGGAAATCGATATGGGGAAACTGTGGTTACCAACACTGGATACACCCCATTTAAATGGACCAGAACCTGATGTCACATGACAGTACACTCAGTGGCCCCCTTGGATTCAGTTTTTCCTTCTTTTTTCTAAAGATTTTCATGTAAGGAAGAACTGAGTGTTGGGAAGGCTTATAGTTCCTCTGAAAAAGGTCATATATGTGGAATGACAACTTAAAACCAAGCAGCCAGTGGTTGAATGAGAACAGATCATTCTGTTCTCAACAAAATGTCACTTATAACCTGCTGAGAAAGAAAAAAAGCAAAAAGGAATAGAAAATAAAGTGGCTTTTCTTGAGCACAGTTTAGACTGAAGGTGAATTTAAGAAATAAAGAAACAAAAGCAAAAAATGAATTAGAATTAGAGTTAGCATCAAGCTGAAACTATAACCCAAAATTTATCTTCAAACTTTTGAAAGAATTGAAAATAATGCTCACCCGGAAAACAGACTTTTTTATGTCACATTTAATTATATTTATAGAAAGTTGATCATCAGTAAATTTCCATTGCACATGATAGAAATTTGTCCAGAGAAACACAGTCTATGATGATTGCTAGTGAGTTAAAATACAATTTAATGCTTGTAGCATTTAGTGTTTCCCTGATTTTGCAGGCCTGAAGCCAGTAGTTTGATCATCCATTCAGAGGATAACAATAGGCAATGTAACATATACAGGGAATCTCCTTCTGAAGGTGATGGTCGTTGTTAATTCTCTATTATTTTGCTTTGAGAATTCATTCTCAATGGTTTGTTTGTTTGGGTTTTTATTCTGTTTTATCTTGTTTGATTTTGTTGTACCGATGGCATGAGCAGCTGTTTACAAGATAACAAAATATAGCATGGTAGCCATTTTGGATTACTATTCTTATTATCTTGTTTTAAAGTCCTGTATTGCATTCATTGTTTTGTTTTATGGGTTCTATTCTGTTTGTTTTGTTTGATTGCACTGTGTCTGAGGGTATGGGCAGCTAGCCTGAAAACAAGAGGCATTACGGTAACCACTGTTGATTTCCTATTACCTCGTTCTGAAATTCTGTGTCACTTACACTGTCTTGTTTTAATTGGCTTTATTGTGTTTTATTTTGCTTAGTTTTATTCTCTCTAAAGTAAAATTTAAAATAAAAAAAAGTAAAGACAGGTTATAAAGAAACCAAAGCACACAAAAGTGAGAGGAAAAAAGTTGGGACAGAGAAAGCTGAGTGGACAGTATCCACTTCAGCACACACTGCAATGCACCTGTAAGTTCGATTTCCTAAAAAAGATCCTTTGCCTAATATATGAGATTAAATGTTTAAGAGCCAAGCAAAGATAAATCAACATATTTCAAAAAAAAAAAAGAAATTTGGGAGTTTTCAGAACTTGTATTGCATCTTGATGATATTATCATGTTAATAAATTTTACATTCTAGTGGAAACTGTAAAAAATGTATTCCTTTGACAAGAGATTTCCTTCCAGTTCCGATTATGAATTAGTTTATTTGACTAATATTTTTGCTTGTCTTCAAGATACCACAGAGCATAATTAGCTCTAAGCACACAAAGATAAAAAAGAAATAATTTTTTGGAGTTTTAGGAACCCCAGTTGTAGAGGAGGAGATAGTAATGTAAAAGGTAATACAGGTACCACGACACAATGTTTAAGAACAAGGTAAGCAAGGTTTAGTGGCTAAGACTATGGATTCAGGAATCAGCTTCTATTTTTTGAAAGTCTTCTTTTATCACTTAGTATATGGGTTCCTTAGATCAGTTACTTAAATTACCTCTTTCTTATTTTCCCCATCCTAAAAATAAGGATATTAATAATCCATCTGCCTTTTTATGATCTAAATGAGAATAAAATATATGTATTTATTATCTACATATATAAATGTTTACTTATATTACATATCACATGTATATCAAACAAAATATATAAAGAAAAAATTGCACTAATCATTATAAAATGTTAGATAAGATGCAAATATAAGTAGTAGTCATAAAAAAAGAAGAAAACACTGCTGAGAACTTGTTCAGAAAGACTTAAGCAAGAAGGACTCTATAGTGAACTGTGAACTGGGAAGAATAAAAAATAAAATTCTAATCTAAAGATATTCCTGGTTATAGAATCCATTTCTAAGCAAAATGTTTAATAGAAGGAATTAATGTCTCAAATTTGTCTTGATGGGTGAGATTGATGTATTTGTGTGAAAGTCAAGATTTCTTAGTATATGTATATTGCAATCAATTCTTACACTGACAGTCTAAATTATGCATGAATGAATATTACTCCCTCATCTACACAATGAATTTCCACTCTGCTTGCCTTCAAGCTTTGTATTTATTAATTTAGTCTGATAATTTCAATGATTCATTCATCTGGCCAACATCTAAGTGAACTTACTGGGCTTTCTTCTAAAACTGTGTGTGATTACTGAATCATGTGTATTCTGGGAGACACTAGCTGATCTTTTATTAAATTCATACACATTGACCCCACAATCTTTGAGTGGAGCTTATTAGACTGCAAATTCCTTGAGTTCATGTTTTATTGTGTTTTAAATTTTACCAATGCATTCAACAGACATCTACAATGAACTAGATAATATGTTATATGTATTTTAATATAATAGTTGCTAGCTGAAGCTAGAGTAGTTGTTAAAAGAATGTATGTTATACAGTACTGCTGTTTGGAGTTATGCTCATGTATATGAGTGTTTTACCGCTGTTATCTTTCTTCAATTGTTTCTAGTTATCTTGGTGATTACAGGATTGAGGTATAGAGAACTAAATGAAAAAAGCCAACGGGGGGAGGGGTGGGCAACAGCTGGTGACTACACACCAGTAATAGGAAAAACTGTTTACTGGTCTTTATTTTATAGCTGACGACTTCACTGACAAAGAAAGTGATAGGACAGAAACTTCGCATTTCCATAGAACCAAATTTCACTGCCACAAATTTGTGTCTGTAATAGGTTTTAATTTTTTTTATATTAGACATTTAAGAGCTTGAATTTATATAATTTAAGAGCTCAAATTTATGTAAACAACAAAATTTTATTTTCATTTGATAATAGTATTCTGGCTTTGATACAGACCAAATCAAATGAATGGTATATATGCCCTAGGAAATAAAATTGTCTGTCTTAAAATATATTTATGTTTCTGTATACTGTTGAGAATTTTGGTAGCCCAATGGATACCACAAGTTACTCTAATGAAATTCATGGGTAATTTTTATGCCATAATCTGTGAAATTTTGACATTTTTATAATTAACCAAAGTCTGGGGATTTAGTTCAAGGTTAATTTTTTGCTCAAGTATTCATTTCTTGAATATAAATAACAAGTTGAATTTCATATTTGTGCTCTTGGCATCAGTTCCTGGAGCTACTGAAATAATTTAGTTTCTAAGCATTTCCTTGTGGGTGGAGGGAACAATTTGCATAAAACAGTGCATTTTATAGAGGCTCAATATTCTACATAATATTGTGATTTCTGTACAGCATTCTCCTGCATTTGCATGGTTGGCTTTTACCAATTGCAGCTTAAATGTCATTTCCTGAAAGCCTTTCCTGAATGATTTATACCACTTCCATCAAACTATTCTCTACCACAAATTGTTTTTTAAAGTTTTATTAACTTATTACACATGCTACCTACTTTCAAACCCTAACTTTAATATTCCTTGGATACCTGGAAATGGTCACTCATCCTTACCATTTTTGCTCTCAGTGAATAGTTGAGATCATTGTTCATTGACATTTTGAAATTGTTCTCTTTCCCATGGAAAGTTAGAAAAAATAAAAATAAGTGGATAGGTGCTATTTGTTTTTATTGAATATGCAATTTCAAAAACTAGCTTTTATTTCTATTCAGTTATTAGTGTACAGATTTTTTAAAATACTCTTTAAATCCTGATGGTATTTTTTCATTTTTAGTTTATTTTTAATAGATAATTTTAAATCAGTTTCAGGTTCACAGCAATATCGAACAGAAAACTCCCATTTTTTTTAACCTCTGTGTTTAACACTGAGTTCCTATGTACCTCTGCCTCCACCATATACAAACCACTCTCTTCTCCTTATTCCCACCAGAGATTCAATACAACTGTTTATCCACTGCTCCAAAATTCTGGTTTCTGTTCTTGATTATCACAGAGATCTCTTTAATTTAATATGATCAGAAATTAACTTGCTATATACTCCCCAAATTCCATCCCTAATGTTGTCTCCTCTGATGGGCCCTTAATTGATTGCTCTTACCATATTCTATCAGTTCTTCTTAGCCAAGATTTGAAAAAGGAAAAATCCTCTTTCAGTCCTCATGCTGTAGATGAATACTTACCATATTTATCTGTTTATCTACATACACATATGTAGATATCGATTTGTAACTTCTATCTCTATAAACCACCAATGTATGTTTATTTTGCTGGTGTCTATAGGGCACCTTTATCAAGCTCTAATCAGCTATGTCTACTCATCCTTTCCACTTCTGTCACTGTCTGGGTCCAGGTCAGTTTTTAGTCTGACATGCAGCTGAATCAACCTCCTGACCTGTCTCCCCTTGTTCATTATTGTTCATGGAGTGATTCTTTTCCTAAAAGTCTGCATCTTCTGCCTGAAATTCTGCAGCTCCTCAATGTGTGGAAGATTAAAAACCAACATGATAGGACAATTTTCCATGTAGTTGCCCTCACTACTTTTCAGTTTTAGCTTTTCTTTCTCCCCACATCATCTGTAATAATGTAAG
Organism: Hydrochoerus hydrochaeris; assembly: GCA_004027455.1. NCBI lineage: Eukaryota > Metazoa > Chordata > Mammalia > Rodentia > Hydrochaeridae > Hydrochoerus > Hydrochoerus hydrochaeris. Next base: position 390,244 of record PVLA01001122.1, read on the forward strand.
GCTACCAGTAATATCTGAATATACTTGTTTTGCCATGTCTCCTAAATGTGTGTTCATTGCTTTTCCTCATAAAATAGTCTCAATGCCTTCACATTCCAGTTAACTAATGAATGTCCTAAATTTTTAGCTAAATTAGAGTTCCATCAACAATAATCTTCAGATTTCTTGTTTTTGGTAATTGTTTCTATTTCTATACTATTTTGAGTGCTTATCAGTATTTATTACTTTGAATTTTTTTAAATTTTCTATTACTTTGAATTTTTTAATTTTCTGCCTTTTCAAAAGGATATGAGCATATTTTAAAATACTAAATAAATTACTTTTTGTAAATTTCTCATATGTAAAATAATGTTTGGCTCAAAATTTATGCTCAACCTATGTAAATGAAGCAAAAAAATATAGCCATGGAACCAAGAACATTGGTTTCTAAATGAAGAAATTCTGTGATTGGGAACAAGCACCAGTCACATCGATTTTTGCTTCAATTTCTGTTTTCAGTGTGTCTGGAAATGCTCTAAGTGTTTTAAATTTATGAATGCAGCTATCCTAAGAGTATGAGTATTGTTGCTACCCACTTTCACATTGGGAAATTGAGGCACAGGGGAGTTTATTTATTTAAGATCACACATTTTTTTCAGTCAAATTTTTTCTGAAAGCAAAGTATGAGACATACAAATGTTTATGTGCAAAAACTATATTCAAAAGTGAAAAGCCATGAAGTAGGTCCTATTCTTCATCTCTTCCTTGTACAAAGCCAGGACTGAGGTTCTTTAAACTGATACATCAAAGATGCTCATGAATTAGAATATGGGGGAGTATAATCAACCAAAGTACTTAAGAGAACAGACATAGAACTTGTAAACCCCTTATCTATTCTCAGACAGAATAACCATGAGAAATTCTTAGGTAATGAAATGTCATTTCTTAGAGATTTTCATTATGAACCATGATATTTGCAATAGCTGTAGGAGAGGTGTAAGGAATACTTTGATGATGCCAGCTCTCTACATGGTCATCTAGATTACTTCTGAATGTCAGACTTATGAATATGTTTATACAGTAATTTAATAGGATTAAATTAATTTAAAATTAAATTTAAAGAATCCAGTTGTATAAATAATTTAGACATATATTAGTTCATTATAATTTATCATCTGTCCCTCAATTTTAATAGAAAACATTGAGTTTTAGAGGAAAAAAACAACTTTATAAAGTACAAATGAAAGACAGTTTTATGTTACAGTTTTATTTTTACATTTGCCTTAATGTCTATTCCTTAGTGAAGAGAGTTCAATTATTGCAAACTCTGTGATATGATTTTTTTTTTTTTTTTTGTACCGGGGATTGAACTCATGACCTTGCGCTTCCCAGGCAGGTGCGTGCTTACACCACTGAGCTAAATCCCCCTATTGCAAACTCTGATTATAATCAAATATTATTGTTTTAGTTCTTTACATTATTAGATGCCATTAGAATACTAATTATGTGAAATCTTGATAATGGCACAATTCATGTTTTCCTGAAAAAAGAAAAAGTAAATTTATGGAACATGTATATAATAGTTTATGTATTTTTATGTCTATTTATTTTATACAGACATTTTATACAGGCATCATCAGCCCATGAAACAAATAATCATATTCAGTAATAATTGAATTTAATAATCTCTGATATTTGGCTGATATAGTTATTCAAATAACATAGCTTGGAAATATTTTCTAATTTGTCATTATTCAAGTGTGTAGGATAAAAAAATTTATTTAACAGTTGGTATGACTGTTAATCATGGTATATCAAATTGACTGGGGTAAGAAACACCTAGGGAATTAGAAAAGCATGGTTACGAGTGTATCCATGGATGCTTGACATATAGGACAGCAAACCAAGAGAAGACCCACCCCAGCTGTGGGTGGCACCAACCAATAGGCCAATGGCCCATGTGAAATAAAAAGGAGAAAGAAGAAAGTGGGCCTTTTCAAAGAGCTCCAAGCTCCCTGAATTGGTGTCCTTTGCTGCTTGTTGCTTTTGGACGTCAATCTCCAGGTCTCTGGTTTCTCCAACCTTCCAACACAGACTTGCATCTGTTTATTCACTTATGTATGAAAAACTAAATTCTCTCAGTTTTCTCTTCTTGGTTCTTGAAGAAAATAGCATTTGATTATTTTAAAACTTTCATTTTTATTTACACGTTAGCAATTTATCTGAAAATGTTCTCAGTTCAATCAGGAAATATGTAATACTGTCTTTAATAAATTCCCTGACATTTAGAATAGTTTAGATCTGTTCTTATGAGATTGCCAAGCTCTCCACAGACTAAAATACTTTAAAAATAATTCTAAATATCTCCCAAACATTCATTCCAATAGGATAGCAGTGGCATAATTAGTTAAATATTTATCATGATCTTCTCTATTTTTTGTGAAGCCATAGACCTACTCTTGATGCTAATTCCTGGTGTAGGAGGTAAACCAGGTGGTGAACTTGACCTGACCCAGCTTGAGCTGAATCAGGACAATAGCTAGGAGGAAAGGCACTTCAGTGAGGGCACAACATCTTTCACCCTCAGGCTGAGTTACTTTTACAACTTGAATTTGTATCCCATCTATTGGAAAGCTAAGTGAGAAGTTAAGATATCCAGACAACACACATTCTACAAAATCTTTTTAATGGTATCAGAGATTTGTACAAATCTCTTGTTCCAAGATGAAATAATTCTCATAAGCATGATGATTTGTGGAACTCATTTGACCTTGTTAGGGTACAAATGTTCAGCATACTTTATCTAAAATTAAAACTTTTTAAAACAAAACCAAGTAATTTGTCTGGAAAATTTTAGAGTGTTCAAATTCTTGTGTTTGTATGTGTTATTGCTACTCCTGCTCTGTACCTCTCATTTATTTTTTGAGGCTCAAAAATATTTTAACTTCTAGTATTGATAATATTTATTTTAAATGACTATCATTTCATTTATCTAGAATATTTCCCTTTCATGGTACAATAACTATAGACAAATATGGCTACATATCTTACAAATAGGTTATTTTTTTACAGAAACACAAGGCTTACCGACCTCTGGCTGAGGTCAAATTACTTTTAAAGTCAAGTTATGGAATTAAATGACCGTGAAATATTTGGAATGCAAGTTGTTCCTTAGAAATTTGCAAATGGAAATATTCTGAAAGAAACAGCTAAAATAACAATTTTTGTTGAACTCAAGTAAAAATAGAAAACATAGTGTGAAACTTTTGAAGCAATACGTGTCTAGAGCCAAATAACAGCTTTATTTATAAAAACTTACAGAATAATATGACAAATTCCCAATTACGTGTAGATTATTGGGGTTGTGCATTTTTTTTCTGTACCAAGGATCAAATTCACGACCGCGTGCTTGCAAGGCAGGCGCTTATGCCGCTGAGCTAAATCCCCAGCCCCGTGCTTTTCAATACATGATAAATTCAAAGAGTGTTTTCTAGTCCAGATTATACAAAACATCCCAGAATAAAAAACTATTCCACAAATACCACAAGTTTTATTTAAAATGAGAACACTTTTGTTGTCCAAATATCTTTCTCTAACTTTGTGATTTGCACAAAATAAACTCTTGCTTGTATATCTTTTCCTGTTATTTTAGTCTAGAACATTCATTATGCAACAAAATCAACTTTAACATCACTATTATTTGAAACCTAGCTTGACTTCTGTGATGTACACTATACCTTTTACTGTTTTAAAATATACTTTACCACACAATTATTAGAAAGATCAAACTTAAGTATTAAACTATGGTTTCCATGAGTTCAGAAAGCATTTGAATCCTTTTCTGTATGCTGTGTATATAACTTTCACAATGTACTTATTAATTATATGTAGTTGAAATACATCAAACCATTGCCACATTGCCTATGCACATTCTTACTCTCACCAATCTATTTCTTTTTCTGTCTCTTGCTCTCTGCTTCTTCCTTTCTAGGTCTCCAGTTTTCTCTCCACACCTGCACTTATGTTTCCAATGAATATGACTCTTTGTTCACAAATTCACATGTGGAAACAATGTAATTTTATTAACAACTCATTTCTTCTTTTGAGGCAGTTTCCTCTAGGTGGTGAAAATTTAATCATCTTTTGCAAAGTATTGCTATTTCCGCTAGGATTGTTTCTAAGTTCCACTTGGCTTAGATACTGAAGCTTTAGGACAGTGGAGAAAATCCCATGTGAATGGCAATATTTCTACCACACACTGAGAGAAACCAAGTAGCCCTTTAAGCCCTTATTCTTCACTGTCACAGGTCACTACTGATCTGCTCCTCTTTTTCACTTGCTGTGGTCCATTAAGTGATGTAGGATGTCTCAGTTGCCTCTGTAACACATTAGGGAGCTCAGAAACCATTCAGCAGCTCGCATGCATTCTGGAGCAAGAGTTGTCATTACTCTGCTGCCTCTAGAACAGACACTGTCCCACTGCTCCCTGTGTCCCACTAATAGATGCAGAAATGTTCTTAGGCTCCTCTACTTGCTCGCCTGAAAGTAAGATGCTGATATTTCAGGGATTTGTTTTACTGTTCACCATGCTTGCCATAGTATGTTGGAGGAGGAGATTGTTGAGATTTTGAGTACAAAAATCTATCTCAGGAAAAGGGTGGTACGGCTCCTCTGCTATAGGACAGCAGTACCTTGTCATTAGCAGTTTCTCCTAGCCACTGGGAGCTATAAAACATAGTGACTTTGGGGCATGGCCCAGCATGCAAACATTTTTTTATTTCCTGAATTTTTCTGTTCTTTCAAAGAAAAAGATTGAAGAAAAATAAGCACAGTATGAGCAACTATAGGACAGGAATAAACATTGCTCAATTTCTCAGATCCTGTTTTAAACAAACACATCATCACAAACATACTTATGCATATTAATTCAAATATAGTGTGATTTAGCTATATTTTATCAGTATATTCAATTAGACCAATATTTCTTAAACATTTTCATTAATGGAAAACCATTCACATTAAAATTTTGAACATGCGCCCGAAATGCATTTATGTTTTTTTGTAGGTGATATGAAGGTACTTTATATGATAACACAATGTCCAAATTAAGCTACTTATCTATAATCCTGTATATTAAAATATAATGGGTAATACAAACAATATTTCAGATTGTTTAATATATTTGTTAGTAGCACTTATCTTTTCTTTCATTAAAGTCATGATTTCCAAGGTTTTGGCCATTATCCCAATCCATCTGTAATTTCATAGAATAGAGACTTTTGCTGGCTAGGCTGGATGGCATGAACAATAAATATACTTCTATTGTGTTAATAAGTTTTTATTTGTTTTGGCTGCTAAAGAATAACATATCTTATCCTGAGATAAGCCTCCCTAGTAATGCTTTTTAATTAACTCTTCATGACTATGCTCTCATGGACTAATTTGGTGGATATGTTTGTTATTTCTGACTTAATGAAGTATCTATATCAGACCTTAAAAATAAGATAAGTTTTAGACTGAAATGTATGATATAAGTAAACATAATTTTCCACTTCCTGGGATAAAACAGAAATATATTGATAGCTATAATTTATAGATGAGGATAATGGGGTTGAAAATGCATACTTACTTAGCAGAAGATCTGGGCCATAAATCTTGGTCTACATCCTGCTGGACAATACATACTCCATGTCTTTGTACTTTAGGACTTGTGTGAGTCTTCTTTATACATAGTTTGCTAATAATATTTTTACTTCATGGTGTTTAATCACTCACAGTATTTTAAATTAATAGTATTTTCAATCAGATGGTCAGCCCAATAGATTAGATTTTTTCTTAAGGATTTTTTTTTCTTAAGGATTTTTATATGTGAAATACTAAAGAATCCAATGTGATCAAGGACCATGGCTTGGTTACCTCCATTCAAAATGATCTTTACAGAAATTAATGAGTTTCATAAACCCAGTACATGTAACATGTATTGAAACTTTGTTACAGCATGACTCACTAGGTACGCCATTTTACCGTGTGCAGGCCTACCTGTGAAGCAAATCATCAGAAGAGGTTTCTTTGATAATGACTGCATGACAACAACATCAGGATGGGTTCTGGGCACACAGTTATGTGTCACTGTGAATAGCAGCACACCACACAAGCCCTTGATTCCATCTACTCATCACCCAAGCAAATAACAAAGAAACAGAATGTGATTAGTGTGAGACATTCTATTCTAGAAGGCAGAGTATTGCCAGTGTGTTTATAATATGTTATGTCAATACACAGTATTTTTAGGATTATAGTAAATACTAAAACATTGAATTTAATCAAGACCTTTTCTCCTTTTCTAAGGAGATAAAAATGACTGGCAAAATGCATAGTAGTTTATATACTTTGGTTTTCTGAGATTATTAAATACTGAGTTGCCCATTTGATGAAAACAAATTCTGTTCTGTCAGTGACTGCCAACCAACTGGGTGTGACTACTCCCTGACTTTAATGGATCAAACAAATGTACTCATGAGCTCAGTCCTTGAATTTATGACTATAGTGCATTGTGGACAAAAACTATATGTTAGTAGTTTGGAACACACTGAATTAAATAATTCTCCTCTACTAAAGTACCTGTTGAAATATTTAGCATGTTAGCCTATATTCTAAAACATTTTTACAATGTTTCTATTATTTTTTAGCAACCCGAAGTGATTTTTGTGATCTATCTATGATAGAACATAATTGGAGAAATATATGTACTTTGAAAAATGCTCTGAGCTGGAATAATTGGATGCACATTAGTCTTAAAGACGGGCTGAGTTGTTAGATTTCTGGGCCTCAGTTAATATTTTTCCTTCTCATGTTGTGAATAGGATTAATGAGACCACAGACTTGTAGTTAGGGCCTTTGATATCCATCATTTTATGCTAACTGCCAAAGACACTGAAGAGGTATGGCATATACTTAACAAATATTTATGGAACATTTCAATAAAACAGAATACAATACATATATAATATTGAGTAATTACATATCACTTTATAAATATAAAATAAAACTTCATATTAAAATATCAAAAATTTCTAAAATTTTACCTCTGCCATTATAATTTTAGGTGCCCCAGGCTTTGTTTTCTTGCGAGAAACCATAAAATTAGCCACCATTAATGACTATCACTAGTGTCAAATATTGCATAACTAATAAGCTTGCAAGGGTGACAGTAGTAGAATATGAAAAATATAATGTGATAGGAATACAATGACATTACAGAATGCTGTTAATATTGAGGCTGTATACTTTTTAGATGACTTCTGTTTGGCTCAAGAATAACTACACAAAAAATCTCAAATGGAACATTTTCTTGGCAAAATAGGTTACTGTCAGTGACATAACTATTTTGAGATACAAAAAAATGAATTGAAACAGTGACAACAAAGTTTCATAGTCAAGAGATTGTCAGACCTAAAATTTCCTCTAACACATTCTTTATAAGAACAATTCCTTATGCTTTAATCACTCAGTTCTCTGCCTCCTTCTCTTCTCTTTCCTCTTAGTACTTACCATTTACATATTTCTCTGATTATCAGATTTCTGAAATAATATTTCCATTGTTTTGAAGCAAAATAATCTTGACTCAATACGGCATGGAAAAATTTTATGCAAAAAGTAAGATCTATGAAGTCCTCTAATGTTTTGAGCAACATGATCCAATTGGAAGATTTTTATAAAGGAATATCATTTCAAAAGAAGTAAATCTTACTGTCAAGATCAGGGTACATTTCTGAGAATTCTGATGTAACCCAAACACTGACTGCATTTTACCAACTTAGGACCAGGGTGTGAGAGCAACAGACATGATCTTTGACACGCTCCGCTGTGTGTCTTTTATCTTCAGGGTGATGTGACAAACAGAAGACATATTAAAAGAAAGAAATGGAAAATTTTTATGGAAGAAAAAACACAAATTTACATCTGATTCTAAAGACACATTTTATTTCATTATTTCAAATAAATTATACTTCATGAACATAGAAACCAAATAGTCCAGAGAGTAGTAAAAATGTTTTTTCTGGTCAAAAGCCTGAGAAGACTTGTGCAGCTGTGGGGGGAAAAAAAGCATTCAAAGACTCTCAACAGGCATGCTTCAAAAAGGCATCCTACTGGTCTAGAAAATGCCACAACAAAAAGATCATTTTTGAAGAGCTCATTCAAAGGAATAAGTTAAACTTAAAAGAAATTTGTCTGGGATCCTAGGTAACCTTACTTCGCCCCTGTAAATTGATTCTGTTTCATGTCAGAGACACACTAGACAAGTGGATGTAAAAGGGCGATTGGAGTTATCTTGGCCAATCCATCATAACCATTCTTAGTAATGTTTCTTCCATTATCAACACTTCAAATAGAAATCATGATACGGATATTCCCAGTGAGACATTTGGAAAGTGTACCATATCAGTGACTAACTACCTTTCCTCTCTCCAAGAGAATATCAGACTTTATTATCAAGATACTTGCAAGAAAAAGTATAGACCAATAAAGAGTTCTTTCTCTAACTCATTGTTTTCTTGTTCAATGACATTCTGACATTATTCAACAAATCCTTTGATGATGTTTTAATTTAGCATTCCAACTCCAGAAAGAATATTAAGGAATTCCAAGTATAAGTCATTCACCCACAAGTGTTTGACATAGTTATAGGAGTTTCTTCGAATATTTCCATGCCTGCAAGGTAACAAACATCCAGAAATGTGGGCTGCTTTGAAAACATTGTTAGAATAGGAAAAAGGCTTTCACTGTATAATATTTTGGTTCAAAAGAAAGCACATTAATTTAGTTTTCAATCACTGCCAGTTCCAACACTACATCACTTTTTCTCACTATTACAATGATGCTGTTTCTTTGTAATATCATAGATACTGAAAGTTTGTCCTGTGATTTGTTCTTATTTTGGCTCATTGAACTCTGAACTTTATAACCATTATTTAATATATAATGATAAAAAATATTGCTTTTGGCCTGTTCTCCAACAGTTTGGAAGTACAATCATATTCAAAATATATGTGTGCGCAGTTGGCTCACTGCATCTGTGGATCAGGCACCAGTGATTCAATCAAGATGTGGATCAAAATATTTAAAAAAATAAAAATACCAATTGAACAATTAAAACTAATACAGATAAAATACAGTATGATCACTGGTTACATCCCATTTATATTGAACTAGGTAAGATAAGTAATGTGAAAATAATTTATAATATACAGGAGAATGTATATGTCATATGCAAATACTATGACATTTCCTATAAGGAAATTGAGCATCTGTGAATTTTGGTATCTACAAGAAATCCTGGAACCAATTCCCTGCAGATACTAAGAGATAATTGTGTGTGTGTGTGCGTCCCAGAAAATTTTATCCGTATCCTCTGTAATGAAGTATCAGGGTGACTGTACCACTCATGCACTAGTTCTATGTTCTTTTTCCCTCCAGGCTGCCCCATAGATCCACACAGACAAATATTTCTAAAGTTCAACTGTCATGGTTTAATCACCTAATGAAGAACCTGCTAAGGACTCTCATTTCCTACCACATTTCAGTTACATACCTGACTTGAGGTCTCAGCATAAATCGCATAGCCACATGTGCTCTACTATTCTAAATAACAGTGCTCTTTCTAAAAGCCTGTTTTTTTTTCTGCCTTTTCCCTTTCATTAGTTACATGTATTCCCAGCTGTGTGATTTTTGTTTTTACTGAGACCTTCACTCTAGATGCCATTTTTTCCCTTTTGAATTATTGAAATATAACTATTACTAACTCAGCTTTTCCATGAAGCCTTTCCAAATATTCTGGAAAAGGAGAAAAGTAGCCCTCTCTCAAGTGTAACATGTAACTGGTCACTTCATTATTGGATAAAGTTAAGTATTACTTTTGTCTCTCCAGATTTATAGTAATCTCTTAGTGGAAACATGACTAACTTATGAATTATGTAGTTTTAGGTGTCTACTTCTGGCTAAAACATTAGGAAGACCTCCATATGTTTTAGCAAATACATGACTTATTTGAGAAATGTTAACTGCTTAAACATCAAATGTCCCCCAAAGGATACATGTATTGAGAACTTCATCTCCAAAGCAGCAATCATCAGAGGCGGGGCCTAGAATCATGAGGGCACTGAGCTCAACAATGGAACAATCCATGAAGAGTTCACAGCTAAATGAACCAGCAGGAGGCAGGACCCTACTGCAGGAAATAAGTCATTTGGGTATGACATCGAAGGGTGAATCTTATCCCTGGTCCCTCTCTCTCTGATTCTTTCCATGTCTCTCTGCTTCCTGGCTGCCATGAGGTAAGACGCTTTCTTCTGTCATGCCTTTCCACCATAATATGCTACCTAACTGCAACACTAAAAGCAATGCACCCTGCTAAGTAAATTAGTGACTGAAGTTCTCTATACCTCATCTTCCTCTTACAACTAACTCAAACAGAATCTAACTCATGATTTAATCTAACTCAAGGCATAAGTAATATAACATTAGGTGAAACAACTAGCACTATTCCGGTATATAGTTAGTACTTAATAGTATAATTTTTCAGCTAAAGTGATAATTAGAATAAAAATTAAGGGAACAGGTTGGAACTTTGGGTGCTGGAGAACAGGCAGCCTTCTGGCCGCCCTGGTAAGCACCTGGGGGCCTAGCAAGTTGCTGGTGCACCGGAGCGGGAACTATGAGGGATACCTGAACTCTGCATCATGTTGGAACTTTGGGCGTTGCAGAACAGGTGGCCTACTCGCCACCCTGGTGAGCAGCTGGTGGCCTGGCAAACCACTGGCACACCAGGGTGAGAACTATCAGCAACTCCTAAGCTCTGCATCATGTTGGAACTTTGGGCACTGGGAAATAAGGAGGCCTGCTGGCCGGCCTGTAAGCGGCTAGGGCCCTGCCGGTGCGTGGGCTAAGAATCAGACATTGATCCATTCACCACCACCCCCACTCCTCACCCCCCCCACCCCCCATTAGCAAGTAGGCACAG